>OY821522.1:44888848-44986348 GCA_963682025.1 Cordilura impudica
TAATAATAATAATAATAATAATAATAATAATAATAATAATAATAATAATAATAATAATAATAATAATAATAATAATAATAATAATAATAATAATAATAATAATAATAATAATAATAATAATAATAATAATAATAATAATAATAATAATAATAATAATAATAATAATAATAATAATAATAATAATAATAATAATAATAATAATAATAATAATAATAATAATAATAATAATAATAATAATAATAATAATAATAATAATAATAATAATAATAATAATAATAATAATAATAATAATAATAATAATAATAATAATAATAATAATAATAATAATAATAATAATAATAATAATAATAATAATAATAATAATAATAATAATAATAATAATAATAATAATAATAATAATAATAATAATAATAATAATAATAATAATAATAATAATAATAATAATAATAATAATAATAATAATAATAATAATAATAATAATAATAATAATAATAATAATAATAATAATAATAATAATAATAATAATAATAATAATAATAATAATAATAATAATAATAATAATAATAATAATAATAATAATAATAATAATAATAATAATAATAATAATAATAATAATAATAATAATAATAATAATAATAATAATAATAATAATAATAATAATAATAATAATAATAATAATAATAATAATAATAATAATAATAATAATAATAATAATAATAATAATAATAATAATAATAATAATAATAATAATAATAATAATAATAATAATAATAATAATAATAATAATAATAATAATAATAATAATAATAATAATAATAATAATAATAATAATAATAATAATAATAATAATAATAATAATAATAATAATAATAATAATAATAATAATAATAATAATAATAATAATAATAATAATAATAATAATAATAATAATAATAATAATAATAATAATAATAATAATAATAATAATAATAATAATAATAATAATAATAATAATAATAATAATAATAATAATAATAATAATAATAATAATAATAATAATAATAATAATAATAATAATAATAATAATAATAATAATAATAATAATAATAATAATAATAATAATAATAATAATAATAATAATAATAATAATAATAATAATAATAATAATAATAATAATAATAATAATAATAATAATAATAATAATAATAATAATAATAATAATAATAATAATAATAATAATAATAATAATAATAATAATAATAATAATAATAATAATAATAATAATAATAATAATAATAATAATAATAATAATAATAATAATAATAATAATAATAATAATAATAATAATAATAATAATAATAATAATAATAATAATAATAATAATAATAATAATAATAATAATAATAATAATAATAATAATAATAATAATAATAATAATAATAATAATAATAATAATAATAATAATAATAATAATAATAATAATAATAATAATAATAATAATAATAATAATAATAATAATAATAATAATAATAATAATAATAATAATAATAATAATAATAATAATAATAATAATAATAATAATAATAATAATAATAATAATAATAATAATAATAATAATAATAATAATAATAATAATAATAATAATAATAATAATAATAATAATAATAATAATAATAATAATAATAATAATAATAATAATAATAATAATAATAATAATAATAATAATAATAATAATAATAATAATAATAATAATAATAATAATAATAATAATAATAATAATAATAATAATAATAATAATAATAATAATAATAATAATAATAATAATAATAATAATAATAATAATAATAATAATAATAATAATAATAATAATAATAATAATAATAATAATAATAATAATAATAATAATAATAATAATAATAATAATAATAATAATAATAATAATAATAATAATAATAATAATAATAATAATAATAATAATAATAATAATAATAATAATAATAATAATAATAATAATAATAATAATAATAATAATAATAATAATAATAATAATAATAATAATAATAATAATAATAATAATAATAATAATAATAATAATAATAATAATAATAATAATAATAATAATAATAATAATAATAATAATAATAATAATAATAATAATAATAATAATAATAATAATAATAATAATAATAATAATAATAATAATAATAATAATAATAATAATAATAATAATAATAATAATAATAATAATAATAATAATAATAATAATAATAATAATAATAATAATAATAATAATAATAATAATAATAATAATAATAATAATAATAATAATAATAATAATAATAATAATAATAATAATAATAATAATAATAATAATAATAATAATAATAATAATAATAATAATAATAATAATAATAATAATAATAATAATAATAATAATAATAATAATAATAATAATAATAATAATAATAATAATAATAATAATAATAATAATAATAATAATAATAATAATAATAATAATAATAATAATAATAATAATAATAATAATAATAATAATAATAATAATAATAATAATAATAATAATAATAATAATAATAATAATAATAATAATAATAATAATAATAATAATAATAATAATAATAATAATAATAATAATAATAATAATAATAATAATAATAATAATAATAATAATAATAATAATAATAATAATAATAATAATAATAATAATAATAATAATAATAATAATAATAATAATAATAATAATAATAATAATAATAATAATAATAATAATAATAATAATAATAATAATAATAATAATAATAATAATAATAATAATAATAATAATAATAATAATAATAATAATAATAATAATAATAATAATAATAATAATAATAATAATAATAATAATAATAATAATAATAATAATAATAATAATAATAATAATAATAATAATAATAATAATAATAATAATAATAATAATAATAATAATAATAATAATAATAATAATAATAATAATAATAATAATAATAATAATAATAATAATAATAATAATAATAATAATAATAATAATAATAATAATAATAATAATAATAATAATAATAATAATAATAATAATAATAATAATAATAATAATAATAATAATAATAATAATAATAATAATAATAATAATAATAATAATAATAATAATAATAATAATAATAATAATAATAATAATAATAATAATAATAATAATAATAATAATAATAATAATAATAATAATAATAATAATAATAATAATAATAATAATAATAATAATAATAATAATAATAATAATAATAATAATAATAATAATAATAATAATAATAATAATAATAATAATAATAATAATAATAATAATAATAATAATAATAATAATAATAATAATAATAATAATAATAATAATAATAATAATAATAATAATAATAATAATAATAATAATAATAATAATAATAATAATAATAATAATAATAATAATAATAATAATAATAATAATAATAATAATAATAATAATAATAATAATAATAATAATAATAATAATAATAATAATAATAATAATAATAATAATAATAATAATAATAATAATAATAATAATAATAATAATAATAATAATAATAATAATAATAATAATAATAATAATAATAATAATAATAATAATAATAATAATAATAATAATAATAATAATAATAATAATAATAATAATAATAATAATAATAATAATAATAATAATAATAATAATAATAATAATAATAATAATAATAATAATAATAATAATAATAATAATAATAATAATAATAATAATAATAATAATAATAATAATAATAATAATAATAATAATAATAATAATAATAATAATAATAATAATAATAATAATAATAATAATAATAATAATAATAATAATAATAATAATAATAATAATAATAATAATAATAATAATAATAATAATAATAATAATAATAATAATAATAATAATAATAATAATAATAATAATAATAATAATAATAATAATAATAATAATAATAATAATAATAATAATAATAATAATAATAATAATAATAATAATAATAATAATAATAATAATAATAATAATAATAATAATAATAATAATAATAATAATAATAATAATAATAATAATAATAATAATAATAATAATAATAATAATAATAATAATAATAATAATAATAATAATAATAATAATAATAATAATAATAATAATAATAATAATAATAATAATAATAATAATAATAATAATAATAATAATAATAATAATAATAATAATAATAATAATAATAATAATAATAATAATAATAATAATAATAATAATAATAATAATAATAATAATAATAATAATAATAATAATAATAATAATAATAATAATAATAATAATAATAATAATAATAATAATAATAATAATAATAATAATAATAATAATAATAATAATAATAATAATAATAATAATAATAATAATAATAATAATAATAATAATAATAATAATAATAATAATAATAATAATAATAATAATAATAATAATAATAATAATAATAATAATAATAATAATAATAATAATAATAATAATAATAATAATAATAATAATAATAATAATAATAATAATAATAATAATAATAATAATAATAATAATAATAATAATAATAATAATAATAATAATAATAATAATAATAATAATAATAATAATAATAATAATAATAATAATAATAATAATAATAATAATAATAATAATAATAATAATAATAATAATAATAATAATAATAATAATAATAATAATAATAATAATAATAATAATAATAATAATAATAATAATAATAATAATAATAATAATAATAATAATAATAATAATAATAATAATAATAATAATAATAATAATAATAATAATAATAATAATAATAATAATAATAATAATAATAATAATAATAATAATAATAATAATAATAATAATAATAATAATAATAATAATAATAATAATAATAATAATAATAATAATAATAATAATAATAATAATAATAATAATAATAATAATAATAATAATAATAATAATAATAATAATAATAATAATAATAATAATAATAATAATAATAATAATAATAATAATAATAATAATAATAATAATAATAATAATAATAATAATAATAATAATAATAATAATAATAATAATAATAATAATAATAATAATAATAATAATAATAATAATAATAATAATAATAATAATAATAATAATAATAATAATAATAATAATAATAATAATAATAATAATAATAATAATAATAATAATAATAATAATAATAATAATAATAATAATAATAATAATAATAATAATAATAATAATAATAATAATAATAATAATAATAATAATAATAATAATAATAATAATAATAATAATAATAATAATAATAATAATAATAATAATAATAATAATAATAATAATAATAATAATAATAATAATAATAATAATAATAATAATAATAATAATAATAATAATAATAATAATAATAATAATAATAATAATAATAATAATAATAATAATAATAATAATAATAATAATAATAATAATAATAATAATAATAATAATAATAATAATAATAATAATAATAATAATAATAATAATAATAATAATAATAATAATAATAATAATAATAATAATAATAATAATAATAATAATAATAATAATAATAATAATAATAATAATAATAATAATAATAATAATAATAATAATAATAATAATAATAATAATAATAATAATAATAATAATAATAATAATAATAATAATAATAATAATAATAATAATAATAATAATAATAATAATAATAATAATAATAATAATAATAATAATAATAATAATAATAATAATAATAATAATAATAATAATAATAATAATAATAATAATAATAATAATAATAATAATAATAATAATAATAATAATAATAATAATAATAATAATAATAATAATAATAATAATAATAATAATAATAATAATAATAATAATAATAATAATAATAATAATAATAATAATAATAATAATAATAATAATAATAATAATAATAATAATAATAATAATAATAATAATAATAATAATAATAATAATAATAATAATAATAATAATAATAATAATAATAATAATAATAATAATAATAATAATAATAATAATAATAATAATAATAATAATAATAATAATAATAATAATAATAATAATAATAATAATAATAATAATAATAATAATAATAATAATAATAATAATAATAATAATAATAATAATAATAATAATAATAATAATAATAATAATAATAATAATAATAATAATAATAATAATAATAATAATAATAATAATAATAATAATAATAATAATAATAATAATAATAATAATAATAATAATAATAATAATAATAATAATAATAATAATAATAATAATAATAATAATAATAATAATAATAATAATAATAATAATAATAATAATAATAATAATAATAATAATAATAATAATAATAATAATAATAATAATAATAATAATAATAATAATAATAATAATAATAATAATAATAATAATAATAATAATAATAATAATAATAATAATAATAATAATAATAATAATAATAATAATAATAATAATAATAATAATAATAATAATAATAATAATAATAATAATAATAATAATAATAATAATAATAATAATAATAATAATAATAATAATAATAATAATAATAATAATAATAATAATAATAATAATAATAATAATAATAATAATAATAATAATAATAATAATAATAATAATAATAATAATAATAATAATAATAATAATAATAATAATAATAATAATAATAATAATAATAATAATAATAATAATAATAATAATAATAATAATAATAATAATAATAATAATAATAATAATAATAATAATAATAATAATAATAATAATAATAATAATAATAATAATAATAATAATAATAATAATAATAATAATAATAATAATAATAATAATAATAATAATAATAATAATAATAATAATAATAATAATAATAATAATAATAATAATAATAATAATAATAATAATAATAATAATAATAATAATAATAATAATAATAATAATAATAATAATAATAATAATAATAATAATAATAATAATAATAATAATAATAATAATAATAATAATAATAATAATAATAATAATAATAATAATAATAATAATAATAATAATAATAATAATAATAATAATAATAATAATAATAATAATAATAATAATAATAATAATAATAATAATAATAATAATAATAATAATAATAATAATAATAATAATAATAATAATAATAATAATAATAATAATAATAATAATAATAATAATAATAATAATAATAATAATAATAATAATAATAATAATAATAATAATAATAATAATAATAATAATAATAATAATAATAATAATAATAATAATAATAATAATAATAATAATAATAATAATAATAATAATAATAATAATAATAATAATAATAATAATAATAATAATAATAATAATAATAATAATAATAATAATAATAATAATAATAATAATAATAATAATAATAATAATAATAATAATAATAATAATAATAATAATAATAATAATAATAATAATAATAATAATAATAATAATAATAATAATAATAATAATAATAATAATAATAATAATAATAATAATAATAATAATAATAATAATAATAATAATAATAATAATAATAATAATAATAATAATAATAATAATAATAATAATAATAATAATAATAATAATAATAATAATAATAATAATAATAATAATAATAATAATAATAATAATAATAATAATAATAATAATAATAATAATAATAATAATAATAATAATAATAATAATAATAATAATAATAATAATAATAATAATAATAATAATAATAATAATAATAATAATAATAATAATAATAATAATAATAATAATAATAATAATAATAATAATAATAATAATAATAATAATAATAATAATAATAATAATAATAATAATAATAATAATAATAATAATAATAATAATAATAATAATAATAATAATAATAATAATAATAATAATAATAATAATAATAATAATAATAATAATAATAATAATAATAATAATAATAATAATAATAATAATAATAATAATAATAATAATAATAATAATAATAATAATAATAATAATAATAATAATAATAATAATAATAATAATAATAATAATAATAATAATAATAATAATAATAATAATAATAATAATAATAATAATAATAATAATAATAATAATAATAATAATAATAATAATAATAATAATAATAATAATAATAATAATAATAATAATAATAATAATAATAATAATAATAATAATAATAATAATAATAATAATAATAATAATAATAATAATAATAATAATAATAATAATAATAATAATAATAATAATAATAATAATAATAATAATAATAATAATAATAATAATAATAATAATAATAATAATAATAATAATAATAATAATAATAATAATAATAATAATAATAATAATAATAATAATAATAATAATAATAATAATAATAATAATAATAATA
This sequence comes from Cordilura impudica, assembly GCA_963682025.1. Lineage (NCBI taxonomy): Eukaryota > Metazoa > Arthropoda > Insecta > Diptera > Scathophagidae > Cordilura > Cordilura impudica. The sequence continues at coordinate 44,897,419 of OY821522.1, forward strand.
ATAATAATAATAATAATAATAATAATAATAATAATAATAATAATAATAATAATAATAATAATAATAATAATAATAATAATAATAATAATAATAATAATAATAATAATAATAATAATAATAATAATAATAATAATAATAATAATAATAATAATAATAATAATAATAATAATAATAATAATAATAATAATAATAATAATAATAATAATAATAATAATAATAATAATAATAATAATAATAATAATAATAATAATAATAATAATAATAATAATAATAATAATAATAATAATAATAATAATAATAATAATAATAATAATAATAATAATAATAATAATAATAATAATAATAATAATAATAATAATAATAATAATAATAATAATAATAATAATAATAATAATAATAATAATAATAATAATAATAATAATAATAATAATAATAATAATAATAATAATAATAATAATAATAATAATAATAATAATAATAATAATAATAATAATAATAATAATAATAATAATAATAATAATAATAATAATAATAATAATAATAATAATAATAATAATAATAATAATAATAATAATAATAATAATAATAATAATAATAATAATAATAATAATAATAATAATAATAATAATAATAATAATAATAATAATAATAATAATAATAATAATAATAATAATAATAATAATAATAATAATAATAATAATAATAATAATAATAATAATAATAATAATAATAATAATAATAATAATAATAATAATAATAATAATAATAATAATAATAATAATAATAATAATAATAATAATAATAATAATAATAATAATAATAATAATAATAATAATAATAATAATAATAATAATAATAATAATAATAATAATAATAATAATAATAATAATAATAATAATAATAATAATAATAATAATAATAATAATAATAATAATAATAATAATAATAATAATAATAATAATAATAATAATAATAATAATAATAATAATAATAATAATAATAATAATAATAATAATAATAATAATAATAATAATAATAATAATAATAATAATAATAATAATAATAATAATAATAATAATAATAATAATAATAATAATAATAATAATAATAATAATAATAATAATAATAATAATAATAATAATAATAATAATAATAATAATAATAATAATAATAATAATAATAATAATAATAATAATAATAATAATAATAATAATAATAATAATAATAATAATAATAATAATAATAATAATAATAATAATAATAATAATAATAATAATAATAATAATAATAATAATAATAATAATAATAATAATAATAATAATAATAATAATAATAATAATAATAATAATAATAATAATAATAATAATAATAATAATAATAATAATAATAATAATAATAATAATAATAATAATAATAATAATAATAATAATAATAATAATAATAATAATAATAATAATAATAATAATAATAATAATAATAATAATAATAATAATAATAATAATAATAATAATAATAATAATAATAATAATAATAATAATAATAATAATAATAATAATAATAATAATAATAATAATAATAATAATAATAATAATAATAATAATAATAATAATAATAATAATAATAATAATAATAATAATAATAATAATAATAATAATAATAATAATAATAATAATAATAATAATAATAATAATAATAATAATAATAATAATAATAATAATAATAATAATAATAATAATAATAATAATAATAATAATAATAATAATAATAATAATAATAATAATAATAATAATAATAATAATAATAATAATAATAATAATAATAATAATAATAATAATAATAATAATAATAATAATAATAATAATAATAATAATAATAATAATAATAATAATAATAATAATAATAATAATAATAATAATAATAATAATAATAATAATAATAATAATAATAATAATAATAATAATAATAATAATAATAATAATAATAATAATAATAATAATAATAATAATAATAATAATAATAATAATAATAATAATAATAATAATAATAATAATAATAATAATAATAATAATAATAATAATAATAATAATAATAATAATAATAATAATAATAATAATAATAATAATAATAATAATAATAATAATAATAATAATAATAATAATAATAATAATAATAATAATAATAATAATAATAACAACGTTACGGTTTTACTAGTTAGAATCTGTATAAAAACTTTAAACAAAGATGTTATAAAGTGGAGTTAAATAGATGTTTACTCGTTATTAACGTTTTTGAACGTTTAAAAATGGTACAAATATGAAAAATATATATATATATATATATTGAGTATTTGTGTTTAAACACACGTGCCGTGCTGTCGATGAGCTTGCTTTGTCGTAAATCTATGAGAAAATCTTAAAAACAGATGGTTGGGATACTTAAAACTGCGATCTAGACCGAGGTTTAATGTTATGCTTTTTTCACCCAGACCTTTAATCGATGCACCATTGGGTGCATAATGTTGCGTACTGATCAATTTCATATTTCGCGTTTTTGCAGTTAGGGGGAGGCCAGACCCATCTCCCCCTAGTCGACAAAAAAATGTTTTTCAGTAAAGTAGCCTCTGTAAGCGAAATATTTTGCGATTAGTGGACGCCACACGCATCTGGCTTCATGCTGACGTCAATATGGCATCAAAAGACACCGTCTTTAGCGAACGTTTTTGCTTGTTGTAATGGTACGGTTCTGGTGGAATTTCCGCTTCCGTTTCCCTGAGCCTTTGCTGGTCGCACGTGCTGGCGTGGGGCCTAGCTCACCGGATGGGTGGGGTCTTGCTCAGGCCCAGGGAAACCGCACTACAGATGTTCACGTACGATTTTTAAAAAACTGAAAAAAAAGGTCGCTAATGGGACGGATGGCCATACTTACCTTGGGATTGCGGACGAGGTGTTCTGCCACTTTTGCCCTCCCTACCTTGTTACCTATGATCCATCTTATTTGGAGGTAACCCACTTATTCAAGACTTTTTTAATTTTTTTTTGCACACCAAAAAAAATCAAACAACAAACCAGTTTTGTTGTTTGCAAAAAATTCGCAATCATTCATACGTGTAACCAACACTCATACATTCATTAAATTCCTATGTAAAAAAATACTACATCTAACCATGAGGGGAACAAAGTAAGCCAATGTTAATGGCTGACAACATGGGTGGGAATGAGAGCGAGTATAAGCTTTATACATGAATGAAATTATGCTGACGGAGAAATATTAACACCAACTCAAGTGTTTAAAAATAGAATTTTTTTTTTGCAACAAACAAAAATTGGCAAACGATATTACCATATATGGTGTTGTTTACGTGTTATAGTTTTTCTTTTGTGTGATGTACACTAAATAGCAAAATTTTTCGTACGGCCGTCACAAAACAGATGATTTGGATTTCTTTGAAAATGAGAAATCAACTGAAAACGATTATGGGGTTGTTATGTGTTAGCTTTTTGCAAATCTTTCGCGTGGTATACGCCGAGGTCTTCTCCAGCTAAATCCACTAATTTGTAATTGCAATATCCGATTTTCTTGGCAATTTTGGCTTTTAAAAATTTAGGGGCAAATTTCGAATTGTATGCAGAAGCTTTATTGCTCTGCGAAAAATTACGCCGGTAAACCAATTCTCCTTCTGAAAAATTAAACGCCCTAGTTCAAAGATCGTAGGTTCCTTTATTCACTTCATAGGCTGTCTCTAAATTTTCGGGAACCTTTTGCCTAATAAAATGCAATTTATCGGAAGCTTCTACCACATCCAAACCTTCTTCTAACAAATCTAACTTTCTTGAGACCTCATAGGATTGTCCGTGAGTCATCATTTGTTGTCCGAACTGAACATAATACGGCGAAAAGCCTAATGAACGGTGATATGAGCTTCTCAACGCGACTCCTATTTGGCTCAAATTCGTATCCCACATACGCTAGTCTTTTCCCAAATACGAGCGTATTCCGGCGATTATCGATCGATTTACACGCTCAGAATTATTAGACTGGGGTGAATAAACGGCAGTGAAGATATGTTGCACTCCATATTTTGTCAAAAAGCTTGCAAAAAGTGGCGATCTAAATTGTGAACCGTTGTCAGTAATGACGACTTCGGGAACGGTAGTTGACCTTTTCCGCAACGCTTTAAATAAAGGATATTTTGTGAAGTGGTCTAATACCAAAAAAATAGCTACATTGCCAGCTTTTGAACTTGGATAAGGTCCAATAAAATCTAAATATACACCCATAGGTGGTTTTAAAATAAAATTGGGCGCTTTGCTTTGTCTGCAAATGTCGCAACTTAGCACAAAGGATCTAACTGAGTAGCCATATTGGGCCAATAAAAATTTCGCCTTATTCTTTCGAGGGTTTTCCCCACACCTCCATGTGCAAACATGGGTGGATTATGAGCGCGTTCGATCACACAAGAGGTAAGTTCCTGTGGAACCCACAACTTCCATGATCGAGCCTCTGAAAATTCATCACGTAAAAATTCTACGCGTTTGTAGATAAACCCATCTACGACCTTTAAATCGGGCAAACGATTTTTATTGTTTTCGATATCAATGATTAATTTAGAATATTGTTCTGAAGAAAAATAGGGAGAAGATAAATCTATCTCTGGTTCTAAAGAATCTAAGCTGTCAATGTTGCTAAAAGTTAGGGGTTTTCATTTTCAGTTGGTAGCCTCGATAGAGCATCGGGTACAACGTGTTCACTTCCCTTTCGGTGAAAAATTGAAAAGTTTAAGCCTTGGAGTTTTATGGACCATCGAGCTAGCCGGCCATTTAGGTCTGGTTGGCGCATTAACCATTTTAAAGAAGCGTGATCCTTTATCACGCTAAATTCGTGACCTTCAACATATTCTCTAAATTTCTCTATGCTCAAAACTGCAGCTAGGCATTCGAGTTCAGTTATCGAGTAATTTTGTTGGGCTCTATTTAATTTGTGCGAAAAAAATGCAATGGGCCTTTCGACACCATTATCATCTTCTTGAGCCAGAACTCCACCAACTCCAGTTTTGCCTGCATCGCAAGAAATTATGAACGGTCGTTCGAAATTTGGTGTTACTAATAACGGGGCAGATGTTAATTTGTCTTTGATTAGATCAAAGGACTTTTGAGCTTCAGGGTTCCAACAAAAGGTTTTACATTTCTTTGTAAGATCAGTTAACGGACTACTTAACGAAGCAAAATTTTCTGAAAATCGCCGGTACCAACCTACGAGACCTAAAAATTGACGAACCTCTTTAGCTGTTTTTGGTTCGGTTAACCCTTTAAGGGTGGAAACTTTACTGGGGTCAGGTTTTATACACCCAGAACCAATTATATAACCTAAGTATCGGACTTCCTTCATGCACCATTTGCATTTTGCAATATTTAACGTCAGACCGGCTTTGCGAATTAATTGTGCTACCTCGAGCAGTAAAGAAATACGTTCTTCGACATCATCGCTTACTAAGGGCAAATCATCTAAATAAACGAATACTCGATTTTTAAGATGCGGTGGAATAATAATATCAATTAATCGGCAAAGGGTTTGGGGTGCATTTGTTAAACCGAAAGGCATAACTTTGAATCGATATAATGGCCTATTAGGAATAGTAAAAGCTATCTTGTCGCGAGAATTTTCTTCTAAACTAACTTACCAAAAAGCATGTTTTAAATCTAAAGATGAAATAAATTCAGCTTTAGGTAATCTTGATAAAATTCCATTAATTTTGGGTTGAGGGTAGGCGTCGCGAACAGTAACACTATTCAGTTTTCGAGAGTCAAGACAAAGTCTGAATTTTCCCTCTCTCTGGACGAAAGCTACAGGACTACTTCAAGAACAAGTAGGAGGGGCTTTTCTATCACTCCGAGCGCTAGCATGCGATCAACTTCGTCATGTATTTTCTTTTCTACCGCTGGAGAGACAGAAAAGTACCTCTGCTTGATGGGTTTCACTCCTGGTTCTATTTCTATTGAATGTTCTATAATTGGGTTCTTACCTAAACCTTCTTTATCAAAATCTGGAAAAATTGAAATCACTTTATCTAGCCTTTGCCTTTCTTCGTTGGTCAGAATATTCTCCGTGCAAACTTGATTAAGCTCTTCAATTTTTAACGGGCTGTTCCCAAAAATGGTAGACATAAGTCCAAATGAATGCCAAAAATCGATACCTAAGTAAACATCATGAGTTAGATCTGGTATTATGTAAAAACGGACTAATTTGGTAATATTTCTGTAGGTGACATTTGTTTCTACGAAACCTAAAATTTTATATTGCTGACCGCCAGCTGCTTCAACGAAATTAGAAAATTTTTTTAAAGGTAAGTTTTTACTAAGAAAAGTTTTAGCTGCCGAACAACTTATGCAAGATAAAGAGGCGCCTGAATCTAAAAGGCCTAATAATTTCATCCCGAAAATATCAATTTGAATATAGGGTCTTATGCCAGATTTGGACTTCTCAATTGATTCAATGCAACTTTTAACTTTAAATTTGTTTATCTTTAACATTTTATAAAAAGTTCTAATTCGCAGAGTATTTCTTCTAACTTTATGAATTTGGGTGCCAAATTTCGCTGGGGTGTTAATCGATTCGCACAAAATTCGTTTTCTCGCTAATTCGTATAATCTAACTCTCTCATGGTATGGCTTAAGGGGAAATAAAACGGGTTTAGACTTTTCCTTGTTATTTTTCAAAATTGTAAAATTGGTAAAATTGGTTTGTGTTCTACCGTCAGAGCTGGTCTTTAAAATTTCGGTGGGGTTGACAACATATTTAAAGGAATTTTCGCCTGAAGGAGAATTTATTTTGTTCTCGAGCGGAAGCTGGTGTTGTTGCTGGCGCTCGCCGGGAAGTTTCCCTGGCACTTTTTGCATTGGGGTCTGTAGACACCCACGGATCCGCATCCGTAACAGAATATGGTCCTGTCCTCGAGACAGTCCATATATCTGTGGCCTTCGTTTCTGCAATTCCAGCAGATGTTATTTTGCCGTCTTGCCGGGTCTTCTTTTGGTTTGCAGACTTCGCAAACATCTTCAGGTGGGTCTTCATCAAATAGTTCATCCTCCACGTCAATTTCATTAATTTGTCTGCTAAAATTTTTCGGGGCTCTGTCGAGTTCAAAACTCAGTGCCTCTCGTCGCAAAACCAAATGGCGTAGATGGGAGACATTATCGATTTGAAGGTAGAACAATTCCCTTCTTAAACGGGGTCTTAAATTTCTCCTTAAAATTTCTGTCAACTCAGGTTCGCTTAGCGGATATCTTAGACGATCGCAAAGCTGAAGAATGGCATGGTGAAAATCGTCAAAGCTTTCGTTAGCATTTTGCTTTCGGTCTCTGATCATTTCTCTGATATCTAAATCAGATAAATGATCGCTAAAATGCGTTTTAAGGGCTCTACATAAATCTTCCCATTCTACTCTATTGACTGTGCTACGATATCGCCAATACCATTCTTTGGCTTTCGAAGTGAACAAAACGTGGCAATGATCTCCTAACAATCTAAAATCTCTCGCTAAACTGTCTTTTGTCAATGAGTTTACCATATAAATAAATTTTTCAACTGGTAACCCTGAGGAATTTCCATTAAACGTTAGGTTCCAACTATTGATCAGACTTGCAATTTTTCCGCTATTATTAAGAGCAACAGACGATAATGAAGCTCTCTCACGACTTGCTGGTACAGACGGGTGAGTAGAAGGAGGTCTAATATTACGAGAAGTTACAAAAGGAGGTTCATGGGAAACATTATGAACTGAAGGAGCTGAAAAATTGCGATGAACCGACGTGGTTGGAAAAATTTCTCTAGGCCATTCAGGTTCTCTGTTTGCGCTAATGTTTACGCTAGTAAATTGTTGAGATCACCTTTCGACTACGGCGTGAAGCTTGTTTATTTCGCCTTGGAAGCTATTTCCTATTTTGGATCTAATTCGATCTTCCAAGCTATCTCTTTGCTCTACACTAGCTTGACCGGGTGAAATATTTCGGTTTGCATTGAACTCTTCGTTTCTTTGCTTTCTGCCGGATAAAATTCTTTCCGTGGATTTCGGAATCGTTCCAGTATTAACTGGTAAACTTTCATTATTAACTCGGACGGAATGTTTTAACAAACTGTTTTTAGTGACAGTTTTATTACACTGCGGACAACAAGTTGAAACGTTGAGAAAATTAAACATGCACTCTTGGTGAAAGATGTGCCTACACCTGGTAGAAACTAAGTTACTGGTATGATTGTAACTTTCCTGACAAATTAGACAAACGTTTTCGGCTAAAGCCGAAGCGAGACTTCCTGGACTGTGTTGTACTGCCATGATTTCGGATTAATTCTAAAAATTTTAACGAAAATATATTCGGACGATATGAATGAATGAATGAGTGTGGGTATAACGACAATGATTGCAAAGGTAAAGAGATGTTACAAACCTTAAGTGGTTTTGAATCAAATTAAGTTCAGGTTCAATAGAACAAATGTTATAAACAAACGAGAATGTGCCAAGTAGAGTTGGTTTGACTGGATTCAAGTTCGAACGACGGCAAGGCCGTTAATAGAAAAGTATTCTATTTAGTGCAATTGATGAAAAAAATTTTAGTTCTAGGCGAACGAATGTAAGGCCGTTAAAGAAAATATTATGAACTGAAATGAATTCAAATTTATTAAAATATGTAGTTCTAATAGAACAAATGCAATAGCATGAAATGAATACCAATGAATTAAATTTCAGTTCAATCGAACGAAGAAATTAAGTTAAATGTAACGGGTTAGGAAATGAATTCGATTAAAATCGAATGAATATAATGCGGTTAACTGAAAAGAGTTGTGAAATGAAGTCATTTCTTCTTAAGTAAAAGCTTAAAGCTCTCTTTAAAAAAAGCTTGTAAGTTAAGCGCACAGGCGAACAAATTATTTGAGTTCCTATAGAACAATAAAATAAAGTTAAATGGCAAGTGTAAAAATGCAAATTGTCAAAAAGTTTGAGTTCTAATCGAACCCACACAAAAGTATTCAAAATTAAATTTTCAATAGTTTAAAAAATTTAAATTTCCAAGAAAAATTTCAATAAATTTAAAATTTCGATAAAGAGTCCAAAGATTAAATTTGTAGTTTCCAAAAAGATTCGAATTTAAAAAATAATTCAAGGTTAACTTTTCAATAGGTTTCAAAATTTAAATTTCAAATTTTTATATATAATTTTCAATATAATTTTCAATATAATATTCAATGTAGTATTTCAATATAATTTTGTTCAATATTTTAATTTTCAATATAGTTATCAATATATTTTCAAAAAAAAATTTCAAAACAAATTCCAATATAAAGTTTGAATATAAAGTTTGAATATAATTTTCAATATATTCTTCAATATAATTTAAAAATTTAATTTTCAATATAAATTTAATAAAGATTTTCAATAAAGTTTCGATATACTTTTCAATATATTGTTTCAATTGTTAACCCAATGTAGACAACAAAAACCAAACCAATCATTTAAAAAAAAATCCGTAAACAAGTATGACCATCCACAAAAAAAATTAAAAATTTTTAAACTTGTGATTCTAAGTTTTCCCGATTACTTGCTGCTATTTCGGTACTATAAAATTTATTTCGGACAGGGGACCGGTTCGTTTAGAACGAAGTTCCTGTGTCCGGGAACAACTTTATTGAAAACAACAACTTTACAGCAAATTAAAAATCACAAAATTTAATTAAATGTTTGTAGAGTGAACTAAATTTCAAAATCAGTTTCAAATTCGGTCAATTTAAATTGTGATTAACACATATTTAATTGAAATTCCAGAATTTGAAATACTGAAATGAAAATTAGGACACTTAAGCAAAAATCTTCAGGAAAAATAGGTGCTTTCCCGTCGGCACTGATGTTAAAAATTGAAATTATTTTTAGTTCCTGTTGTAGGCTATAAAAAAATGGTTAATTTATTAATGTTCAGGCCCCACGTTGGGCGCCATTTCTGTAATGCTACGGTTCTGGTGGAATTTCCGCTTCCGTTTCCCTGAGCCTTTGCTGGTCGCACGTGCTGGCGTGGGGCCTAGCTCGCCGGATGGGTGGGGTCTTGCTCGGGCCCAGGGAAATCGCACTACAGATGTTCACGTGCGATTTTTAAAAAACTGAAAAAAACGGTCGCTAATGGGACGGATGGCCATACTTACCTTGGGATTGGGGACGAGGTGTTCTGCCCCTTTTGCCCTCCCAACCCTGTTACCACTTATTCAAGACTTTTTTAATTTTTTTTTGCACACCAAAAAAAAATCTAACAACAAACCAGTTTTGTTGTTTGCAAAAAATTCGCAATCATTCATACGTGTAACCAACACTCATACATTCATTAAATTCCTATGTAAAAAAATACTACATCTAACCATGAGGGGAACAAAGTAAGCCAATGTTAATGGCTGACAACATGGGTGGGAATGAGAGCGAGTAAAAGCTTTATACATGAATGAAATTATGCTGACGGAGAAATATTAACACCAACTCAAGTGTTTAAAAATAGAATTTTTTTTTTTGCAACAAACAAAAATTGGCAAACGATATTACCATATAAGGTGTTGTTTACGTGATATAGGTTTTCTTTTGTATGATGTACACTAAATAGCAAAATTTTCGTACGGCCGTCACATTGTGTTGGACAAGGGGATCTACATATTTTGGCATCTCGTCCATACAACTGATGGTACCAACACTCTTCTGTTGACTTTCTGATTGCCGATAGCTAATAACAAGATCGGCCTCTATATGTGGACGACTCCGAGAATGCGGTTTCATTGTAATTTGTCAAACTTGCGACAGCAGCGCATAGCGCGTGTCAACCACAGCACATAACCGATTTTTTGAAACTGCATCCAGAATATGATCTTAGAAGTGTTATCACATGATGCAGCAATAATAGGCTGTACAACATCAGGCAACCGTTTTATCCGCAGACCTTTCAAATCAGCTTCAGCAATCGTAGTACCGGCAAAATTATCATTAATTTTTGATCGTACATAGTTATACCTCTCAGCCTCGGGCATCGCTGATATTACGTATGTTAAGTGTACAATCACACTTGGGTCCAACCTATTAACACGGTTGCTGCCTTTTGTAGGACGTTATACCAGGCTATGGAACACAAAGTCCATGATGATGAAATAATGCTAAAAGTTGGAGCAAGCCAACTGAAGCAATGGGAGTCTGGCGTAAACCACTGCGACATTGCTTGGCGCTGCATTAGAATATGATGGCGGATTTAACATTTGGCGCTGATTAAATGAGTTGCCCCCTTTACTCCCTTTATCTTAACTCGTAGTGCCTGTTTGTCTGTCGATGTTGGGTCGACTTTTAACCCTGTTTCCGTAATCCAATCGAGCTGAAACTTTGCACGCAGGCTCGTGGCGACGATAAAAATTATCTAAAAAAATGTTTAATACCATATATATGGAGTACTTTAAAAGACAACGCCTTGGGACTTCGTCTGAGTTCATGAGTTATTAATGTGAGTAGTCGTCCAAAAAAGGGCGGGATTGAGCGTGGCACCGAAAAAACTTTGGATCGATTTTTAACCCTTTTGTCGTGACACAATCCACCTGAAACTTTGCAGGCAGACTCGTGCCGATCAAAAAAAATGATCTAACAAATTTTCGTTAAGAAATTTAACTATAGTATAATTTTGTATTTTTCGAAATTTTAACGAATTTGAGATTTTTGACATAGATATTTTTCTAAAAAATATTTCATATTCAGTCAATCAATTATTTTGTTTTTATGGGTGTTTTTTTTATATTTGAAGTTAAAAGTTGCCCTCTTAAATACAAATGCAGTTTGCAGTCTTTTCCTTTTTAAGGTTATGCGAATGGCGCTTGTAAAAAACTATTGAATGCACGCCAAGTCCAGCTGCACATTTGAGCGAGACCAGATGTGACTTTTTGTCTCCGGACAAGTTGTTTTAAGTACTAAAATAATCTAACCCATAAAAACAAAGTTTTTATTAAAACTCTTTCTTTCGTTATGCATATGAGTTTGGAATCTCTCCGTGACTGTGCGTAACTTTGCGTGACATTGCGTGTCTATTTTAAAATTAATTTTTGGTCACAATAAGTCTATGGACCAACTTTCAGATTGATTGGATGAGGGGAAATGGGGTTTAAATCACTCCGTGATTGTGCGTGACTAAGTCAAAGTTAATCTTGTTGTGAAACACGGTTTCACATTAGGAGAAGCTATTAGGTATTACTATATAATTGATGTAAATATTAGATGTTAATTCGGATACTTTGGTTATTACATAATTGACGTAAACATTAGTTTGAATATCCTGTTCTGAGTAATGAATGTCGTAATAATAGGTTGTAGGGTGTAAGTATTAGTTAACTAATAGTTATTCATACATAGTACAAGCGGCACATTTTCTACCGCGATTTCGTGTAACCTAATTTGCCATGGTAACTACCGCGTTACCATGTGTTGTTTGTTTTTTTCTTTTTGGTACGTTCTGTTGTTGCATTTTCATTTAATAACATTGGCTTGGTTTTCGTTTAAACTTCCGGGTAGGCAATTACCGCGCATGGTTACACTAGGTCGCGGCCTTGTATGTTCAGTTATTTTGTTTAGTTTTAGTATTATTATTTTATTTTGCTTAGCTATCAAAATATGCCATGGTCATGAGCAACTGCATGCTTGTTATTGTTCTAGTTTTTTTTTTGTATTGACATGAGTTGTTCTATATTCTTATTATAATTGTATTGCATTTTTGTTGTTTAGTTTTAATACTGTTGCTATTTTATGTATTCGTATTACTACTGTATTGCATTTTTGTTGTTTAGTTTTAATATTGTTACTATTTTATTTTTAGTTGAAAATTTGTATAAATAAAGCCTGGGAATTAGGGCAGTGACAGATGAATTAATGAACTACGCCATCTCGTCATTTCTTATTTGATCCTTTTCAGCTACATAAGCGCCGCTTGGGCGTTGATTGACAACGCTTGCCAGCGTTATTAAACAATAGGCAAACCCGAGGTTAGGGCCAGTTAGGGACCCCAACATTAATGGCGCAGCCGGTAATCGGTGTCTCGCGTTTTCAGATGTCCCATTGGTTAGGGTATTATAACCTTAATTTCATTGTAGGTTCTGGGCTTAGCAGTTTAAGCCCAACATTAATGGCACAGCCGGTCTTCGCACCAAAAATCGTTCCGGAATTAGGCCGCAAATGTTTAGGTAGTTGATTTTCCATTGTTGTTTTTATGGGTTTCTTGTTTAGGAATAGGGTAGATTAATTTGTGTTTATAGCAGTTCGGGAAAGATTTTTTTTTCAAGCTGGTAATAAGTTAGGGATAATTAGTATTGTAGATAAACTTTGGTTTTATTGTAGTTTTGATGTTGTTTTTTGAGATTTTTTTTTATAGTTAGGTATTGGTAATTTTTTTTGTTATTTATATATGAGAGGGTATATCACGGGGTTGAGAGAAGCTACTGTAGTACGCACCGATATGGACTGGGTAACACGGGGTAATGGACCTATGGGACAACTACGGTACGCATAAGGGGGAAATCGTAAATGGCGTAATAACCATGTACGAACACTTTGCAGGTCGTTAAACATGCTACCGGCTCTGAAATTAGTTAGTTTCGGGGCTGGGGAGAAGGAGTATGCACGGGGTTTCCTTCGTGAATGGCGAAAGGGCCAATTACGTATATTCTCTCTAGTTGTTAATGGGTATCCTGATCTGAAAGCATATGTCCATCATTTAATTGTATACATACGTCCGTAATTAAGGTTTTTATATTGTGTATTTGAGGTGGTGAGGGGAAGGTAGGGGGTTTTCGCGAAACCCGCCTACAGGGGTATCCCACCAGGAAGCCTCAGTTTTTTTTTTTTTATATGGAGGATGACGCCATGTGTAGCGGGCACACCTCAGTAGTTGAGAATGGTTCAACGGAATGAACCTGGTAGGGGAGTCAGAAGCGAGTCTCGCAAAATTCGCGGTATACACTGTGAGGAGGGTTTTTGCCGAGAATAGCCTCACAGTGGCCCGGTTCCGGTTTGCGGAATGTAGAAAGAAACTGTCCTACTCCGAATAAAGGATGACGCGCTGTGTGCGGTCATGCCTTATATGAGTGGCAGTGTTTCGGAAAGACACGTGCCTTAATTGGTTTTCATTGGGAGTATGGATGATTGGACATATGATAGTTTCAATCAGGCCGCCGGTAACTCGGCAATAGGGTAACCTTTATGTGTAGGGGTTCTTGTTAGGTTAAAATGAAGGTATATTTCTACGGTAGCAATAATTTGTGCGGAGTATAGTTGTATCACGTGAGGGGGTACCGGTGTCGATGGCTCTACAGTATAGCCATCTAAATTGGCATCGTACTCTGTGAAAGTATGGTTGTATTTCGTGTGGTGGAATCGGTGGCGAAGGCTATCCTGCATAGCCATCTTGATGGCCGCCATACGCCCGTGGTTAGGTTCAGCTAGTCCCAACATTATTAGCAAGAGTACGACGTTTATGATAGTTGTTCTTCTGAGGAGTTCTATTTAGTGAATGGGATTTCCTTTGGTGTTTTTTGGAAGAGAAAAACATTTATTAAGCAACGGGGTTTGCTCCGTAGAATTTAGGGTTACTGTCGCTTTTCTGTTAGGAACCCTTTATTAGCGATAAAATATACTTGTTAGAATGGTAGAGTTTGGGTACTGTGTTTATTTTTTATAACATTTTCTTTCAAAATAGGTTGAAAATGGCTAGAAATTGGGAGCCGTGTAGATGGTCGCCGCACTCCTGTGGTTGGGCCAACGGGGTACCTTTCAGATGGAGCGGATCCCCTGATGGACGAGAAAATGTGTTCTTTTAAAGGAAAAAATTACTACATTTAAAAAAAAGAAAAAAGAAAAGATGGGAGATCTCCCCATGTAAACAAAATATAATAATAATGACAAAGGATAGGAGACCTCCTCACGTTTTAAAAAAAATAAAACGGTTGGAAAAAAGAAAATGAAGGAAAAGAATGGAGATCTCCTCACGTGAAAAAAAATGTTGAAGATGAGAAGAAAAGATGAGAGGTCTCCCCACGGTAAAAAAAAATGAGAAAAGGTAGGAGGTCTCCCCATATAAAAAAAAATTGTTTTGAAAAAAAAGGAAAATTAATATAAGAAAAGGGAAAATTAATATAAAAAAAGGGAAAAAAACAAATATATTATATATAAAAATATAGTACTTAAGTTAGGTGAGAAAACAGGAATTATTCCCAATTTAATTTAAAGATGTACATATAGGAAAAAAAATATATATATAGTAAAATTAGATACATGAAAGGACGGAGAGTATCCCCAATTTAAAGTTTAAATTATAAGAAATGTATAGATATCGTTTAAAAAAAATTTTCTGTTATTAGGGTATAAGAACATATGTATATGTATAGCGAGTTAGGGTTTTCGTTCTTTGTAATGATTTGTAAAATTTTTAATGTTTTATAGTTGGTTATATTAGTAAAGTTAGGGAATTCCAACCCATGTCCACTGGGAGCGAGGCTGATTAATCATGATTCGGTTGATCTTTCATCTATAGCCCTTTATGTTGGGGTCCCTAACTGGCCCTAACCTCGGGTTTGCCTATTGTTTAATAACGCTGGCAAGCGTTGTCAATCAACGCCC
Organism: Cordilura impudica; assembly: GCA_963682025.1. Lineage (NCBI taxonomy): Eukaryota > Metazoa > Arthropoda > Insecta > Diptera > Scathophagidae > Cordilura > Cordilura impudica. Next base: position 44,913,080 of record OY821522.1, read on the forward strand.
AAGCGGCGCTTATGTAGCTGAAAAGGATCAAATAAGAAATGACGAGATGGCGTAGTTCATTAATTCAACTAGTTAGAGCCAGAACAGTGCGATCTCATCTGCCACTGCCCTAATTCCCATGCTTTATTTATACAAATTTTCAACTAAAAATAAAATAGTAACAATAGTAAAACTAAACAACAAAAAAGCAATACAATAATAATACGGATACATAAAATAGTAAAAATATTAAAACTAAGCAACAAAAATGCAATACAATAATAATACGAATACAGAACAACTCATGTCAATACAAAAAAACTGGAACAATAACAAGCATGCAGTTGCTCATGACCATGGCATATTTTTTATAGCTAAGCAAAATAAAATAATAATATTATTAAAACTAAACAAAATAACTGAACATACAAGGCCGCGACCTAGTGTAACCACACGCGGTAATTGCCTACCCGGAAGTTTAAACGAAAGACAAGCCAATGTAATTAAACGAAAATGCAACAACAGAACGTACAAAAAGAAAAGAAAAAAAACAACACATGGTAACGCGGTAGTACCATGGCAAACTAGGTTACACGAAATCGCGGTAGTTAACTAATACTTACACCCTACAACCTATTATTATGACATTAATTACTCACAACAGAATATTCAAACTAATATTTACATCAAATATGTAATAACCAAAGTATCCGAACTAACATCTAATATTTACATCAATTATATAGTAGTACCTAATAGCTTCTCCTAACATGAAACCGTGTTTCACAACAATCTTTTTTCACAGCAAGTCTATCGACCAAGTGTCAGATCGATCGGATAAGGGAATTGGGTTTTAAATCACCCCGTGACTGTGCGTGACTATGTCGAAGTTAATCTTTCTTTATAGTAAGTATATCGACCAAGTTTCAAATTGATTGGATGAGGGGAAATCCGTTTTAAATCTCTCCGTGACTGTGCGTGACTAAGTCAAAGTTGATCTTTTTTCACAGCAAGTGTATGGACCAAGTTTCAGAATGATCGGATGAGGGGACATGACATTTAGATCACTCCGTGACTGTGCGTGACTATGCATGACTGTGCGTGACTATCCCAAAATTAATCTGTAGTCACAACAAGACTATGGGCCAAGTCAATTGGATAAGGGGAATTGGGTTGCCCACGACAGACAGACAGAGAGTATGAGTTAGAAGAAAGAGTTTAAAAAACAAATTGCCGGCTCTGTACCAAGGATCATCACTTTAACAATTACCTTCTTTCCCATTTATTTATGATTCCATGGTATTTGATAATATTTAATTTATTTAAACCAATTTACAAACGACAAAACTTAAGTTAGAGCGCGCTCGATTTTACAATTTTGTATTGTAATAAAAACCTTAGTAGTTAAGTTGTATAAAAATTTTAATATATGTACATGTAAGCTGATTCGGACAAAGACGGGGCGACAAATATACACATATTCAAGAATTTCTAGCTCATATTAGATTACCGCTTTCACTATACTTCCTATGTAACATACTTAAAAATTAAATTAATTTAATGGCTTTACTAAATTGTACTTCTTAAGAAATCTTAGTCAAAGTCAAACAATATAAACCCACAATTCCCAAAATTTAAGTAATAAAAGTAACAAAAGAAAACATGCGAGAGCTACTATTTCCGTTAATAATCTAAGATTTTCTTTCATTTTGTTGTCCCAACCATCATAAGGATAAGATCTTGCGCCATAGTTCTAACGAAAATAAGATATTGCATTTAAATCTTGACTAGGAGAAATTATTTTATTCTTTTCAGTACGTTTTAAAAACATGGTACATTAAATTTTTTTATTGATGATTATTATATTCATAGATTTTTTAATTTTTTGTAAAAAAAAAAAAAAAACAATATTAAAGTATAAGATTTTTCTACTGCTAGAAGTAATTCGAATATCACACGGTGGTTTTAGGCGAATTTTTAAAAAAACTTTGTCTACTCAAGTATAACAACACAGAGTTCTACTCGCCACATTCGTTATCGAAATTTTGCGACCCGAATTATTTCTTTATTTACCAAATTACAATTTTAAGATTAGTATTACTGTCTCACGGATAAAGAATTATGGCCCCTGAGAGAAAATAAGAAACGAGGTCAGGCGATTTTCCACTTTCTTTAAATTATTTACCAAAATAAGGAATTTCGATTGATTTTACTCAATATTGAAGTTATGTGTCCTCTGTTTAAATTCTGGGCACCAGATTTTTTTAGATTGGTTTAAACAAGTAAAAGAAATAGAGATAGGTGCAGAAGCTCGAAAGAATATTAACTTCAAATTGAAAAGTTGTAATATATGTTATGTACTTTAGTCTTAACTACTTTGTTCTCTAAAATGTTTTATTATATTTTTTCTTTGAAATGTAATTTGAATCAGTTTTATAGAAAATAAAAATCAGTTTGGAAAAAGTCAACAATGAGCCAATTGAGAGCTTTATATGATTCAACAAACCAGAATGAAAATTGTTTGGAATTGACTACTAATTTGAATGAATGTGTTTCAACAAATGAAGTCGTTGGTATTTCTTTCGTAATTTTAACTTCTTCTCCTATTACTTCCGCTGTTTCTGCTGTAAATACTGTTACTTCTGCATACTCCGCAAATGCTGTTACATCCGCTGTATCTTCTGTAAATACTATTACTTCCTTCGGTACTGGCGAATTTCTTATGACTGCTGTTGGGTCTTCTGATACAATCCCAAACATATTTGTTTCTTCCGATCCAGTGTCAAGATGTGTTACTACTACGTCAAATTCTTCACCAATAAATTCTTCAGTTTTTCTGCCATTATAAGAATTTCAAAATCAAACTAAGATTCTGAAAATTCGCTGTGAGATGTGAACTCTGCTGAACCAGTTAAGAAATTTAGAAGGAAACGCTGTCGAATAAATTATGATGAATTGAACATAATGGTTCCAAAATTTAATGGTAATGACAGCCGAGATATTTGTAAATGGTTTATTTTATTTGAAAACTATGCGGTAAACTTAGATGATCAAGAAAAATTTATATGTTGAAGTGGTTATTGCAAGGAACAGCTCGAGAATTTATGTAGAACTGTACTTCTTGGATATATAATGATTTGAAAGCTTCATTACTTAAGACTTTTGAAAGAACAGTTACACGTGAAGAAATATATCATAGGTTACGTTTACGTACTCTACTACCATCTGAAGCATGTATGAATTACATTATATCAATGAAAAATATAGCATCACAAGCTGAAGTTGATGTTCAAGAATTAGTTGACATAATTATTGATGGTATGCAAGACAATTCATTCAATGTGTCCATGCTGTATGGATCATCTTCAGTAGATGAACTAATTCAGTGCATACATAGATACGAAAAACGTCGTTGTAAAATTGATTCTGTAAAAAAAGGACACTAATCGTGGCAAAGAAGTACGGTGTTTTAACTGGTCTCAATTTGGCCACATATAAACAGCATGCTCAAAACCATTGCGTCCTCCAGGTTCCTGTTTTATATGCCATCAAATGGGTCACTTTCATAAGGATTGCCCTAAACGACAACGTGTTGCTACTACGAGTTGCTGTTTTTTTTCCAGATACAAATTTAAATGATATTGCTGATACAATGCAAAGGGTGAGTGTCGCAATTGATATATCTTGTAGTTCTATTAGTCTGATTGCAAGATCTGTGGTACCCAAAAACATTACAAATTCAGAAAATTTATCATTTGTAAACATAATCGACCTTTTTCTATTTTATTTGTTGTTTGTTTCTTTAGATTTTTCTAAAGCGGGCTTTCAAGGTCCTCAATTTTTTAGATAAATAAAAGATTATTTTCTTAATTTTTATTTTATCCGACGTTTCGTTGGTTTTTTCCAACATCTTCAGGGATGAATGTTTTTATTAAATCTAATATAAATACAGAAAAGACACATAATACAAATAAGATAATGAAAAATATGTATAAACTCACATATAATCTTTTTTGTCAAATTTTTATCATTCTAAAATATCAATTGTAATGTAAAACATCAATCTATATATATAAAATTGAATGTGTGTTTGTTTATTTGTTTGTTTGTTTGTGTGTACCTTATAGGAGACCAAACCTCTGGACCGATCTTCCTGAAATTTTCACAGCATTTAACTGGGACTCTGGCATGATTAATAGGGTACTTTTTTTTGACCACGCCCACTTTTACGCCCACTTTTTTAAAATTATGTAATTGCTCCCATATAGTTTTTAACAGATTTACTTCAAATTGTATACACATTATACTCCAGGCGAGGTAGAAATAAACATTTCTTACGCCACGCCCCCTTTCACGCCCCTTTTCACGCCAAATTTAGTTTGAAAGTTTTAAACTTTTTTTTCTCTGTACAAATTTGTTCCTTCCAACGGATTTTTTTATTTGGTAGTATATTGCTCTTAATACTGTTAACGTCGCCATATAACTATGAACCACGCCCATTTCACCGCCCCCTTTTTTTTACTTATACCACTAACAATGTTTGCTATACAAAATAATTTTTTTGTAATATGTATTTATCTAAAGTTTTATACACTTTTTATCTACAGGTAAGGTAGCCATACATTTTTTTATTACCAAGTCCCCCTTTTTCGCCCCATTTTACCTTAAATCATAATTAATCTGCTTTCAATCTATCTATATATATAAAAATGAATGTGTGTTTGTTTGTGCTTTATAGGAGGCCAAACCAAAGAACCGATCTTCCTGAAATTTTCAGAGCGTGTTACTGTGACTCTGGAAGGAATAATATGCTATATAAATTTTTGATTGGACAAATGGGGCGGTGCCACGCCCATATAACCCAAAATTTGAAAAAGTCATATCACGGGAATTTTTTTACCTACAGCAGTCATATTTGGTACATATGGTATTAGCATGAATAGAAATACATACAAGAAGAAAAGTGGGCGGGACCACGCCCCTTTTTAGAAAAATAAAAAATCGTAATATCTTCTAAACTACTGGAAGGATCGTCATGAAATTTTCACAAAAGGATATTTTTGCGAAATAATAAGACCTTAGATATATAAAGTTGTTAGTGGGCAAAGGGGCGTGGCGTATATATAAAAACGTTGATGCATTTGATTGTAACGAATGATCTCCGGAACCATAAGAGCTGTCGAGGTAGGATTTCCAGCATAGGTTCGGTTCGAGCTCTTCTGTGTTTTTTTTTTTTAGTTTTAACCCTCTAGCTGGCGTTGGGGTCAAGTTAAAAACAAAAATTTTTACTTTCAGCGCGATTTGACTGCAATTCAGAATGAACGTATGTTTCGTCATAAGAAATTTTTGTATGTATAAATGGACCCGATAGGTGGCGCTGGGTAAAGTTATTTCGAATATTCTTATTTATGGTGTGATTTTAATGAAACTAAGAATGTACATATATGTATGTTAGAAACATTTTTTTATTGGACCCGGTAGATGGCGCTGTCGTTCGAAAAATTATGAGTTGTCAAATTTATATAAATTTTAATGAATAAACTCACCAACGTTTTTATATATAAATATTCTAACGAAAAAGAAGGAAAAAGCCGCTACATTATTGCATGGTGGCCGCACAGCTCATTCAGCACTCAAATCACCGTTAAACGTACAAAAAAATGAGAATGCCGTCTGTAATATCAAAAAACATTCCGGTATGGCAAAAGTTCTGCAAAAATGCAGTATTTTTATTCGGGATGAATGTACCATGGCTCTCAAACATTGTGATTTGATTTGATAAAAGATTTGAAAGGCAATGAAAGATTTTTTGGTGAAGCTCTCATTTTATTATCTGGAGATCTTCGTCACACATTTTATATAGGTATATACAGATTCTAACTAAAATAAAAATTCATTGAGGGCAAAACAACGTTTGCCGGGTCCAGCTAGTATAAAATAAAATAAACTAAAATAGATTATCACAGTTGCTTTCTTTTTTTATACCCTATACCACTATGTGGTTTGGGTATAATGACTTTGTGCTGCTGTTTGTAACAACCAAAAATATTTGACCTAGACCCATCTTTAATTATACCGATCGAATCAGAATCACTTTCTGAGTTGATTTAATAATGTCCGTCCGTCCGTCCGTCCGTCCGTCCGTCTGTGTGTCCATGTAAAGCTTGTAATCAAACTGCAGGTCGCAAATATGAATATATTTTGATGAAATTTAGTATATAAGCTTTTACCGGCCATGGGATGAACGCTATTGAAATTGGTGAGAATCGGTCCATGTTCAGACCTAGCCCCCATACAAATTACCCCTATGAAATCGACATAAATTGCCAAAAGATCCAAATTGTCATACAGATCTTACTCAAATTGGGTTTGTATGCGTTCATTACATCCATTAATGAGTAGTCCAAAAATGATCCCTTTGGCCCCATATAGAGCTGCTTCCCGATCTTCACTTAAATCTATTAAAAAATAAAACAAGTAAGAAAATTATAGTCGGTCTAGACCGACTATACGATACCCTATACCATGCGTTTAGAAACGCTATCTCTTAGGCCCAACTAACTGGACATAGAAAATAAATAAAAACCAAATTTGAGTGGGATTTTTATTAATTTTTTTGGCTGCAGATATGAAAAAGTTCATATCGGATGCTATATCTATATGGGGACTAGGTCCAAAAATGGACCGATCCTGATCATGTTTGGTAAAGTCTCTTGTATTTTGCAAAAATATATACAAACAAAATTTGAGAAGAATCAGTGCAATATTTTTGTTTTTTAATAGATTTAAGTGAAAATCGGGAAGCAGCTCTATATGGGGCCAAAGGGATCATTTTTGGACTACTCATTAATGGATGTAATGAACGCATATAAACCCAATTTGAGTAAGATCTATATGACAATTTGGATCTTATGACAATTTATGTCGATTTCATAGGGTTAATTTGTATGGGGGCTAGGTCTGAACATGGACCGATTCTCACCAATTTCAATAGCGTTCATCCTATGGCCGATGAAAGCTTATATACCAAATTTCATGAAAATGTATTCATATTTGCGACCTGCAGTTTGATTACAAGCTTTACATGGACACACAGACGGACGGACGGACGGACGGACGGACGGACGGACACACAGACGGACGGACGGACGGACGGACGGACGGACGGACATTGTTAAATCAACTCAGAAAGTGATTCTGATTCGATCGGTATAATTAAAGATGGGTCTAGGTCAAATATTTTTGGTTGTTACAAACAGCAGCACAAAGTCATTATACCCAAACCACATAGTGGTATAGGGTATAAATATTGCACTGATTCTTCTCAAATTTTGTTTGTATATATTTTCGCAAAATACAAGAGACTTTACCAACCATGGTCAGGATCGGTCCATTTTTGGACCTAGTCCCCATATAGATATATCATCCGATATGAACTTTTTCATATCTGCAGCCAAAAAAATTACTAAAAATCCCACTCAAATTTGGTTTTTGCTTATTTTCTATGTCCAGTTAGTTGGGCCTAGGAGATACGGTTTCTAAACGCATGGTATAGGGTATCGTATAGTCGGTCTAGACCGACTATAATTTTCTTACTTGTTTCCTTTAACTTTAAAATCTGTTTATTAAGCTAATGCTATGGTGTAGTTTGAATTAATATTATCGATATCTTCCTTTGTATTTATTGTATTTTTTATTTTTTGCTGAATTCTCAAGCTTTCTAATGTATATCTCTTTTTCTCCTTTTTTCCTTGTCTAGAATTTTGACATCATCAAAGTCAGCTGTATGTCCTTTTTCAATGCAGTGTTGCGCTAGTGGAGTATTTACTTTCTCTTTTCGAATGTCAGTTTTGTGTTCGTTTATTCTTGTATCAATACTTCGTTTTGTTGTTCCAATGTAGCTTTTTCCACACGTCTTATTTGTTTTGCCAATGCATTTTATTTCATAAACAACGTTGATTTGTTGTTTTATTTCAATCTTGGTTTTTGTTTTTGTGAATAACGAAGTGGTTGTTTCGTTAGATTTGTGTGCTAGTATTACCTCTTTATCTTCAATTATTTCTGAGTATTTTGTTTTCAGTGAGTTTTGGGATATATGGTAGGCTGTAATATTTATTGTTGTTAGATATTTTGTCAATCTTGTTTTCTTCTGATTTATTGTTTTTAGCCTTTTGTATTAAATTGTTTATTAAATACTTCGGATAGCAGTTCTGTGTCAAAATTTGTTTTATCTTCATTGTATTTTTTAATTTAAAATTATCATCACTCAGTTGTAACACTTTGCTTATAAAATTTAGTGCTGTATTGATTTTTTTTTTCATTGGTTGTGTGGAATGATAGTTCATTAACCGTCCAGAAGATATGGATTTCATGTACCAATTAGTTATAATTTTATCATTGCTTCGATGAATTTCCATGTCAAGATATGGAATACAGTTATTTTGTTCCTTTTCTATTGTGGAATTTAATTTTGTGTGATAACTGTTAAAAATTTTTAATATTTTAGCTTCATCTATTCGCTTTATTACAGCGAATAGGTCGTCGACATATTTCGTTATGAATTTTATTTTTATATTTTCAAGTTTAAGTTCGTCAGTGGTTTGGTTTAATAGGGTATCCAGTACAATGTCTGCTATAGTTGGGGATAGAGGATTACCCATGGGTATGCCATATGTTTGAATATAATATGTTTTTCCACACATAAAATAATTATTATCTTTTAAGCAAAATTTTAGTAAATTTAGAAATTGTGATCTTGGTATTTTTGTATGATTTTGTAAGATGTTCCACTGATTCATTATATTAGCTATAGCTAAATGTATAGGTATGTTTGTGAACAACGATACAACGTCCAATGATATTAAAATTTCGTCCTCGTCTATATTTATTGTTTGTAATTTTTCCTTGAGTTCTACCGAGTTTTTTATGTTGTATTCGACTGAAATTATGTTTTTTAAAATAGTTCCTATATACTTTGATAGATTATGGCATGGTACTGCTGTGATGACGATATCGGTCTTAATGGTGTATTTATTTTGTGAATCTTCGGAAGTCCAAATAACCTGGGTGCTGTTGCGGAATCCGATGTAAGTTTCATCTTTTCATATCTCGAAATATACTCTTGTTTATATAATTCCATTATTAGTTTGTTGTTAGTTCTCTGTAGTTTTTTGGTAGGATCTATTTGTATTTTCTTATATGTTGTTTTATCTTCTAATAATCTTTCCATTTCTTTTTTGTAATCGCATCTGTACATTATGACGATTTTTTTTCCTTTGTCTGATTTGGTTATAACAATATCTTTATTATATTTTTTCAAAAATCCCCTCGTTTCATCAAAAATATTAAGTATAAATTTTCCTTTAAGCTGTTCTTTTGTACGTTAGTATTCGATTTGCTAATTTACATCTTATTATATCCTTTTCTCTTTCATTTGTTAAAGTTTGCACCCATTGTTCTAGATCAGCTCTTAATTTTATTGTTAAAAAATTTTTGTCGTTAACTGGTATAGCAAACTTTGATCCTAGCGAGAGTATCCATTTACTGTTTTCTGGAAAAATTATGTTTGTTTTGTTAACTAACCAATCCGCATTAAATGTCAGATTATATTCTTTTAATTGTCTGCGTTTTAGGGTTTCTATCTTAGAGAAAAGAGTCTGTTTTTCTTTCGTTTTTATGTTTTTATATCTAGATTTTTGTGCTTCCGTGAAATTGGTATATTCCTCAATGTTTATGGTTAATTTCAGTATCATTCTTGTATTATTAATTTCAGTGTGTATTAGCTTCAGGTTTAAATTGGTTTCTTTAATTTCTAGATTTAAAATTTTACAGTGTTTTGATATTTTCGTCGATGTAAAAAGTTGACTTGTTAATTTTTTCGGTTTGTTTTGCTAACCTCTTTGTCATTCTACAGTATCCTTTCAGTAGTAGGCAGGTTTCTATGCTGTATTTTAGCTTGATTTTTTCAAAAAAACTGCTCATCTTGCTTTCACGATTTAGTGATTCTGTATATCGGCGGGCCCTCCGATTTACTATTATTTGTAAATGTAATCGACCTTTTTCTATTTTATTTGTTGTTTGCTTCTTTAGATTTTTCTAAAGCGGGCTTTCAAGGTCCTCAATTTTTTAGATAAGTAAAAGATTATTTACCTACGAGAAGGCGGTCAAAAATCTAGAACTTTTGATTGGATTGGAATTTTGATATGCGGTTTTTTTTGTTCGGTAGGTGAGACTTTAGCCTTTAAGTTTTGCTATAAAACGTAATTCTCGACCGAAAATAAAAAAAGTTACGGTGGGTTTAAAATACATTTTCATTTGTAGTTGAATTTTAGTACAAAAGTGAAGTGTTAAAAGGTAAAAAAAGGTTTTTTAATATAATGTCTTATTTTTTCAGTTAATTTTACAACTAATACTTTTGAACAATTTTTTAAGTTAATTTTTTCAGAAAATGCCAAACTTTGGCCCCGTAAACTTTTTAGTCCTAATATGCACAAGGGACAAAGGTTGTTTTTTTTTTTTTTTTGAAAGTTCCCGAGTTAAAATATAATTTATTAAGCAGCGAACGTAAAAGTTACCTTATATTGGTTCAAGATAGAGAAGTTTCAATGAAAAACTCGTATGTTTTTGCTTTATTTAAATTTTTTTATTGTCTTTTTAAATATTTCTATATCAATTTTTATGGTAAATTTATATAACAATTTTTATTGTAAATTTACAAAATATATAAATTTTTAAATCAAGAAAATTTTTTAACTATATTAAAAAAAGTGTAACTTATTGTTAGTGTAATGAAAAAGTACTTTAAATCAACCAATTTTAGTAAAAATTTCTTCTAAATAGCCTTGATTTTCATCTTCTAGAAGTTGTTTAGCTTCTTCGTCTAATTCAATAGAGGTAGTTTTCCATTTTTGACGAATGTTGGACATATATGGATCTGAAGTGTACAACAAAATAGTGATAAGGTCTTCATTAGTACAACATCCGGACATTTTCCTTGTGTTGTGCTCGCGAAAGAATCTGTAGTCTTTATTCCTGTTTTCTTGCGCCTCTTCAGATAGATCTCCTATTGGTAGCATATTGTTTTGAATTATTTGTTCCACATGGTACAAAATTTTATGGACTGTGGATGGCATATATCTCCAAGAGTATTTTTCATTATAAAGTATAGCTGTTTTATTGGCGTACTCTCCAAATTTCTTTGCATTTATCTTTCTGCTGCATAACTTGTAATATGATTTTGAATCGTCTTATTAATTAATGATCTACACCTGTGATAGATGCTGCAGTTTCCGGATCGGAAAAAATCTCCTTGCAGTATTTCCATCATTTGCGTTTCCTTCCCCTTGTTTTGGTTGGTCGATTACGAGGCCTAGCTGTAGATATTTTTGTTGAATTTTTTTTGCTTTCTTTTTTCTTCATTTTCTTTGTTTTTTCTCACTGTTTCGCCTAACGGACCAAATTCCAAATCATAACCCAATTTAAGAATATGCTCCATGAAACGTATTCTAGCATGAAGAGGGGACATTCCAAATTCGCAGGCTTCCTTAAAACTATCGTCTTCTGGTGGGGGTTGGCTTAATTGACTTGATGTCTTTTGGCATATAATGCCGCCTGACGTTGACTTTGTTCCAGTTAAAGCTTGTGCAACTTTTCCATCAATCATTGTGAGACACATTTTAAGATGTACTTCAATGTCTTGGTCAACAAATTTAAATATTACTGGTTTAAGTTCCTTAATTTGATCTTTTATTTTTTGAACTTCTTCGGTTATGACATCTTTGGTTTCCTTTTCGAATGCAAATTTTATTGGTCTGCAATACTTTGTTGAAGAAGGAATTTCATTTTTCCATATATTAATTTCTGTTGCTCTACTAGTTGACGGCTCTAAGACGCTATACCTTTTTGTTAAGCGCATGGAACGAAAGATACCATAAATAAATTAGCATCTGATGAATTTTCGGCATTAAATTGCTTGTATTGTTTCTGACCAGAGGATCCATCACATCCCCATTTAGAAATTAAAGTAATGCTGCCATTACCAATTTTTTTTAAATGATCAGTATCAAGCGTATTTAGCAATCGTTCTGCAGTATGTTCAAAGAGATCTTGCAATTTTATTTCTGCTGATGTTGAAGTGACACTAATAGCAGATTGTGAAGGTAACCATTCTTTTTGGCAGAAACTAAGTCTCGATACTCTGGAAAAATCCCACAATTCTTTTCATTGGTTCGCTTCCGCAATTCCTTATATTAATTTTTGGTCAATTTCAAATCCAAAACTAGGGCGAACGCTTCTTCCGGCGTAAATTTCTTATCTTCAATTGGTGTAGGAATGCTTTTCAAAATCCTCTTTGTGCGCCTTGGGCTCGCTTCTACTATTTTTTCAATTATTTCAATTTTATTTTTTTTATTTTGGGTTGGTTGGATTTGGTGCAAAAATGAATCCTTAGCAATTCTTTGAGAAATTTCTTCATTGATATTCTCCAGCTTGCGCCTTCAAGATCTTTCACTACATCCGTCAATTGGTTTTGCTGGTCGACCCTTTTTCCACTTTCGTTGGCAGTTGTAGATGCACTCTCAAAAATAAGTTCCTATATTAACCAGTCTTGGTAACCTTTGTACATGTTTGCCTTGCTATGAGAGCATTCAATGTACCGTCTTTTCAAATTCGATGCAAAATTAGTAATTTTTCCTTTGTGCATTTCAATGTCTTCTAGGTTACAATTCTTAAAGAAGTCGTTGCTCGCTATGTGCAAAATTACATCGTCTACATCATTTCGTTGAAAATAAATATCTGCCAGATCTCTGTAACAGTACTTAGCCATTGCACAAATTGTAATGAATAATAATTGTGGAAACATTATTATAAATACTCTTTCTTGCAATTATGTTAAATAAAATTTTTTATCTGTCTATTTATTTTGTGAATCTTCGGAAGTCCATATAACCTGGGTGCTGTTGCGGAATCCGATGTAAGTTTCATCTTTTCATATGTCGAAATATACTATTGTTTATATAATTCCATTATTAGTTTGTTGTTAGTTCTCTGTAGTTTTTTGGTACGATCTATTTGTATTTTCTTATATGTTGTTTTATCTTCTAATAATCTTTCCATTTCTTTTTTGTAATCGCATCTGTACATTATGACGATGTTTTTCCTTTGTCTGATTTTGTTATAACAATATCTTTATTATATTTTTTCAAAAATCCCCTCGTTCCATCAAAAATATTAAGTATAAATTTTTCCTTTAAGCTGTTCTTTTTTGTTCTTTTCTACGTTAGTATTCGATTTGCTAATTTACATCTTATTATAGCCTTTTCTCTTTCATTTGTTAAAGTTTGCACCCATTGTTCTAGATCAGCTATTAATTTTATTGTTGAGAAATTTTTGTCGTTAACTGGTATAGCAAACTTTGATCCTATCGAGAGTATCCATTTACTGTTTTCTGGAAAAATTATGTTTGTTTTGTTAACTAACCAATCCGCATTAAATGTCAGATTATATTCTTTTAATTGTCTGCGTTTTAGGGTTTCTATCTTAGAGAAAAGAGTCTGTTTTTCTTTCGTTCTTATGTTTTGATATCTAGATTTTTGTGCTTCCGTGAAATTGGTATATTCCTCATTGTTTATGGTTAATTTCAGTATCATTCTTGTATTATTAATTTCAGTGTGTATTAGCTTCAGGTTTAAATTGGTTTCTTTAATTTCCAGATTTAAAATTTTGTAGTGGAATTTTTGTTCTCTTTAGCTTAGTTGTTTTGATATTTTCGTCGATGTAAAAAGTTGACTTGTTAATTTTGTCATATTACTTAGATGTGTAGGTATGAGTCCATTTTATCTACAATTTAATAGATACTTAAGTCTTTCGGTTTGTTTTGCTAACCTCTTTGTCATTCTACAGTATCCTTTCAGTAGTAGGCAGGTTTCTATGCTGCATTTTAGCTTGATTTTTTCAAAAAAAACTGCTCATCTTGCTTTCACGATTTAGTGATTCTGTGTATCGGCGGGCCCTCCGATTTACTATTATTTGTAAATGTAATCGACCTTTTTCTATTTTATTTGTTTGTTTCTTTAGATTTTTCTAAAGCGGGCTTTAAAGGTCCTCAATTTTTTAGATAAGTAAAAGATTATTTACTTAATTTTTATTTTATCCGACGCATCGCGACGTTTCGTTGGTTTTTTCCAACATCTTCAGGGATGAATGTTTTTATTAAATCTGATATAAATTTATCACCGACTGGATTTGTTGGTATTGGAAATTGTAATACGAAAATGTATGGAGTTATTTCCTTTTCAATTAGATTAAAAATCGTTATTAAATGCCTTAAATTAGTAGTCATTCCGGATATTGTGTAATAGCTAGACCTCTGTTGAACTTGTTACGGAAGGAAAATTATGTTTTTACTAAAGAATGCTTAAAGGCTTTTAGTGTACTAAAATAACGCTTAATGAAAATTCCTATTCTAGCAATTTATAGTTCCACAAGAGAAACAGAACTTCATTGTGATGCAAGAATTCATGGATTTGGAGCTATTTTAATGCAACATCAAGATGACAAAAAGTTTCATCCAATTGCATTCATTTCCAAATCCACAACAGTTATCACAGACTGTAATTACTATGACTTTAAACAAACGATAAGTTAACCCTCGTATTGCTCGTTGGGCTTTGGAATTAGAAAACTTCGATTACTCAATTCAACATCGAAGTGGAGTCAGTATGGGTCATGTCGATGCCTTTAGTAGATGCTTTGATAATAATGTATACCATATTATTAAAAAATGTAATATAGTTGGTGCAGTGCATCCAAATGAACTAGATACTCAAATACAAATAACCCAAGGGCGAGATGAAATCATTAAAAAAATATTGATTAGGCTTGCAAATGAGGAAGATAACGACTACGAACTAGCTGATGGGCTTGTGTTTCGTAAAATAGAATTAAATCGTTTATTATAAGTTCCCAGTGAGATGGAGAACAATGAAATGAGAATGGTTCACGAAAAAATTGGTCATCGTGATGTGGAAAAATGCTATGATAAAATGAATTGTAATTATTGGTTTCCAAATATGAGAAAAAAAATCGTTTCCTTTATCAAAAATTACATAAAATGTATTGTATATTCAGCGCCAGCACGAGTAAATGAACAGAATCTAAAGACCTATCCCGTTTATCAAAGCAATATTAAGTTAATTAAGTGAACCAATTAACCACTCTGACTGGTCTTTAAAATTGTCGCAAGTCGAATATGCTATTAACAATTCTATTCCTAGTTCCACTAAAGATACGCCAAGTCAATTACATTTCGGTATAAATCAGCGTGGTGTAATAGTTGATGAATAAACAGAATATTTAGATGAAAAGGGAAATGGAGGAATATGTGATTTAAAGACAAGAAGACTTAAAGCACTTAATTATATTCAGCGTTCACAAAATTATAATGAGCTATATTTTAGTAATACTGTTGGTAAAAACAAAAATTTTTCGAAAAAGTCGTGGTCCATATGTTGTAGAAAATTTTTTATCCAATGATCATTATCTGAGAGATATTGATAATTGTCAACCTACACAAATTCTTTATAAAGGAAAAGTTGAAGCAAAAAGACTGAAAAATGGCTGACACCAAATTAATTTAATCTTTATTATTTAGCCACATAATCGATGAATAAATTATAAGTTTTTATGGAGATTGATTGTCAATCAATTTGTCAGGTTGCCCGAACTGTAATGTAATGTTATTTACCTTATCCTTAACTTTGTTTTCTAAAATGTTTTATAATATTCTCTGTTCTCTTTATGGGTCGCAATTGCATTTTTCGGTGCGTTACAAACCGAATGACAAACCTATATATACCATTTGCACAGTGGTGTGGAGGGTATAATAAGATGATTGAGTTTTTTTTTTTATATTAACCAACACTCAGGGGGTTCCCCCTACAAATGCAGTGCATTGTGGTGATTTCAGGAAAATAGGTTGTGGGGAGGAGGAAAGAGGGAGTAGTGTTTGTGGATATTTGACTTAAATTTTATTAGATTATAACTGTCAGGAAAGACCTCTGCGGGGAGTTTATTCCACATACGGCTAGTTCGACTGATAAACGAATTATCTCTGTAATGCGTTGTGCGGTCAACTGGACAATAGACTACAAACGGATGTGATCTACTAGAGAAGAGGGTAGAGCGAACCGAAACTCGGGCACTTGGAATAAGTTCGCTAATCTCAGAAGAACATTTCCCATGGTAATATCTATAGAACAGTGATACACAACCCACATTCCGACGATGTTCCAATGAATCAATAGAGTTTGATACCCTACTGTCATTGATGAGCGCCAACGCCCTCCTTTGTACACGATCCAGTAGCTCCAAAATAGACTTCGAAGCTCCTGCCCATATATGGGAGTTGTATTCCATTTTCGGTCGGATGTAAGTGGTATAGATTTTAAGGAGATCAGAAGGAGTGAAGTAATTTTTACCCCGTTTTAGAAAACCAAGACACTTGAAATGCTTCTTTCGACACTTGATAAACATGCTCGTTCCAACGAACATCACATTGAATTCTCATGCCTAGAACATCAAGAGTATCCGATTCCTCAATACCTATACCACCCATATATACAGATGACAATGTTGGTTCCATGGCCCTATGGGTCAACATACAGCATTGAGTCTTCAGCGCATTAAAATCAACCCTATTCGCTTTTCCCCACTCGGAGATTGTTAACAGGTCTTGATTGAGTGTGTCATTCATTGTCTGCCTTCTGCCCCCAACCTCCAAGAGGCTTGGCCTACAATTAAAGGAAAATGAATGACAAATGCTGCTGTCATCTGCGAAAGAGTAAATAGAATTAAAAGTTTGACCAAGAAGGTCGTTCAGAAAGATAAGGAAAAGAGAAGGAGAAAGAACGGAACCTTGGGGTACCCCTGAATTAAGCTGAAACTCATTAGATGAGACCCCATCAATAACAACACGTATTGTTCGGTCTCTGAGAAAACTCGATATAAATCGATTACCGACCCCAAATGCAATAAGCTTTGATATCAATGCACCGTGCCACACACGATCGAATACCTTGGAAATATCTAGAGCAACCACTTTACTTTCGCCAAAATTGCGAAACGATCAACTCCAGCGCTCAGAAAGTAGAAGGTCTCCCGTGTAACGATTTCTACGGAAGCCATACTGTCGATCATTAAGAAGTGAATTGTAGTTCACAAGATAGAAATTGATCATGCTCTCCATTACCTTTGAGAGCGCAGAGCAGATTACAATTGGACGGTAATTCTCAGGGTTATTAGCCGCACCCTTATAATAGTTGCATTGATCAAAGTCGTTCGGTATACTGATATATTATCATATTTTAATTATTCATTTATTATTAAAATCTTAAAAATAAATTAAATATATATATATTTCATCTCAGTGACAGTATGAAAGCAGTTTATAGTATGAATAATTTTTAAAATATATAGTAAATTTTTAACATGGCTTTTAATTCTACTAACAATATTGATATTAAATTGTGTATAATGTATTATATAACAATTACATAGATTTTCGCATTCAATGAGCTGTAATCGCAAGCCATCTGTTACTTTTTCAAAATATTTTTAAAACATGTAAAAATATTTCATATAAAAAATTTAAATGTTACAAAAAAAAGAAGTAATTATTCTTCAAACTTAATTCAGAAAAATTTTACATTTGATGTCAACAAAGCATATTAAATAAATTTTGAAAACAATATTAAAAACGAAAAATATTAAATCAAATAATAAATGGTAAAAGTATAACCAGACACAGCATATTAAGAGCAGAACAAAAATAAGTTTGGCTGGTTGTTGGGATATAATTTTGAATATTATAAGCTTAAGGTGCATCAACATAATCGCGATCGCCAACATTGATACGCCCTTCAGCAGCAGTAACAGAGAAGCCCAAAATTCGAGCATCTAATTTCATCATTTTATTCTTTTTTACTTTCTTTTGTTTTCCCTAAAAATAAGAGAATATGATAATATTTATAGTTTCTATATTATTGTGTACATGTTATATATTACCTTATTCTCATTGTTATCATTAGCTGATGGTGTTATAGCTTGAGCTGGCTTACACAAGTCATCATTATGAGCATTTTGTGCGCGTTGTAAATTTTTATATTTGCTGCGACGTTCCAAAAACTGTTTTGCGAAATCGATATATTCTTTACTTTCACCTTAAATAAATTTTTAAAAAAAATATATTATAAGATACTATTCATTAATTGTCTTTAACTAAATAACGATAGCAATTAGATGAATTTATAGTCATGAAATTAATATTGCTTTCCTAAAATAATAAAAAATTAAAAATCTCACAAAAAATTAAAGGAACTTCAAATCTTTCCACATAGACAAGCCGCCTTGCCTTTTATACATTGCTCCCACAGATTAACAGGGTTGGTTCCCAACTACGTGTCGAAATATCCTAAATAGACCTTACATAAAATATTTATTTAAAAAATAAGTTTAATATATTTTTAATAATTACTAAGTAAACAAGTATAAAATAATTGCATTCTTGGCCACTGATTCCATTGAGTTGCAGCAGATTGAGGCATTAGTTGAATATATTTGTGAAATTCCCGCAGAAGGATTCGGTCTTTAATTAGCGTTGTTTTCCGTTTAGCATCTGATCTAGGTAAGTTTCTGATGACATTATGATTCTTAATTTGTTAGTTTGATAGTGCACTGTTTGACGCAACAAATTAAATTCAATTACAATGTCTTACTGCGACGCCAGAATTAAAGTTGCCAATATTGAAGCTCTAGCAGCAACACGGCTTAACTCAGCCGTTTTTCCCATGGTCTCCATTTACTTTTATTCAATATTTTATTTGAATATTATAAAAAAAGTCAATAAAATTTAAATACCAAAGTTATCTGATTGTCACTTGCTAAACCATGCGCGAACACTGCCACAAAGATTTTGTCAAAATACTTATGCCACGTAAACATTCGCTGTCTGCTTGCTTTCTTATCAGCAGAAAGAGAATGCAAAGCGTAAATGGCAAAATGTTGGGCATGTGTATAGCTATAAATATGCATTTTATTTTGAGCACAACCCGTGTACCGTTATTTCATGCAATCAAACGAACTTGACAAGAAAACATCACAATTGTCAAAATAATTATGCCGACTAGTGTACTCCCTCTATTTGTAAATTAACTTACCATCATGTAATTAAATAATTGATTGACTGAAAATATCTATGCCAAAATATCAAAAATTTTTTTTGCAACAATTGTTTGCAAAAAAAATTTGTTAGATCATTTTTGTCGTCTCCACGACACTGCCTGCAACGCTCGATTGGATTACGGGAATAGGGTTAAAAATCGACCCAAAGTTTTGTTGATAGACAAGCAGACACTACGAGTTAATATAAAGGGAGTAAAAATTCAGACATGTAAGTTGCGGCTATGACGGACAGTAGGGTGACAATTTGCAATTTAAGAAAAAACAACAACAAGACTGTGTTCATATAAAGCAGGCATGCCCAGAGGTTTCTTATTAAAGTGCAAACACTAATACATATAAAGAAAACAATTTTTTTTTATATTTTTATTCCCTACACGTATCTAAACTGGGAAAAAGGAAAAAATTTTTAATTTGAAACGAAATGATATTTTGCGTTAATTTGAAAGCATATCAAACATTCTGCTTCAGTCTTTAAGTTATAAATGAAAAAAAAACACTTTCCCTCTTTTCGTCGAATACATGGGGCTCATTTTGTAAAGCAATAATTTGAATTTTAAATTTAAGACTTGCACTGATTTTTCCAAATGTTCTTTACTTCGTAGCTGCAAACTATTTTGTAAACAGGATCATACGTTAGACAACAAAATATACATTGAATATCTCGGTCGCTAATGTGTACCAACAAAGCATACGAAAGACTTGTTGCTTTTCGCTTTGGCGTAACCAAGAAAAAACAACAAAAAACGCAAAAGACAAAATTGTTCGAGTATTTTGTATTGCTTGGTGCTGAGTGCTGTGCGTGTGCATTAGAATATACTGTCAATGCCTAAGTGCTTTTACAAAAACCGAAGTGCGTTGAGTGCATATTGCTTGTGCACAATTGATATAAAGCTATGCTAACACAGGTTGCAATGTGCGTATGTAAAAAATTGCGATTAAATCACAACAGAAACAACGAAAAAACACTGTAAGGTTTTAAAAGCGAAAAAAGACGTATTTTTATAATTTTTATTTCATATACACGTTATAGCATAACATTTGAAGAATCTTAGAAAAAATTTACAATTAAAAATTTTAATAAATAAGTCCGTGGCAGCCAATCTCCGTACGCGTTGTTGTTTTGTGGTGAACATCATAGCTCGTTACGGATTTCATGTGAAATAAAAAAAAAACCTAAATGCGTTTAAAAGCTGATATGTTTCTCGAGGTAACGCCGAAGAGTTTTTCATTTTTTTTTTTTTTTTTTGGCAGCATTTGGAAGTGAAAAACACGTTTTTTGCTAAAAAAATTTCGGGAATTTGTTGTTAAAAAATGGGGAAGAAAATGGAAAATAAAAAATTCTTCGGTGTTACCTGGTGATTTATGTGTAGAAATAATGTGTAAAATTTCAAAAGAATCGGTCAAGTACATTTTGAGTTATGATGTTCACGGACTTCAAACATTTATTTGCGAGAAAATCGATTTAAAGTTTTTTAAAAACTGATTTATATACATATGATGAAGTAATCATGCTTTCAGTATATGTTTTTCAATTTAGAGTTTTTATGCATTTAGCCTAGTTTAATTAGCTGTTATACTTCTCTATTGTTATATTTGTGATTGTGTTATTTTGGTTGTTGAATTAGTTTATATTGTGAAATTTTGTTATACTTGAGGGTTGTTGAATTAGCTGCAATAATCATTACACCAATACACTCATACATCACACCGTTTTTGTCTTACTCTGTTTTTGTGATTATATTGTGAAATAGATTTTTATGCCACTGAGCGTAAAGATGTTGACACATCAATAATGAATAATAATAACCTAACCTATAAAAACAAAGTTTTTATTAAAACTCTTTCTTTCCTTATACACATGAGTCTTGAGTATCTCCGTGACTGTGCGTGACTATTTTAAAATTAATGTTTGGTGACAACAAGTCTGTGGTCTGTGATTGGATGAGGGGAAATGGGGTTTAAATCACTCCGTGACTGTGTGTGACTACCCCAAAATTAATATGTAGTCACAACAAGACTATGGGCCAAGTTTCAGATCAATTGGTTAAGGGGGAATGGGGTTGACCCACGACAGACAGAAAGAAGAGAGTATGAGTTAAAAGAAAGAGTTTAATGACTCCACCTATAAAAACAAAGTTTTTGTTAAAACTCTTTCCTTCCTTACGCATATGAGTTTTGAATCTCTCCGTGACTGTTCGTGACTTTGCGTGACTATTTTAAAATTAATCTTTGGTCACAAGTATATGGGCAAAGTTTTAGATCGATTGGGTAAGGGGAAGTGAGGTTTCATCTCTCCGCGACTGTGCGTGACTGTGAGTGACTATGTCAAAGCTAATCTTTTTTCACAGCAAGTCTATCGACCAAGTTTCAGATCGATCGAATAAGAGGAAATGGGGTTTAAATCACTCCGTGACTGTGCGTGACTATGCCGAAGTTAATTTTTCTTGGTCGATAACCAAGTTTCAGATTGACTGGATGAGGGGAAATCCGTTTAAAATCACTCCGTGATTGTGCGTGACCATGCGTGACTCTGCGTGACTAAGTCAAAGTTAATCTTTTTTCATAGCAAGTGTATGGACCAAGTTTCAGATCAATTGGATAAGGGGGAATGGGGTTGACCCACGACAGAGAGACAGACAGAGAGTATGAGTTAAAGGAAAGAGTTCAATTTTATATAAAATCGTCAAAATGGGTCACGAGTTATGAATAAACTTTGAAAAAATACAATTTTTCAGTGTGTTTGTTGTTTTTCTTAAGATATGTTGTATATGTTGTAATTCTTCTTATTGTTAAAGTCATTGCAGTTGTGTGTATATTAATACTGCACGTGTCCATTGGCAAGTATTACTACATATTTTTTATCGTTAAAATTAAAAATTAAATATTAAAAATTAAAAAATTAATAAAAAATAAAAAATAAAAATAAAAGTTATATATTAAAAATTAAAGACAAATATTAAAAATTAAAAACGAAAAACAAAAACGAAAAATGAAAAGTGGAAAATAGAAAAGTGAAAAATAGAGAATGGAAAATGAAAAATTAAAATTGAAAAATGGAAAATAGAAAATAGAAAATGAAAAATGGAAAATGGAAAATGAAAAATTAAAAATTGAAAAAAAAAAAATGAAAATTGAAAAATGAAAAATGGAAAATTAAAAATTAGAAATGGGTAATGAAAAATTAAAAATGGAAAATGAAACATGAAAACTGAAAAATTAATAAAAAATTAAAAATTAGAAATTGAAAATTTAAAGATTAAAAATTAAAAAATAAAAATTATAAATTAAGAATTAAAAATTAAAATTAAAATTAAGTTTGAAAATTTTTTTTTCAGGCTAAATATCAAATGCTTTTACTTTAAAATAAAAAAAAATTTTCAAACTCAATCATTGAAGAGATCAAAAACAATATTTTTACATTTGAATAAGTATAAAATAACAAATTTAAAATTAAAAATTAAAAACTAAAAATTAAAAATTTAGAATTAAAAATTAAAAACTAAAAATTAAAAATTAAAAACCAAAAATTAGAATTTAAAAATTATTAGCTCATTCAGATAAAAATATTTTAAAATTGCTTTTTTTTAATATTAATATCTGGAAATTTTTAGCCAAGAATCAGTTGATTTTTTTATTTTTGAATTATCATGAATTATATCAAAACTATCTTATAGGGATCAAACTTTGGGTGTTATAACGCTGGCTGTGTTATATAATGAATTTCATTAGCGGTTTTCTACTCTAGTAAAAGATAAATAATGCAATTTTTCAAATAGTAACGAATTCTTTCTATAGAAGATACGATCATTGTTTTTTATACCAAGGAATTATAATAGAAACTGGCCAGCAAGAAAAGCAATTAAGTTTAAATTTAATTGGCATTCGAAATTTAAATATCAGTACTGAAAACAGTTTTAAAGTGTTAGCCGTACCCAATATTGGTTGTAATATTGAGTTCAAGATGCAGGTGGAGGGTATTCAAGATTTAGCCCAGCCGAATTTAACACTCTTGTTTTAATTTGAAGAAATACAATTGTTACCGCCACTGCCTAAATGCCAACTTGGCGCCACTGCCTAATTACCACTCGACAATCGCTATATTTCCACGCGGTTAAAATAAGTAACTTTTCATCTCTATTTTACGTGTACCCATTTTTATTTTAAATTGTACTCTATTTAACGGAGCTTGCTTTGTGGTTCCGTACCAAAAAAGTTTCTATTTATATATTGAATAAATATT
Source organism: Cordilura impudica (assembly GCA_963682025.1). Classification (NCBI taxonomy): domain Eukaryota; kingdom Metazoa; phylum Arthropoda; class Insecta; order Diptera; family Scathophagidae; genus Cordilura; species Cordilura impudica. The sequence goes on from OY821522.1 coordinate 44,936,535, forward strand.
TCATTATTAGTAATATTATTGTCTCCTTACTATAGGATTTTTAACGTCGAATGTATAAACAAATAAAATAATTTTTTGTATCTCAAAGAAATTGTTTATACAAGCGTTTATAATCTTCACTGGGATCATCGAGCTTGGGCAGCTTCACCCAACATAATTTAAAATTATTTTTTGTTTCTCAAAGAAATTGTTTATACAAGCGTTTAAAATCTTCACTGGGATCATCGAGCTTCACTCAACATAATTTTAAATTCTTTTTTGCGGTTTGAAGACAACATTTGCTTTAATAAAAGTTGCCGTGCTTGTATTGTATGTACAAAAGTGTACTTGTTAACCAACAAACAATAATAACTTTGTCGGATGTCACATCGTAAGTCCTCATAAAATGGATTTGTCTACTTTACAAGACCACCCACCAAATCCTCAAAACGTAAGTACATCACTCACAAATAGTTCAGAAAACTGTCAAATCTGTCATCAACCACCAACATATAACAACGTTAAAAAATGCAAGAACTGCCACCTAACCTATCACCTCCATTGTGCCAATATTACCAATTCTAATGATTTCTGGAGTTTTTTCGACTGCTCAACAAATGCGACACCAGGCTCACCTGTCGCTGTTTGCAGCCAACATAGTAGTGCTTCTAATATTTCTAGAATGTCAAATTCCAGAAGACGATTAGATTTACAATACTTAGAAGAAGAAAGACAACTCGAAAAAGCCTTTCTTCGGAAAAAATATAAAATTCTCATACAAGCACAAAATGAGGAAGATGATTCGCGGTCTGTATTAAACACTGCTCATCAATGGTTAGATGCTCAGCCAAATCCAAGTTTATATACTAACGTACCAAACGCATCAACAACTAACAACATTGATAACACAGTACCAGTAGCTTCGTTTGACGATGCAACTTTTTACGCTTTACCTCAACAAACGAATTCTGTTATTCAAATTACATCGAAAGAACCAAACATAACCTCAAACATCGTTTACACAATAGCAGCGTAGCCTGTTTTAAGACTAACTTCTAATAAAAACAATCAAAAACAAAATATTGTATTTGCACAGAATGAAATGTCACATATTTCAATAAATTCCACAACTATTAATCCTCCAATGAGCAATTGCCAAACAGCACACAGCATGGTCCGTACTCGCAAATTTTTTATGATCACCCATCATTTGCAATGCCATCAACATTTATGGGAAATACAGGAACAAACAATACCCAAAGAAACCTTACTCAACAACAAATTAATGCACGACAATCGGTGCCAATGGAGCTTCCAATTTTCACAGATAATCCAGAGGAATGGACACTTTTTCCTTCGACATATAATTGGTCTACTTCTGTATGTGGGCTTACAAATGCTGAAAATTTGGTAAACTTCAAAAATCTCTTCGTGGTGATGCGTTAAGGTCAGCACAAAATATTCTTATACATCCGTCTTGTGTACCGGCAGCTGTTTCTACTTTATTTGGTCAACCAGAAAAAATATTAAATTCTGTAAAGAATAAAATTAAATTAGTTCATGCTGTAAATACAAATAAATTAGAAACCATTACATCTTTTGCAATTGAACTTAAGGGCCTGAAAACAATAATAGAAACCTGCGAATTGTATGATTAATTGAATAATTCTTCCCTTTTACAAGAACTAATAAAAAAATGTCACCAAATATGCAACTTGACTGGGGTACACACAAAAAAAAATTGACGAAAGAAAATAAAATAGCAAATTTGTCAAAACTTGCTGACTGGCTTTACGACGTTGGCATCTCTGCTAACATGGTTAATTTAGAGATTAACAGCGCTGCACCTATGTCAACAGATCATTTCTCACAAAATAAACATAAAAATGCATACATACATACTCACTCAGAACAAATCAAAAATATTGTGTAGATTCCCTGCAGGAAATGTCAATAGTAAAACAGTACTGATTCACTATTGACTTTGTCACCAGTACTACTGACCAACTCTACCCCAGACAATGTAATTTTCCACAGACATTTAACATGTACGTGCCGTTGCAAATCACTAGTGTAATTGGTACTATTGATTAGGTAGTGACTAGGTAGTTCTCATGCGACCACATGTAGTCACTGGAACCAGAGATTTACTAGTGACTAGGTAGTTCTCATGGAACCATATGTAGACACTGGAACCAGATATTCTTGTACATATTTGATTGTTCTTTCACTTTTCTTTTATAACTTCGTTTCTTATTAGGGTTTTTTAATTTGATTTATTATAAAACATATTTTTATTTACCTTTTATACTCAATTTTTCTATATCTTGTTTTAAAACTTTAGTTTTTCGTCCAACCACGTGTTTTTCAAACAAAACTATAAAAATCAAGAAGAAACAGAACTCCCAACTTCACTATGGAACATTTTTTTGACACATAAAGTAAAGTAAATAGTGTAGACGCTTAGTTGATAATGTCAACAAAATAGTAGACAAAAGTGGTGACTTGGGGATACTTGACCCCAGGTTTCCTGCAGGGATGTGATAATAGTTGTAACAGTGATAGAAACGAGAGGTTGAATATTGTGAGGAGATGTAATCGTTGTAAATTGTGTTTGCGTAAACATTTTAGTATTTGCAATAGCAATATTGTTTGTGGGGAAGAATACTGTCAAATTAAACATAACTCTCTTTTACATTCTAAGCAGAATAGAGAAGAAGATGTAAAAAAAGATGTTGGAACGTCAAACGAAAACCAAAACAACGGCAATCAAAAGCATAATGTTAACACAAACAGCGGTATGTTTAATCAAGTATTGTTTAAAATTTTGCCAATAAAGATATTTGGGAAAAAATGTAAAATATATTAAAACATTTTCCTTTATTGATGAATGTTCTTCTGTTAACCTAATGAATGAAAAAATATTTCATGAACTATACTTGGAAGGAGAATCTGAACCATTGTGCTTAAAGTGGACCAGTAACATGGAAAGAAATGAAAAAGAATCCATGAAGCTTTCAATAAATCTGTGTTGGCCCAAACAATAAGTGACAATATTTGGAAGTTCGTACTGTACAACATCTATCATTACCATCTCAAAGTATAAACTATGACAACTTAAGCAAACAATTTGCACATTTAAGAGGTTTTCCCATTGAAAATTGTAAAGATGCCACACCGAGTTTTCTAATTGGATTAAATAACATTATTTTGTGTATGCCGAATCGCATTAAGGAAGGAGGCATAGGTCAACCCACCGCCGTGTGTACTCGGTTTTGTGCGGCAACATGAATGGTAATAAAAAAACAAGACCAATATTCCTGTGTTCATATTTGCGAATATAGTGATGCTAAGTTAAATTATTCAGTTAAACAATTTTAAGCTATTGAAACTGCTGATATTACTGGAGCACCGAAAATTCTGTGTAAAGAAGATCAACGAGCATTATCCATGTTAGAAAAATATACAGTAAAAAAACTAATGGTCAATATGAAACTGCATTACTATGGCGACCAGATGATATCGAACTCCCTGAGAGATATGAAATGGCGAAAAACGATTAATATGTCTTGCAAAGAATTTCAAGAATAATAATGATCTGTTAAACGTTTTTGAGAAGACTATAGATGAATATCTGGGTGAAAATTATATAAGAAAACTTAAGTTACGAACAGGGTGATAAGAATGTCTGGTAATTGCCTATTTTCCCAGTTTTTAATAAAAATAAACCAAATAAGGAAAGAATTGTCTGGGATGCAGCTGCCAGATCTCGTGGTGTGTCGTTGAATATGTTGTTGAAAGGTCCAGACTTGCTAACCTCACTCACAGCCGTAGTTTTTAAATTTCGTCAAAAGAAAATTGTAGTGACTGCCGATATAGAACAAATGTTCCATAGAATTTTTATTAGGAAAGAAGATCGTCACGCCAAAAGATTTTTATGGCGAGGTTGTGATGATACAAAAGATCCAGAAATCTATGTAATAAATGTTTTGATTTTTGGTGCCTCAAGTGCCCCATGCATATCCCAGTATATCAAAAATTTGAATGCTGCTAAATTTGAAACAAATATGCACAGGCTGCAGCTGCCATTGTAAACAACCATCACGTTGACAATTTTTTGTTTTCTACTAATACCGCTTAAGAAGCTGTCAAATTATCTAGCGAAGTCCATTATATTCATAGTCAGGCCGGATTTAACCTGAGGAATTGGTGCTCAAAAAGCAGGTTCGTGTTGAAAACTATGACTGCCGATAATGCATATGATAAAAGCCTAAATATTGGGAGTGAACTAGAGCCATAAAAGGCATTAGGCATTTTTTGGAAACCATTCGAAGATATAATAATTTTTGAAGTTTCTCCAGCTATTTTAAGCAGCCAACTTTTTCTTGGTGCTAAACGGCCTACAAAAAGGGAAATTATGAGCCTTTATGATCCTCTAGGATTGCTGGGAACCGATTTTAGCTCCCCAAATCAAAAGGTTTGAAAGATGGTTATCGTTTTTACCAAAAATACAAGATTTAAAAATTCCCAGGTATTACCTTCAATCACTACTCAATTATAATAACGCTGTTGTAGAACTTCACATATTTGTTGATGCGAGCGAAAATGGATGTAACGATAATATCATAGTTTCCTTAGTGGGGTCGAAAACTCGAGTCGCTCCGTTAAAGCTAGCTTCAATCCCGCGATTAGAATTCATGGCAGCACTTATTGGTGCGCGTTTTTAAAAAAAAAAATATATTAGACAGCCACGAGATTGCAATTGAGCGAAAAGTGTTTTGGACGGATTCAAGTACGGTCGCGGGCTGGATTCGTTGCGACCACAGAAAGTACCATCAATTTTAACTGTTCGGGTGACTGAAATATTAGGTTTGTCGGAGATCGAAGAATGGCGTTGGGTTTCAGGTAAAATGAATGTGGCCGATGATTGCACAAAACGGTCGAATTAACCAAATTTATCTCAGTCAAGCCGATGGTTTACCGGCCCAGATTTTTTAAAATTACCTCATAATATGTGGCCTATTGGAAGTATAGATTCAGTGTCGACTGAAGTGGAATTAAAACAGACAAATCTTGTGACGTATACTGTAAACCCATTTATAAACTTTAGGCGCTTTTCACGATGGTGTAGATTATTAAGATCTATAGCAGTGAAGGCCGTGCCAAACACGCTGGTGCTCGGCTTCTTATATGTATACAGCCGAACGAAAACAAAAATACTCACCAAAGAGTAACAGTCTTATGAAAGCTTTTGAACAAAGCAGGTCTATGTCGCATTGCCTTTTGAAATTCATATATATATTTTTTTTAATAGGTACACAGAGAATATTTGTTTAAAAGAAACCAAAAATTTTGAGAAAATTTCGAAGACTTGATAAACTATAAATTAAACATTTCCTATAAATTACATACGTCGCCTCCATTTGACAACATTATAGCTGTCTTTTATGAATTTTTTTTAATTTTAAAAACTATCCAGTTACTGCAGGCTGGTAAGTTTTTTAGTTTTTGGTAACATACCACTTAATAACCTTTGAAATTTCTTATCTTTTAAAGTTTTGCTATTTTGTGTTTTTTTTTTTTTTTTTTTTAAAGAAATAAATTACTTATTACTTATTTGATTTAATAAACTTCAAACTTATGGATAAAAGAGATTAAATGTTCTTCACATTTTGTTTTACATTTTCAGAATGTAAGATTTAAAATTTTAAAACAACAAAATATATATAAAATTTTACCATATTCTTCGTTAACTCAACTATTTTCCCTCTTATGCATTCATATAAACATTCAAACAAAATCTACACAAATCCATTTAATATCGGCACTGTGTTACTTCACATGCTCATAAACACTATTACTAACTCAATTCTCTCGATGGCCACCACTGATCTATAGCATATGTAGTAAAATTTTGCCACTTTATAAAAAATAAATTAAAGCGATCTCAAATAGGAAAAGAACTAAGTCCGGATGAGTTAAGAGTTGCTGAAACTGTGTTGTTAAGGGAAATTCAGAAAGAATGTTTCTCCAATGAAATAATGAATTACGCCAAAAGTATTATATTACTCGCCTCAGAGTGGTATTCAGGTCCGTAATCAAACAATGTCAAATGTGCAAAGTTAAGAAAGCTATACCTATATTGCCTCAAATGGCTAAGTTGCCAAGAGCTCGGCTCGATGCTTATACTGCACCCTTTACGTTTACAGCGCACAGTGGCTGAAAATCGTTTTTCATTGGCCAAAATTCTGTAACTTTTGAACCGATCAAAATATTTAAGTATTTTTTTTAATGGATAGATACTTAGTTCAGCTTGACCCAGTTTTAATTACATTAAAATTGATTGAGGAATTTTTAAGGAATTCTAGGTCAAAGTTGAACTTTTGATTTTTTAACTTTTAGAGTTAAATATGTGTTTATTACTTGTTTATTTATTAAAAAATTTAATATTTGGATTTTAATAATAATTATAAAAATTTTTTGTAAAAATGGGATTTTTTTTAATGTTACACTCAAAAAATGTGTACACTAAAAAAAAAACAGTAAAATCAACTGGAGATTTTGCTATTATTACTGAAAAATTAAAAATTTTTTGTTTGTTAGATTTATAGTCATTTTTCAGACATATTGCAATTACTACTGTAATTAATATGCAATTTTTAATTTTTGTTTAAATGGTGCGTGGTAAAGAAGAAGAAAGCATATATTTCAAAAATTCATAACTGCACTGTATTCTTAATTAATTTTTTGTTGTCAAATTTGGAAATTTGTTTACACTCAAAGAATATTTACACTTAAAAAAAAACGTTAATATTACCTAAAAATTTTGCTATTACTACAGAAAAATTTATTGAACATTGTGATAATTGTTATGTTTTTAATTGAATAGATTGTTTCTATATGAAAATTTTTTCTACTTAAACATTTTTTCTATTTAAACAAAATTAAAATTTGCAATAATTGCAATATGTCTGAAAAATGACTAAATCTAACAAACAAAAAATTTCTTCGCTTCAAAAGCGTCATCTCAAATATATGTAAAAGTGCATATGTAGGTATGTACAAAAACCGTACATCACATATGACAACTCTTACGAAAACTGAGAATAGTGGAAATTAGAAGTATAAATGCAAAAAATATTCAAAAATTCAAAAAATAACGATTGTTTCTTTGGACAGAGTTGTATCTTCTGAAATTAATACAAAGTAAAGCTGTATGGTACGAAACTGAATCTAACCACACTGCTCGTAGGCCTGACTTTAGGTGAGTGTGTTAAAGCGCTGACCAAAAAGTGCAAGTACGAGTGTATGTGAAGGTTCATGGTTCAAAACCTCACGGCCGCCCTAAGTAGAAAAAATTTTCATATAGAAACAATCTATTCAATTAAAAACATAACAATTATCACAATGTTCAATAAATCGCTGATGAAGGCTGAAATGCCAGAAACCGGTCCGATTAAGAATACAAGTGCAGTTATGAATTTTTGAAATATATGCTTTCTTCTTCTTTACCACGCACCATTTAAACAAAATTAAAATTTGCAATAATTGCAATATGTCTGAAAAATGACTAAATCTAACAAACAAAAAATTTATTATTTTTTGCTGTCAAATTTGATAATTTTAAAAATCATTTTAAAAATTAAAACTGCAATAGATTTTAATTGCATTTGTAACAATGGTAGGTTCTGTTTATTATTATTTTTTACTAGTAAATACTATGTTTTTCGTACTTAAATAAAAATGAAAGGCAATTATAATTTATATTCATTTGACTCAAATATTGATTGCAAATATTCCATATTTTGTTCTGTGTTATTTCTGTTCTTTAGTAGTTTTTTGACTTCTTCATCTAAATCCCGATGTTCCACTTTCCATTGATTTCGAATACTGGAGATGAACGGATCTGACGTTGCCAATAATATATTAAATAGATCTTTATTTGTGGAATTTCGTGAAATTGTTCTAGTATTGTGCTCTCTATAAAATCTGTAATCCTTATTCCTTTTTTCCTGAGCCTCCTCTGATAGATCTTCAAGTGGCACCAAATGGTATTTAATGACCTCTTCTCCATGATAAAGGATTTTGTGAACTGTTGCAGACATATTTCTCCATGGGTAGTTGGTTGTATATATTTTTGCAGTTTCCTTAGCATAATCTCCAAGTTTTCTAGAGTCAATTTCTTCATTGCACACAAGTACTTCTAGGATTATTTTAAATTTGAAAATAAGGTTTAACTCCACTCCTGTTATTTCAGATGCTGTTTCTGGATATGAAAAGAATCTTTCTACGGTATTGCCATCATTTGTATTGCCTGACCCTTGTTTTGAGTGATCTATAATCAATCCAAATTTGCGATATTCATCTTGAAATATTTCTTTTTTGAACTTCTTAACTCTTTGTTGGTTTCGTTGTTTCTTATTGATCCTGAAGACCCGAAATCCAAATCATAACTGATTTTTAGTATGTGTTCCATAAGTCGTATTCTTGCATGTAGAGGTGATAATCCAAATTCATATGCAACGGTATTATCTAATGATTTTATCGGGGCTTGGTTTAAATGGCTTGATGTTGCTTGGCATATAATGCAGCTGGATGCAGCCTTCGTGTTAGTTGAAGCCCGACCTACTTTTCCATCTATCATTGTCAGCACTAATTGGTAGCTAACTTCAATTTGCTGCCCATCTAACTGTAATTGTAATGGCTGTAGTGTTGCAATTTGGGCCTTGATATCACTAACTTTATTGTTAATGGCATCATGAGTTTCTTTTTTGAATTCAAATTTGATTGGCCTGCAGTATTTCGTAGAATTTGGTGTCTCATTTTTCTAAATATCCATTATTTGCGTTGCACTAGTCGAAGGCTCTGAATCTTCCAAAATCTTATTCAATCCCAATGGTACAAATGATACCATGAACATATCTGAGTCCGAAATATTTTCACATACTACTTGTTTGTATTGTTTCTGTCCCGAAGAACCATCACATCCCCATTTACAAAAAAGAATTTACTTTGTGTTTATTTATATTTCTTTAACTCATTTCCTCTTATTTATTGAATCAAGCGTTCGGCTGCGTGATCAAGTAGAGATTGTAGTTGTACCTCTGCCGAAATTGGTGTGATTGTAATAGTTTCCTTTGATGGCAAACAGTCCATTTTGGCAGCGGTTATGTGATGATATGCTGGATACATATTTGAGCCTTTTTCAATCGCACGCAATCTGAGCTGAATATATTGCTGTATTGTTAATTTCAAATCCAGAAATAATGCAAATGCCTCCTCATTCGTGAACTGTTGTGCATCGTTCGAAGTTGGTATACTTTTAAGAATCCGTTTTGTTCTCACTGGACTAGCTTTAACAACCTTTTCAATGATATCCACTTTTGTTAATTGGTTCTGTGATCGTAATTGATGTAGGAAAGACTTTTTATATTTGTACAACCAATTTCATCGTTAACATCTTTAAGTTTCCGCCTCTTAGATCTATCGCTGCAGTTGTCCAATGATTTGCGTGGTCTTCCAGCCTTATCTTGCTTTGCTGTTTCTGCAGCGACAGTAAGTTGGCCTTCTTACCAGTTTGCACTTTTTATATAAAAATTTTGTTTACTGTAGCTAACTTCTTTGTAGCGTTTTTTAGTGCTTTGACGAAATTAGATAATTGCTCTTGTATTTCGGTGCTACACGAATTTAAGTTTAATTTTATTTTAACGTAACTAAGAACATCTTCCTGGTTTTTGTTTCTAAAATACTCTTCGGTCAGTTCTTTATAACTGAAGCTCCCATATTTTTATACCCTATACCACTATGTGGTTTGGGTATAATGACTTTATGCTGCTGTTTATAACTACCAAAAATATTTGACCTAGACCCATCTTTTATTATACCGATCGAATCAGAATCACTATCTGATTCGATTTAACGATGTCCGTCCGTGTGTCCGTACGTCTGTGTGTCCATGTAAACCTTGTAATCAAATATGAGTATATTTTGATGAAATTTGGTATATAAGCTTTCATCGGCCATAAGATGAACGCTATTGAAATTGGTGAAAATCGGTCCATGTTCAGACCTAGCCCCCATACAAATGACCCCTATGAAATCGACATAAATTGCCATAAGATCCAAATTATCATACAGATCTTACTCAAATTGGGTTTGTTTGCATTTATTACATCCATTAATGAGTAGTCCAAAAATTATCTCTGTGGGACAACCCTTACTCATAGGCCCCATGTAGAGCTGCTTCCCGATCTGCACTTAAATCTATCAAAAAACAAAAATATTGCACTGATTCTTTTCAAATTTTGTTTGTATATATTTTTGCAAAATACAAGAGACTTTACCAAACATGATCACGATCGGTTCAATTTTAGGCCTAGTGCCCATATAGATATAGCATCCGATATAAACTTTTTCATATCTGCAGCCAAAAAAATTAATAAACATCCCACTCAAATTTGGTTTATCTTATTTTCTATGTCCAGTTAGTTTGGCCTAAGAGATAGGGTCTCTAAACGCATGGTATAGAGTATCGTATAGTCGGTCTAGACCGACTATAATTTTCTTACTTGTTCTGAATATATTTATTTGCGACTGTTATTGCTGAAACATATTAGAGCAATTGAGTTTGTATTCAGATGTCGCTTTCTTATAAGCCTTCTCATAAGCCATCATACTATGCTTCTAGGTAAAATAAAAAGGTAAGAAATGGCATTACTACCTAAAATAATATATAAAAAAACCACTATACAAATGAATTACCTCTGTGTGTTTTCTTTACTACTTGCATTAGTGCATTGTTAGGTAAAATAAAAAGGTATAAAAAAGGTATGATAATAAAAAAAAACCCAGGTTACTAATGGCAAATTTCTTGGATCTTAATCCCACTAAATGTAAAATGATGGTGTTTTCTGGTAACTCTGACTGTTATCTAGATGTTTTCTTAAATGGAGAAAGGATTGAATTGGTTAATGCGTACAAGTCACTTGGCTTCTACATTGATAACAAGTTGAATTTTGATCGTCATATTAACTCAGTTGTGTCCAAAGTATCTTGGACATTGCGCAGATTGTATAGCATGAGTACGTATCTGACCCTTTCGGTTAAAAAATGAGTTGGAGTCGCATTATGCATTCCATTATTTTTATATGGTATAGAGATGTATACGTGCACTTGCAGCTGCTGGGGTATGATTTTCTAGATTATATTAGCTCCCGTCAGATTATTTTGTTTTATAAAATCATTAAATTTCATTGCCCTGCATATCTAGCAGATAAATTACCCAAGGATTTCAACACTTATTATGGACAGGTCATTTGTGGTTAAGGTGGAAAGGTTATGGAATTCAGTGATACCGTATGCAGAAAGGAAATTTAGTGGAACCGTGGCACATTTCGAAAATATTAATTATTATTATTGCTGCAGATCAAATTGTTGTGTATGTATAGAGAGAATTTAGGGGGGGAACTTATTCTTTAAGTAAATATGTATTTTATATGAACTATGTACAAATTGAATTGATTTATAAACTTGTTGTCTTATATTAAGTTTTATCTATGGCTATTTGGCCCAATGGGCTTACAGCTGGCATGAAATAAATAAATAAATTACACCCTCTGTGTATTGACATTCTTACTTACAAATATATTATGGTAATAGAACAAATAATGACTATTACAAGCTAAAAATACCTAAAACACAACTTTAATACACCATTGTATACGAGTTCTTATAAGGCTGTTTAAATTATCGTAATTTGACTTTTTTTAGAGTAATTTCATTAAAACGAAAAAAGTGTTCTACCCACGGGTCGTCTTCCCTAGAAGTTCTATTTCACTAAAGTTGAAATTTGTGAAAAATATAGTAGTTTCATAAATATTTCATAACGCCCCTAATATTAAACGGTAGAGCTGTGACCACTTACAACAACTAAAGACTATAATCCTACCAACATTATTAAAAAGACCGCAGGTCATTATCGATGATAGCTTGCGAGTAGTAACCATTTATTTTTCATAAAAAACAAAAAAATCACCTTTTTCTGAAATTAAAAAAAAAAACAGTTGATTTTGACAGCATGCCACGCCCACAATTAGCAATAGTTTAACCTAATTTTTTTGGCTACCTTAATCTGGATATATTAGCTACAGAAGGTCGTTAAAATTTCAAAAATCGGTGACAAATAAATTAGACTTTTGGCCAATGAAATTAAAATTTCAGCCACAGTGCAGGGGTTGACTATTTTGGTCCACTCTTCGTGACAGTAAACAGACGTTAAGAAAAAAGATATGGGGCCCTCTTTACTTGTTTGATTATTCGGGCAATAATATAGAAATAGTAAATTCACTCAATACGAGCTCTTGTATTATGGCCATCAGAAATTTTACTGCAAGGAGAGGCATCCCCAGAGAGTTCATTAGAGACAACAGAACAAATTTTGTTGCTTCCGATCGAGAATTGCGTCAAGCCCTGAAAGATATTGATGTTAATGAGTTTGTTCGAAGTTTTACCACGACAACAACAAAGTGGAATTTCAACCCGCCTGCCGAACCACATATGGGAGGGCCATGGGAACGGTTAGTGAAATCGGTTAAGACTGTTTTATATAGAATATTGCCAGAAAGGTGCCCTAGCGAAGAGATTTTAAGGAGTATGATGGCAGAGGTTGAAAACATTGTAAACTCTTGTCCACTTACATATGTTCCAATTGAGAAAGAAAATATGGAGGCTCTTGCCCCTAATCACATCCTAGTTGGCAGTTCAAATGGCTTGAAACCCTTGGCGACCTACAATGACTCCGGAGTGGTATTAATGCAGTCTTGGTTATCTTCACAACAGTTTTCTGAACGGTTTTGGAGGAGGTGGGTGGCAGAATATTTGCCAACATTGACATATAGAACTATATGGTTTGAGAAAACAAAGCCGTTTGAAGTTGGGGATCTGGCGCTTGTAGTTGATCCTGTGAATCGGAGAAACGTTTGGCCCAGAGGAAGACTCATGGAAATTGCTTAAGCCGATGATGGTCAAGTAAGAAAGGCCAAAGTGATGACAACGTGTGGTGTTTTGGAGAGACCTGCTGCAAAGTTGGCAATTTTAGACGTGTCTCAGATATTGTAGTAAGGCTTCGATTGCGTCTCGCCGTACTGTATTTTATTTCAATTGTAAGAATAAGGTTTAGAAAATATATCGATTTAGCGATAAATATTTTATTTATATTTTTCCTTGTTTTAATATAGAGGCACTTGTAAACACAATTTTAAGAACAGCAAAATGTGTTAATACAGTAAGTAAATCCAAATCTATTATCATATGGTCCTGAAAGGGTTAAGAGGTCGAAATATATATCAAAATGAAGCTATTGGACCCAGCTTTTATTCAGTTTACGTAAAAGCACACATGATATATGTCTATATATGAGATAATTCCATTTTTAAGAAAAACTATATTACAAAAATACAAAATTTGAAATAGGTCCATAATGGGTTAACAAATTTTAAATTTAAAAATGTCAAATAAAAGACACTCAAGTAAGCTTTCATATGATAGATATATATCGCTGAAATCCGATACTATATAACAAAGTTATATACAAGTCCATGTCAAAACTTTGGAAGTCCATAACTCGGGAAATAGGCTCGACTGACGAAAAAAAATATTTTCCTAGAATCAACCTAAACCCCCCCCCCCCCCCAAAAAAAAAATAAAATCGGAGAGTTGCCCCTAAACTCCACTTTTTCCAGTAAAAATAAATAAATAAATTTATTTAACTCCTTTTGATTATTAATGGAATTATGGCATTTCATTTTGCGATTTTTTTTTAACAAAATAAAATATTTCACAGCACTAATTTCTTTTAGATATTTTATTATATTGTCAACACTATTTTTGTTTTGTAGCCAACAAAAATAGAAATTATTTTAAGTTGACTACAGCGACAAAAGTAGTCGTGTAGCCGAGCAGCTGTGTTAGTGTCAAAATAATAGTTTTCATATAAACGTGTGTATTTTATTTTTGATAGGCAGTAGTCGTGTAGCCGCTGTCGTCTATGTGTTTCATGCATCACGTTTTCCTTCCAGTACATTTATTTACATGGTCTGGCATCTCTAGTTCTTTTTTATCTGAAAATGTTGTAGAGTTGAATTTTTGAAATTTTTTTCTCCAATTTTTTTTTCGTTAAACACCAATATTTGTGAACTCCTGGGTATTATTCATTAGACATTTGGTTGGCCTGTGTATTCTCAATTGTCCCATTCTCAATTGTTTAAATGATCAAGATTTACGTCTCCGGTATTTTGCGTATGATCCTTGTATAATGTGATGGCCCGTCCCTCCATTATACCCTTCTTCCCCGATTTATTTGCTGCTTAAAAATATTGCTATAGAATCTTCACAAACTTTCAATCTAGAAACTTATACCTCATCTTAAGGAACGCATTTATGTAAAGAATTATATTGTGCGATAATATGTTATATCTTGGATTTCGATTCTGAATGCTGTACCAGAAAATAATATGGTTATCTCTTTGACTGATATTATTAGCTGACTTTTTATGATGTTGAATATAATACACAAGAAATACAAATGTGTGAAACTACGCTGACACAGTTGCTTACATCGTTTCGTAATGATTGCAGTTCAGTGCGCATGGAAGACTATAAATATATTGAAAATACATGCGCAATCACTTACTAAGGTAATACACTGACATTTTGTTAAAAATACTAACTAGAAACAAAGTAAATCTTCCTTGCAGAATTTTACACTAATCCTTATATGTATCTATCTTTCAATCTATTGCCATAACATGGACACGGCAATTTCTTTTAATATTTGGCTCGAATGTTTTAGTTTATGATACTCTACCATGTCTGGAATATAATGTTGATAATATGAAGAATATTAAGGAATGTTAAGTATCTGTAAATACATCTCACACACGGTTCTGTACAAACAAAGATAGCAGTATTTGAATGGATACATCATTTACTCATCAATTTTCCAAATGAAGTATATCAGTTTTGGCCGAAATTGTTAATTCGCAACACTCAAAAGGTAAGCTTTAATATGAATTTTTGATACATAAGTGTTACAATAAATTGTTTTCTTTAAGAAACTACTACTGCTTTCCATTTCCATTACCGGATATTTCTATTGAGTTTAGTCAATTTATTCAGTGCTAAGTTACGTACCACTTTGAGGGATGTTTCGAGTGAAAAGTCAGCATTGTCTTTATGTCTATTGGCTCAAAGTTATCAACACGTTTCGGAATTAGTTATATTGTAGTGTTTTTAATGTTTAATTATAATTTTGAATTTTTTGATTTTTAATACAATAAATAAATATAAAATAATAAATCGTGTTTCATTATAAGCAAGCGTGACCGGTCAACGATGATGGATATCTCCATCCCTTCAAAATGCATGACAAGCATTGTAGTGGTATTAGTGAAAATGTGGTTGTATGTGTCACGCCGATGATGATTGAAGCAAAATCAAAAATTTTAGATTTTTTGCTCGCTTGACGTGCGATTTTGATGCGTGTAAATCGTTGATCGTCCTGCATAGTCTCATTTTTGATGTGACTTCGAAGCGAATGGATGTAAAAATGTCGAAAGAAAAGAGAAACTTATTAGAATTGATAGAAGACGTGGAAATACCAAATGAATGATTGAAGAGCTATGCAGTAAGAGAAAAGCTTCATGCACACATACATGAATTTGACGTCAAACATTTTGACCGGGTATACTGCCCTTAATATATGAATAATAATATCACATATATATTAAATTGTATCCGGTGTATTACTTGTAGGTTGCACCACTTTATTAAATCGATCCAATCAGAAAATTAAGATTTTATTAATATTATTACATTTCAACATATTTTAGTTGTACATACATCGAAAAATCAGCATAACTAATATATTCCCTTAAAATTAAGAGTAGTGATTTTGATCTCAAACCAGAGAATTCGAGCTATTCCTATTAGAAAATAATATAAAACTACATTATCTTATTTTTTTAAATTATAATTTTATTTGAAACCAGATTAACATCAACCTTAGTTATCATAGGTTTATTTCATCTTGCCTCAGCCCGCTCCTTAGAATGAGCTCTTTTGCGATTATGATGCATATTGGCATTTACTTTAAATGTTTTCGGGAAATGAGGACACTTATAGAGATCTCCCGTAGGAGTGACGATATGTGGCTTAAGTCTAGTTTAGTGGCTACTCCCCGATTTTTTAATTTTTTTTCGAGGGGTTTTGGGGTGGTTAAGAAGAATTATTTTTTTTAGCGGTCGAGCCTATTTTCGGAGTTATGGACAGAGAAAGTTTTGACTTTGATTTGTACATAACTTTGTTACTAATGATCGGATTTCAGCACTTGTTATTTTAAAATTCGAAATCCATTAACCCGTTACAAATTTATTGATTTTATTGTATTTTTAAAATTTTTTTTAAGAGAACGTGGCAATATCGCATAAAATAATCTATATAATGTGGGTAGTTACAGCAACTGCATGAAAGCTGGGTCCAGTAGCTTCATTTCGATGTATGTTTTGACTTAGCCCTTTCATGACCGGATATATTAGGGATTTTACCTATACTTTTTACTTTTTTTTTGGCGAAATTAACCCATAATATATTATACTAACATTTTACTCTCATTTATCTGTTCTATAATGTTGGTATTAACAACAACTAAATGGAAGCTGGGCCCACTAACTTCATTTCGATGGATGTTTTGACCTCTTAGCCCTTTCAGGACCAGATATGTTAGGGATTTTACCTACTTTTTGGCGAAACTAACTTTTACTTTTTTTTACTTTTTTTTGGCGAAACTAACTCTACTCTCATTTATCTGACCTATAATGTTGGTATTTACAACAACTAAATTAAAGCTGGGTCCACTAGCTTCAATTCGATGTATGGTCTGACCTCTTAGCCCTTTCAGAACCGGATTTATTAGGAATTTTACCTACACTTTTTACTTTTTTTTGGCGAAATTAACCCATAATATATTATACTATTATTCTACTCTTATCAGTGCTATTATGAAAATTAAAAACAAAATCGAGCTTTACCCACTAATAACTACAGCACAAAGCTACAAAGACATTACGTATGTACATCAAAATGAAGCTTATGGTAACTGCTTTTACCGCGTTTTAGTAACTTCATACATTAAATACGTTATTTATGGAGATAATGCCACGTTTTACAAAAAAAAAAAAAAAATTTTAAAAATCAATAGGTTCACAACGGGTTAATGAATTTCGATTTTCGAAATATCAGATAAAAGGCACTAAAGTAGGCTTTACAATGATATATGTATATATTGCTGAAGTCCGGTCATAAGGAACAAAGTTATGTACAAATCAAAGTCAAAGTTTGTCGGTCCATAACTTCGAAAATAGGCTCGACCGCTAAAAAAATTATATCTCCAAAATCACCCAAAAGCCCCTAAACCCTCCAAAAAATTTTAAAAAAATCGGTGTGTTGCCATTAAACTAGACTTGACATTTTCATTTAGCTCTTATAGCCAAAACGTTTCAAGCCCAAAATATTAGTTACCTTTAAGCTTTATTTAACAAAGTATTTGTATAAACATTGTTAAAAAATATATCTAAAAATTTTACTACTAATATCAATTTCGGTTTTTTTAAATACATAATTTACTTTTTTGTATTATCTATGTATGCTACTTTTTTTGCATTTAAAATAGTCACAAAAACGAAAATGCACAATATTTGCACACGTAACTTGCGCACAAATTAAGCTTAAAAAGTGGCTGTAAACGTAGCGTATCAAGATCTCGTTCAGGTTGTACATTGGCAATAATAGCCTTTAATTCTTCAACGACCGCGACCTGCAATGAAGGATCTAGTTCAGCAGCTCTTAGGAAATCTTTACGAGCCTTTCGAGGATTCCAAGCACCAAAATTAACCTTTGCTCTTCGGTAAAATGCCTTAACATTTAGCGGATCTAATTGGAATTTCTCATTACAATGTTCAATAATAGGGCAATAATCGTTGCAAAGAAAACGACACTGGGCATAATTTTATATGACGTGAACTTCCTAATTTAAATTTATTACCCATCCAAGGTCCGAGTTTGGAAATGAAATTTGACCTTAAGGAAACAAATAAATCCTTGAATTATTGATTTCGTGAAAAAAAATCATGTGAGTCCGATCACAAGGGAGATGTGTAAACATCTAATAATTAAAGAAAACATCAACATCATATTCTCCAGTGCATAAAAAATAAGTCGATTATGCTGTTTTCTGAAATTCAATTGATGTTTTCTGAAATGCAATTGATGTTTTCTGAAATTCAATTGATGTTTTCTGATATACAATTAATGTTTTCAGCAATTCAAATGATGCTTTTTGAAATTCTATTGATGTTTTCTGAAATACAAGTAATGTTCTCAGCAATTCAAATAATGCTTTTTGAAATTCAATTGATGTTTTCTGAAACTCGAATGATGTTTTCTGAAATTACATTGATGTTTTCTGAAATTCTATTTATGTTTTCTGAAATTCAAATGATGTTTTCTGAAACTCGAATGATGTTTTCTGAAATTATATTGATGTTTTCTGAAATTCTATTTATGTTTTCTGAAATTCAATTGATGTTTTCTGAAATACAATTGATGTTTTCTGAAATACAATTGATGTTTTCTGAAATTCTATTGATGTCTTCTGAAATTCAATTGATGTTTTCTGAAACTCGAATGATGTTTTCTGAAATTATATTGATGTTTTCTGAAATGGTATTGATGTTTTCTGAAATTCAATTGATGTTTTCTGAAACTCGAATGATGTTTTTTGAAATTATATTGATGATTTCTGAAATTCTATTTATGTTTTCTGAAATTCAAATGATGTTTTCTGAAACTCGAATGATGTTTTCTGAAATTATATTGATGTTTTCTGAAATTCTATTTATGTTTTCTGAAATTCAAATGATGTTTTCTGAAATTATATTGATGGTTTCTGAAATACAATTGATGTTTTCTGAAATTCTATTTATGTTTTCTGAAATTCAAATGATGTTTTCTGAAATACAATTGATGTTTTCTGAAATACAATTGATGTTTTCTGAAATTATATTGATGTTTTCTGAAATTCAATTGATGTTTTCTGAAATTCTATTGATGTTTTCTGAAATACAGTTTATGTTTTCTGAAATTCTATTGATGTTTTCTGAAATACAATTGATGTTTTCTGAAATTATATTGATGGTTTCTGAAATACAATTGATGTTTTCTGAAATTATATTGATGTTTTCTGAAATTCTATTTATGTTTTCTGAAATTCAAATGATGTTTTCTGAAATTATATTGATGGTTTCTGAAATACAATTGATGTTTTCTGAAATTATATTGATGTTTTCTGAAATTCTATTTATGTTTTCTGAAATTCAAATGACGTTTTCTGAAATTATATTGATGGTTTCTGAAATACAATTGATGTTTTCTGAAATTCTATTGATGCTTTCTGAAATTCAATTTATGTTTTCTGAAACTCGAATGATGTTTTCTGAAATAATATTGATGTTTTCTGAAATTCTATTTATGTTTTCTGAAATTCAAATGATGTTTTCTGAAATTATATTGATGGTTTCGGAAATTCAATTGATGTTTTCTGAAATTCTATTGATGCTTTCTGAAATTCAATTGATGTTTTCTGAAACTCGAATGATGTTTTCTGAAATTATATTGATGTTTTCTGAAATTCTATTTATGTTTTCTGAAATTCAAATGATGTTTTCTGAAATTATATTGATGTTTTCTGAAATTCTATTTATGTTTTCTGAAATTCAATTGATGTTTTCTGAAACTCGAATGATGTTTTCTGAAAATATATTGATGTTTTCTGAAATTCTTTTTATGTTTTTTGAAATTCAAATGATGTTTTCTGAAATTATATTGATGGTTTCTGAAATACAATTGATGTTTTCTGAAATTCTATTGATGTTTTCTGAAATTCAATTGATGTTTTCTGAAACTCGAATGATGTTTTCTGAAATTATATTGATGTTTTCTGAAATTCTATTTATGTTTTCTGAAATTCAAGTGATGTTTTCTGAAATTCTATTGATGTTTTCTGAAATTCAATTGATGTTTTCTGAGACTCGAATGATGTTTTTTGAAATTATATTGATGTTTTCTGTAATTCTATTTATGTTTTCTGAAATTCAAATAATGTTTTCTGAAATTATATTGATGGTTTCTGATATACAATTGATGTTTTCTGAAATACAATTGATGTTTTTTGAAAGACAATTGGAAAATGTTTAGAAAAGAACATATCATAATTTTTTCACAAATACAATCAGATAAAGTCACACCGATTTACACTTCAGCTCACACCGATGAGTTACGCTGTTTTTGCGATTGTATTGTGAAATAGAAATTTACCCCCCTGCGCGTATAGATGTTTACACATCAAAAATATTATGCTGAATTACCCTTGAACCTACTTTTAAAGGTATGTTTACGCGGCGAAATGCTACTCTTCTGGACTAAAGCACCTTCAATGTTTGTATCCATTTTAGTTTACAATTCATTATATTTATTATTTATTACTTACAGCAAGAAAAATAGAAACAATTTTATCAGCAGTTTCTAATGCTTACAAAACTATATAAACAGACCCGAAGTTGGCTGCAAATCGGTGGCCTGTGTAAATAACTAGTTAGCCGCACGTAACCGTAACGTAACGTGTCAGCCTTTTTTCACATGAAAAGTATTGGGACGTTCCGGTAACGTTCGGTAACTGTTCTAAATAATTTTCATGTAAGAAAAAACAGCTGACACGTTACGGTTACGGTTAGAAAACATTGACCTTTTATATCTATTATAATGCTATGAATGCATTTATCTTTTTATATATTCCTTTTTTTATTGATTTGTATATCTATTATTTTATAATTTTTTTAATTTAATTATTTTTCTTTAAATAAATTAATACATATTTTTTTTTTTTTTAAATTTACATTGTTATTTTTTTTTTATTAACAACTAGGTAGTTTAGCATTATTTGCTTTAGAATACAGGTTTAGATGTTTAGAATCTAAAGTTTAGATGTTTAGAATCTGAAGTTTATATTATTCTCTGCTTGGCGACAAAATTTTGGATTGATTTTTAACCCCTTTCCCGTGACCCAATTGATCTGAAACTTTGCTAGCAGGCTCGCGGTGGTGAAAATGATCTAAGAAGTTTTGTTAGTGATGCCAAAACAATGGAAACTTTTAAATTTTTCTGCCAGAGTTGATTAAAAAAATTTACAAAGGGTTAGTTTTTATTATATTATTACCACAACGACCACAAAAACAACAAGTCCAGCTATGACAACAATACAACATTTACAATAACAACAAGAGCAATATAGAAACATCATATTTTTAATTTTTTATTTTTTTACTTTTTCAAAGATTTCCCTGGACATATTCTACCGATTTTAATGATTTTTGAAACAGAAATCTTCCCATGATCATAGTGAATCATCCTCACTAAAAATAATCACCCTAGCTGTTCTACTGAGGGCGTGATCGTGACAAGTAGAACATAAAAAATCATATTTTTTCAAGACTTTTTTAGTTCTTCATTCAAATCTCGGGCCCTAATCAACCGATTTGGGCGACTTTAAATAGCAAACTTCTCAGAATGTTAGTGAATCAGTTTTTATGCCAACGAGCACCCTAGCTGCCCGATTGAAGTTGTCATCGAGAGTTCCACAGACGGACAGACGGACAGACAGACATCGCTATATTAACTCCGCTTGTTATAAGGATCACAAATATATATATTTTTTGGGGTCCAGAATTTTTTTTCCTTCTACACACTGGGGTGGAGGGTATAAAAATGGAGATTAGATTTGAAATCAGCGACCTCAAATTAGTAAAAAATTTGCAATAAAGTTCCAGTCAACACCAAAAAGTTCAATTTTTTTGCCTTGTGTAATTTAAGATATTCTTTCTTTTTGTTGTTCCAACCATCATAAGGATAAGACCTTATTCCATAGTTCTAATAAAAATAAGATATTTCGTTATTCTTCATTCTGTTTTGGCTTAAATCTTGGCTTATTTTATTCCTTTTAGTGCGTTTCAAAAACGTGGTACATTATTTTTTTTATTAATTATTGCTATATTCATAGATTTTTTTTAATATTTTGTAAAAACAAATAAAAAAATAATAATATAAACAATATTAAAGTATCAGATTTTTCTTATACTAGACATAATTTGGCTATCAAGTTCTGCTTGACACATTCGTTATCGAAATTTTGCGACCGAAATTATTTCTTTATTTACGAAATTAAAATTTTAAGAATTTCGATTGATTTTACTCATATGTAAGCGATGTGTCCCTTAATACAAATACTTTACGACCTTGGTCATACAAGTAAAAGAAATAGAGGTAGTTGCAAAAATCTAGGTAGGTGCAAAATATCGAAAGAATATTAACTTTAAATTGAAATGCTTACTATACAAAAAAACGAAAAATATAAATATAACAAATAAGAGTGTTAAATTCGTCAGAGCCGAATCTTTGGTACCCTCCTCATCGGTTTTACGTGTACATTAATATCTGGACTTATTACACTATTCATAACAAATGTAAACAAAATATTTTAAAAAGCAACAATTTAATAATTTGATAACTTAAAACTAACTTTTTACGACGAACACGCTGAATTTTTAAAATTTTTTAGAGGTGTCTTAACATCTCGGCACAATGATGCCTGGTTTGTCAATGACAAAAAAATTTTATCATAAATTTACCCAGGTAAATGGTTTATTTTATGAATGAGTGTGATTTCAAGAGACAGGCGGACATGGCTATACTGGCTCGAATATATACTTTATGGGATCGTAAATACATTTTTCGATACGTTGCACAGTGGTGTGGAGGGTATAATAAGATGATTGAGGAGTTGAATTCATTTAGTTGCATTAATCAAGGTCGCTCGGTATACTGATATTTTACCATGCTTAAATTATACAGTTATATTAAAATCTTAAAAATAAATTATATATATAGATATATATATATATATATATACTAGAGTATCCCTGCCGCATTGCTGGACAACACAATACTATACATTTACGTCTTTGTTTTAAAAATGAAATCTTCTAGAAAGAATTGATATTTTCCTGAAAAAGAAGTGCAACATACATAAATTTTTTAAGTGAGAACATCAAAAAAAATATATACATATATATTGTATTGCTTGGTGGTTAACGATATATGTATTTAGTATTGCCATTTTGACAAAAAATTAATAAAGACGACTTCTTCACAACACGTAAACATGCCACATACAGTTGACCGTGTGAATATACAGGACTTCTAAATTTATGCCTCAAACTTGCAACGTCTGATCTTGAGCTTTATTAATTGTCATTGCAAAAGCCACACGAACCGGAAACTGTAATGACTGAAATTCAAATGGAATATCAGTGGGAATCATTGGGATGTGTAGTATTAAAATATATTCGCCGTTGAATTTACCATATAAATTTGTTACTTCAATTACATAATTTATTAAATTTTTGAACGCAATTATTGTTCCGCTGTATAATTTGGGTGGATTTATATTACGAAGGATAATGAGTGGAGATCCGATTTTCAATTGTAAATTATACGGTGTCATTCTTGGCAACTTAAGAGACTTCAAAAATTCAGTTGGATAATGTACTACGTCATCTTTATTCTTCACAGTATCAACAGATTTATATGTGATAAATTTGCCAACTCTTTGAGATTGAATGATGAAATTCAAATGATTGTCCAATCCAAAGGTTCCACTGATTTCTTGTGTGTCATTGTGGATTCATCCCACAACAAAATATCAATTTGTTTTAAAACTCCAGGAATGCCAAAATTAATGTTGTCAAAAAAAGTTTTGGCAGTACCACCAGGTGCATCCAAACAGTACATGCCACCATTACCAATATCAATTTCTTGCATGATTGTTTCATAAAACAATTTTTGCTGTTGATTTAGTGTAGGAATATTTTCTTGAACATATTTTGTCAATAAATTTGGATCGAAATTCTGTTCTCGAAGAAAATCTTGATTAAAAATATAATTTCTTGAGCGATTTGGTGAAGGTTCACCCAACTGAGCCAAAACTTTACTCGTCATTCCTAAAAACAAATCCTCAACTAATATCAATGCCTCATTATACATTTCCTCTGTATAATTAAATTGAACATTTAAAGTTAAGGTTGTAACGGGGTTTTAGTCGACGCACAGTGGACCATTTGACGAGAAGGCGGTCAAAAATCTATAACTTTTGGATTGGAATTTTGATATGCGGTTTTTTTGTTTGGTAGGTGAGACTTTAGCTTTTAAGTTTTGCTATAAAACGTAATTCTCGACCGAAAATAAAAAAAGTTACGGAGGGTTTAAAATACATTTTCATTTGTAGTTGAATTTTAGTACAAAAGTGCAGTGTTAAAAGGTAAAATAAGGTTTTTTTTAATATAATGTCTTATTTTTTCAGTTAATTTTACAACTAATACTTTTTAACAATTTTTTAAGTTATTTTTTCAGAAAATGCCAAACTTTGGCCCCCGTAAACTTTTTAGTCCTAATGTGCACAAGGGCCAAAGGTGGTTTTTTTTTTTTTTGAAAGATCCCGAGTTAAAATATAGTTTATTAAGCAGCGAACGTAAAATTTACCTTATGTTGGTTCAAGATAGAGAAGTTTCAATGAAAAACTCGTATGTTTTTGCTTTAGTTAAATTTTTTTTATTGTCTTTTTAAATATTTCTATATCAATTTTTATGGTAAATTTATGAAATATAACAATTTTTATTGTAAATTTACAAAATATATAAATTTTTAAATCAAGAAAATTTTTTAACTATATAAAAACAAGTGTAACTTATTGTTAGTGCAATGAAAAAGTACTTTAAATCAAGCAAATTTAGTAAAAATTTCTTCTAAATAGCCTTGATTTTCATCTTCTAGAAGTTGTTTAGCTTCTTCGTCTAATTCAATAGAGGTAGTTTTCCATTTTTGACGAATGTTGGTACATATATGGATCTGAAGTGTACAACAAAATAGTGACAAGGTCTTCATTAGTACAACATCTGGAGATTTTCCTTGTGTTGTGCTCGCGAAAGAATCTGTAGTCTTTGTTCCTTTTTTTCTTGCGCTTCTTCAGATAGATCTCCTATTGGTAATATATTGTTTTGAATTATTTGTTCCCCATGGTACAAAATTTTATGAACTGTGGATGGCATATATCTCCAAGAGTATTTTTCATTATAAAGTATAGGTGTTTTATTGGCGTACTCTCCAAATTTTTTTGCATTTATCTTTCTGCTGCATGCTAGAACTTGTAATATGATTTTGAATCGTCTTATTAATTCACGATCTACACCTGTGATAGATGCTGCAGTTTCCTGATCGGAAAAAAATCTCTTTGCAGTATTTCCATCATTTGTGTTTCCTTCCCCTTGTTTTGGTTGGTCGATTACGAGGCCTAGCTGTAGATATTTTTGTTGAATTTGTTTTTTTTTTGCTTTCTTTTTTCTTCATTTTCTTTGTTTTTTCTCACTGTTTCGCCTAACGGACCAAATTCCAAATCATAACCCAATTTAAGAATATGCTCCATGAAACGTATTCTAGCATGAAGAGGGGACATTCCAAATTCGTAGGCTTCCTTAAAACTATCGTCTTCTGGTGGGGGTTGGCTTAATTGACTTGATGTCTTTTGGCATATAATGCAGCTTGACGTTGACTTTGTTCCAGTTAAAGCTTGTGCAACTTTTCCATCAATCATTGTGAGACACATTTTAAAATGTACTTCAATGTCTTGGTCATCAAATTTAAATATTACTGGTTGAAGTTCCTTAATTTGATCTTTTATTTTTTGAACTTCTTCAGTTATGACATTTTTGGTTTCCTTTTTGAATGCAAATTTTATTGGTCTGCAATACTTTGTTGAAGAAGGAATTTCATTTTTCCATATATCAATTTCTGTTGCTCTACTAGTTAAGCGCAATGGAACGAAAGATACTATAAATAAATTAGCATCTGATGAATTTTCGGCATTAAATTGCTTGTATTGTTTCTGACCAGAGGATTCATCACATCCCCATTTAGAAATTAAAGTAATGCTGCCATTACCAATTTTTTTTAAATGATCAGTATCAAGCGAATTTAGCAATCGTTCTGCACTATGTTCAAGGAGATCTTGCAATTTTATTTCTGCGGATGTTGAAGTGACACTAATAGCAGATTGTGAAGGTAAGCATTCTTTTTTGGCAGAAACTTTATCTCGATACTCTGGAAAAATCCCACAATTCTTTTCATTGGTTCGCTTCCGCAATTCCATATATGGATTTTGGTCAATTTCAAATCCAAAAATAGGGCGAACGCTTCTTCCGGCGTAAATTTCTTATCTTCAATTGCTGTAGGAATGCTTTTCAAAATCCTCTTTGTGCGCCTTGGGCTCGCTTCTACTATTTTTTCAATTATTTCAATTTTATTTTTTTTATTTTGGATTGGTTGAATTTGGTGCAAAAATAAATCCTTAATAATTCTTTGAGAAATTTCTTCATTGATACTCTCCAGCTTGCGCCTTCGAGATCTTTCACTACATCCGTCAATTGGTTTTGCTGGTCGACCCTTTTTTCCACTTTCGTTGGCAGTTGTAGATGCACTCTCAAAAATAAGTTCCTTTATTAACCAGTCTTGGTAACGTTTGTACATCTTAGCCTTGCTATGAGAGCATTCAATGTACCGTGTTTTCAAATTCGATGCAAAATTAGTAATTTTTCCTTTGTGCACTTCAATGTCTTCTAGGTTACAATTCTTAAAGAAGTCGTTGCTCGCTATGTGCAAAATTATATCGTCTGCATCATTTCGTTGAAAATAAATATCTGCCAGGTCTCTGTAACAGTGCTTAGCCATTGCACAAATTGTAATAAATAATAATTGTGGAAACATTATTATAAATACTCTTTCTTGCAATTATGTAAAATAAAAATTTTTATCTTTTATTAACACTTTTAGAAGCATAAAAAACCTACACCCTAACCCCTTTTAAAAGGTGAAGCATACCTGCTCATATCTTAAAGGGCTATGTCGCAATAGTTTATTTTACCATTTACAAATTTGTATCTTTTATTACCACTTTTAGAAGCATAAAAAACCCACACCCTAACCACTTTTGAAAGGTGAAGCATACCTGCTCATATCTTAAAGGGCTATGTCGCAATAGTTTTTTTTTTTTACCATTTACAAATTTTTATCTTTTATTACCACTTTTAGAAGCATAAAAAACCCACACCCTAACCCCTTTTAAAAGGTGAAGCATACCTGCTCATATCTTAAAGGGCTATGTCGCAATAGTTTTTTTTTACCATTTACCTGTTATTTAAATTGTTTCCCATTTTGCAAGGTATTTAAACTATATAACTCTAATTCAGACTATTAATGTTTTTGAAAGATACCTATGTAAATGTACCTGTAACAATTAAGCGCATTATATCTCAACCCGTTTTTATAAGTATATAACAACTCCTGACAACTCTACCGACACGCAAAAAAATACACCGCGGTGCACCGGTACGACCAACTTTTGTAGTCATAACACTCAGACGGACGGACGGACATCGTTTAATCGACTCAGAAAGTGTTTTTGAGTCGATCCGTCTAACAAAAGATGGATAAAGGTCCAATATATTGTTGGCAGTTACAAACATCACCTCAAACTTAATATATCCTAACCACATAGTGGACAACTTTTGTATTCATAAATTGTGCAGAAAATATCTAACCTTGGGTCAGAAAAATTGTTCTGGTGCACACGGGCGGAAACTAGCGGGTGTACAATGGGGTATAGGAGTATAAGGGAGGGTTCGAACTATAGAAGAGTGCAAGATTATATCTGACTGCTTTTGACTGGTGGGAGTTATGCTCTATTAAGTAGGAGATTTTCGGAAAATTTGGACCTTTTTTAAAAAATTTTTTTTTAAATTTCGGAATGACTCAGTGATTTTACATTTTTAACATTAATAGTATGGAAGCCATAAAATTATACAAAATTTATTTCACTTCAAAATCTTTTAAATCAAAAAAGTTACAGTCATTCAAAAATAAAAATTTACAAAGAAATTTTTAATTTTAGCAAAATACTGAGAAAGCCCATTTTCGAAGACCCTGTTCGCTGTGATATAGTTGAGATAGAGTCGCAATTTTTTGGCTCCCGAAGTTTACTAGTATTTACTTTGAAATGAATAACATAACTTTAAAATCGGTAACAAAAAAAAAAATGATTTTTGGCCGCTTTCTCAAAATATGGTCCACTGTGCGACGGAAAGCAGCCCTAAAAATTGAAATAGGCAAATACCCAATTTTTGAGGCACGTCCTGACGACAAATGGCGCAAGGATCGATCGAAATCAAATACTGGTAATTCAGCACCTTATATTGCCTACCACACAGAAGCAAATAAAATCATTTTTGGGTATGACTGGTTTCTACAGGAAATTTATTAATAATTACGCTAAAATTACGTATCCAATGACGAAGTATCTGGGAAAAAATTAAAGGGTAATCTAAATGACCCCAGCTATATAGCTGCTTTCGATAAGATATTCAAATTTTTCTAAAAGTTTCAAGATGGTCACCGATGCAAGCAACCATACAATTGGAGCTGTCTTAACCCAAGATGGTCACCCAGTAGCATATGCTTCGCGAACTTTAAATAAATACGAAAGGAACTATGCAGCAATTGAAAAAGAATTGTTTGCAATAGTTTGGGGTGTTAAATATTTTACGCCATATATATATGGAAAAGAATTCGATCTAGAAAGCGACCACCAACCACTTATGTGGCTTATGAGCAAATATTCTGGCAGGGACATAAGCCCGAAACTTCAAAGGTACCTTATTGATTTGGGTGAATATAATTTTAAAATAGAATATATAAAGGGAAAATGAATGTAACTATATTGCGGACTTTCTGAGTAGAATCGATGCGGAAACACAAGAACTTAATGTAGTAGATAAAGTTAAGTTAATTCAAGCAAAACTCATGATGATATGTCTTTGGAGGTGCAAACAGTACATTCTCAGGAAGAGGATCTTAATGACCATATTCCGATATTGTTAGACACCATTGTCAGATAGACTGTATAACTGTTTTTGGAAATAACGAATATTTATAGATAGAACTGACATGGAAGTGTTACTAATATTTTAAGGAGGGAAATTGTGAAAGGAAAAATAGGAATGTATTCAGAAATGGATGATCACGAATATAATAAAGCTCAGCAAGTTTTGATTAAGGAATTTTCCAGTGGGGAAGATATTAAATTTGTTAAATTGCTGAGGATATAGAGAATGAAAATGAATTAAATAGGCAAATTGCGTTGTTTCATATATATGAAAGCGGAAATTCAGGCATTACGGCTACTTTCGAAAATATCAAACATTGCAATCCAAACTTGAAAATATCAATACATAGAATAATAAATAATTGTATTTGTTCTTCATCAAAATACGATAGAAGGCCAATTAAAAAGAAATTTCAACGTACTGATAATGAATTCAATTCGATAATGAATTCAATTCGAGCGTTGTGAGCGAATTTTTGGTCACAGAGAAAATAGAAATTCATGCAACAAAACCCAATAGTCACACTGGTAATGCTGACGCAGAGCGGTTAAATGGTACTCTTACAGAAAGGATAAGGGCGTTGAATCTCGAGGAGCAGTTGCCAATAGAACCGCAAATGGTGAAAGCTGTTAATCATTACAATAGCAGCTATCATAGTGTCATTAAATGTACCCCTTTTGATGTAGTAAATAACAAAATAGACTACGGTTTAGTTAGAAGGAAAATGGAAGAATACAAGGATAAATTAAATGAAAAGAGGAACTTAGGCAGAGAAAATTACGTGGAGAACAGGAAAGAGGGTTTCATAAAAAATTACAAGAATGTTAGACATAAGGAACAGCCAAAATATAGGAAACATTCAATTCGAAATGTTCATGAGAGTAATATCAAAAGTCCCCTCACATTTTCTGGCTCTTGCGATGTTCACAATAATTATGTGGATGATGCCGCAAACTCGATCGTTCCTTCAGGTGAGCCCAGTTCTAGAGGAGAATAATAAAAATTTTATTTCCACACAACAAATATAAAAAAGCCACTTAAATATTCCAACATATTAAGATAGCCTCAGACAAATGTGCAAAGCTGTGGCTGTCATAGTACGCGATATATGTATATGACGTTTAATATTTACTTTGTATGTGAGGTGCCAAGCCCACTTATCCGATCCCGCCCATTTTAGGCATGGCTACTTAGACTAATAATAGATGACCTATCACAAATTTGCAAAGGTCTCCCTGTCATCGTACTCAATATATATGATATTACTTTACTTTGTATGGGCGGCGCCACGCCCTAATCACCTAGCGATATGAAATATACCATACGACCTATTCGCATATCTACAAACCACACATAAAGAATTTCATAAAAATCGGTCAAGCAGTTTCGGAGGAGTTCGACAACAAACACCGTGGCACGAGAATTTTATATATTACTAGAGATATTAGCAAAGCCTATAAAAGAATGTAGTCTTTACAGATTTAATGATAACTTACTCAAGTTATTGAAATTTAATTTCTTTTACTAAAATTCGCGGTTTTGATATGTTTCAATTATATATTTCGAATAATTTGATATAAAATTTTTTCCCAGGAAATTTTCTTTTATTTTTTTATATATACCAACATTTTTATTAATATATATTTTGTTTAATACCCTGACAACCGAAGGGATTCAGACCATTAAACATTTCTTTGTTCCAGCGTTTCATTTTGATTTTTGCAACCATGAGGAGTTTTCATTTTTTTTTTTTTGAGTGAATATTAGTTAAACGTTTTTTTTTTAATAACATAAAGTATTTTTTTCATTTCAAATTCATTTAATTAATTTTTTTTTTGCTTTTTTTGTCATAAAGTAAATGAAATATATGCATTATTTTTTTATGTCAAATAAACTACATTTAAACGCTCGCTTCATGTATTTACATTTTAGTGTAAGCCGAACTTTGTTAAGTAAATATTAAATTAATAAGTGTTTCAAGCTATAGATCTTATTTTTTTCTCGCTTTTTCATAAACTAAATTGAATTATGAATCCATAAAAGGGTTTTGTATTTATTTCTTGTGAGCTGTCCGAGTATGTTAAT
This sequence comes from Cordilura impudica, assembly GCA_963682025.1. Taxonomy (NCBI): domain Eukaryota; kingdom Metazoa; phylum Arthropoda; class Insecta; order Diptera; family Scathophagidae; genus Cordilura; species Cordilura impudica. Next base: position 44,967,752 of record OY821522.1, read on the forward strand.
TTTTTTTGGGATCATATAAAAATTTATTGGATTTCCACTATATGATCATGGTCAACACACCCTAAGTTAAATATAGGTCATCCGTTTCGGGCTAAATTAAATGTTTTCTTTCCTTTATTTTCTATCAGTCCCAAGCACGTACAAATAAAATTCTCCACGTATCACATCTCAGCCAGTAACTCTCAAACGAAAGGAGCAAAGAATCCTCCCCGTTTGCCGACGAGATAAAGGTGAGTGCTGCTGCTAATGTCACTTGAAAATAAAATTGCTTATTGGTTAGACACTAATTGCGGTTACATGCTACAGACGTCCCGATGAAGTCACACGCTGTTGTTCATCTTGAGTAACGCCTTTCGTGTCATCTTTTACTTAGGTTTTCTTTAACGCTCTTGTGTTGTGGTTCCTCGCTGGTATCGTGTAGCTCTTTGGTGGTATTGTGTTGTAGCTTTTCGGTCGTATTTTGTTGTGGGATTTCTGCTTCTGGCTCTGGTACGTCATTGTAAATGTATGCGGCCTTAATACGATCGTTTGATATTTTGATTAATTTTAATGATGAAATATTTTTCGTGCTTGGACAACACTGCGAATGGTCCCTCGTAATATGGTTCCAAAGGCGCCCGTACTCGATCAACTCTAACAAATACGAATTTGCAATCTTTCAATGCTGGATGAACAAAATGTTGTTTGTCGCCATAAGTTGTGGTTTAGTTAACGGTAAGTCTTATATTTCTTTGCGAGGTTCTAGAAACTCACCAGGTATTCTTAAAAGAGTTCCAAAGACCATTTCTGCTGGACTTAAGCCAATGTCGCTTTTGACGGTTGAGCGCATGCCAAGAAGTATTAGTGAAAGAGCTGAGCTCTAGTTATTCGACTCATAATATTTTATGGAAGCCTTTAACGTTCGGTAACAACGCTCTATGATACCGTTTGACTGCGGATGGTATGGCGTTGTACGAAAATGTCTAACTCCGAATATTTCCATTAACTCTCTAAAAACAGCTAACTCGAACTGGCGACCCAAATTAGTAGTTATATGTAAAGGAATGCCGTAAATAGAAATCCAACCGCTAATTACTGCACTGGCGAGATTTTGTACTGTTATGTCAACCATTGAAATTGCGGCAGGCCATCTTGAAAATCGGTCAATGCATGTCAGACAGTATCGAAAACCATTGGATATTGGCAAAGGACCAACGATGTCTATGTTAGTGTGCTCGAATCGGACGTCGACTGATGCGTAGTCGCTTAATGGCGATTTCGTGTGGCGATGTAATTTTGATTTTTGGCATGGGAGACATGAACGAACATAGTCAGCTACATCTTTTAACATCGAGGGTCAAACGTAATTTTCCGCTATCAACTCCTTCGTTGCTCTGATGCAGGATGTGATAAAGAGTGAAGCTTGCGAATGATAGCTTGAACACATGTTTTGGCACATAGGGTTTTATTCGATCTCCAAAATATGACAGTACAATTCGTTCGTTGATTCTGGAATGGATATTTTTGTAAGCAATAATGACGTATCCTTACCTTTTTTTAAAAATGTTTTCAATTCTGTGTCGGACTGTTTTTGTATTGCCATCGTGTCAAAATTTATAATGTTATTTTGTATTATGTTGATTCGTGAAAGCAAGTCAGCTACGTTGTTGTCCGTTCCTGTCAAATTATGGATATCGGTTGTCCTATGATCCCATGAAATCCAGTTGGCGGGCCCTTCTAGGCGATGCTTTTTCACTTTTTTACTCAAAAGCATATACGATTGGTTTATGGTCAGTAAAGACTGCGAATTCTCTGCCTTCAAGTGTACATTTAAATTGTTTGATTTCCTGGTAAAGAGCAGTTAATTGCATATCGTAGGCACTTTAGTTCATTTGAGAGGGTGTGCATTTTTTGAATAGAAACCGTTGCGAGTGTTAGTTTTGCGCTTGGAGCCATGTAATTCAAAAAAGTAGCGCCTGCAATATCGTTCTTGCACTTTTGTCTTGTTTGTCAGTTACTCCTTTTTGTAAATATGCCCTACAACTAAAGAGAAAATTTGTCCGAAATTTTTGAAGATGAAAATGATATCAGTTCGTACATGTACTCTTACATGTCCCCTATTGGTATAGTGATGGAATCGTCCGAGAATACCCCTCACAACCTACCTGATTTCTACGGGAAATCCACCCCAGGTTCCCACAGGGGCTGATAAAAACTGTAATATTTATTTATTTATACTGCTTTCATTTTGCCTTCCAGCACCTTCGAATACGGTTTAGCATAACTCCTGCCCACCTGCGATTATATTTAATTTTTAACCCTTATTCACCCCCTACATGTACAACTCGTTTAACACTGTTATTAAGATAATTGTAATTAATATGTTCGTGTTTCAATACTTTTTTATTTTCTATCAATCTGTTGATTAGTTTTAAGTGTTACTAGATTTTTAAGTTTGTTTAGCAGACTAACTCTGCTCGATACCATAAATGCCGGGAGCAAGCAACAAACAAAATAGTATTACTCACATCCAAATTTTATGTGTAGCATAGTTGCTTATCCATACATTGTGTGTTAGAACAAGATTTATGTATATAGTTCTAAGCTTTATCATGTTATACTGTCGATCTGTATTTTAGTTTGTAATGTAAGGAAAAAAAGAAGCCTTAATACAATTTTTGCTTACAAACAAACGAATAAACAAACAATCTAACAAAAAATATCAAATAAGCAAAGAGAAACAACCAAGCAAAGAAAAACTACACAAGTAAGAATGTTAAATTCAGCTGTGCCGAATTTTTGATACCCTCCACCTCGGTTTTGGTAATGATAATATATGTAAACAAAATATTTGAAAAAGTAAACAATTTGTTAAACTTAATACCAAATTATTTCAGCAAACACACTGATTATTTTTAGCATTTTTAGAGCTATCTCCATATTTTGGACTATACCTTGACACAGTGATGCCCGATTTAAACGATTTCATTATTTAACTTTACTTAGGTAAATGATTTATTTTGTTGAATGACCGTAATTTCAAAATACAGACAGAGAGGCGCATGTACGGACATTATATGGGCTTGAGTTGTTATAGGGATTAATAACACAAATACTTTATCGGGTCACAATTCATTGGTTAATGCGTTACAACAGTCACAATAAGGAATCAAACTTTCCAATATTTTGAGAGCTAAAAATTATGCGGTGTTTCTTAATAAGTTTCTAAAAATAAAGAATACTAGCTGTAACCCGGTGTGCTTCGCTACCCCCTCCCCCCGAATCGTAATGAAAGTAATTCAGATATATCATATTTAATATTAAGTTTGTATGGGGGTGCCACGCGTATTTGTCCAATCCCGCCCATTTTTTTGTCTGACTACTCACGTTAATAATAGATGACCTGAGACAAATTTGCATGGGAGGTGTCACGCCCACTAAAAATATTTAAAAATACAGCCTGTAGCACTTCCCATATCCGCAGTAAGACTCTGTGAAAATTTCAGGAAGATCAGATGAGTAGTTACGGAGATTACCTCCTACAAACAAACAAACACACATTACCTCTTTATTATGCTAGTATAGATTATTAGTATGGATTTTTTATTTCGATACTTGCTGATATACAATGTTTTTTGTTTTTTCATTCGGTACAACAATTATCAGATTTTTCGGCGTTCCTACCCTGGAGCAAGGTACATGATGTAGCTGCCCATGAGAAGAACATGGATTTTCCAAATTAGATCTGGCAACACTTAACTATTGGCTTGAACTTAAAATATCATTTGAAATTTTTTCTTTTTAGCGATTTTTGATTTTGCCTATTTTTGATATTGAAGATTTTTGATTTATGGGCATTTTTATTTTTGAACTTAAAATATCATTTGGCAATTTTTCTTTTTAGCGATTTTTGATTTTGCCCATTTTTGATTTTTGAAGATTTTTGTTTTTGGGCGATTTTTATTTTTCGCGATTTTTGGGTTTGGCGATTTCAAAAGACTGTCGCTTTCGTAGTACTTCATATTTTTTATACAGGAGGTGCCAAGCCCACTAATCCCATCCCGCCCAATTTTTATTGGACTACTCACATTAATATCTGATGGACTCGTGCAAAATGTCGAGTCTTAGTTACATGATATTAGATATCTACTTTGCATGGGCGGTGCTACGCCCACCGCTTCGATCACGCCCATTTTTTGTTCGACTAATCATACAAAGAACATATGGACTCACGCAAAGCCACAAATCTCTCTCTTTTATACTACTCCAGATATATGACATTAAATAGTTACTTTGCATGGGGAGTGCCACGCCCATTGGTGTGAACCCGCCAATTTTTTGTCCGACTACCCATACTAAGATCTGATGGGGTCGTGCAAAGTGTCAAAGCTTCCCTTTTTTAGTACACCAGTTATATGATATATATTTACTTCATACGGGCGGTGCCACGCCCACTGCTCCGACCATGCCCATTTTTTGTCTAACTAATCACATGAATAGCTTACGGGCTCACACAAAGTCCCAAGATTTTCATTATTACAGTACTCCGGATATATGGCATTTTATATTTACTTTGTATGGCAGGTGCCACGCCTATTGGTCCGATACTGCCCCATTGTCTGACTATTCAAATTAATAATAGGTGGCATCAGACAAATTTTAAAAGTTCTCTCCATCATAGTACTCGAGATATATAATATTGAATTATTACTTGTATGGGAGGTAACACGCCCACATATCCGATTCCGCCCATTTCCGGCGTAGCTACTAATGTTAACAATAGGTGACCTCACACAAATTTGTAAAGCTCTCCCTATCATAGTACTCAATATTTATATTAAAAATTTACTTTGTGTGGGAGGTGGCCGCCCACTAAAAATATTTAAAAAATTATAGCCTATAGCACTTCCCATATCCTCAGTAAGACTCTGTGAAAATTTCAGGAAGATCGGATGAGCAGTTACGGAGGTTACCTCCTACAAACAAACTAACAAAAAAAACACACATTACATCTTTATTATATTAGTATAGATATATTATATTATAACGGGTGATTTTTTTGAGGTTAGGATTTTCATGCATTAGTATTTGACAGATCACGTGGGATTTCAGACATGGTGTCAAAGAGAAAGATGCTCAGTATGCTTTGACATTTCATCATGAATAGACTTACTAACGAGCAACGCTTGCAAATCATTGAATTTTATTACCAAAATCAGTGTTCGGTTCGAAATGTGTTTCGCGCTTTACGTCCGATTTATGGTCTACATAATCGACCAAGTGAGCAAACAATTAATGCGATTGTGACCAAGTTTCGCACTCAGTTTACTTTATTGGACATTAAACCAACCACACGAATGCGTACAGTGCGTACAGAAGAGAATATTGCGTCTGTTTCTGAGAGTGTTACTGAAGACCGTGAAATGTCGATTCGTCGCCGTTCGCAGCAATTGGGTTTGTGTTATTCGACCACATGGAAGATTTTACGCAAAGATCTTGGTGTAAAACCGTATAAAATACAGCTCGTGCAAGAACTGAAGCCGAACGATCTGCCACAACGTCTAATTTTCAGTGAATGGGCCCTAGAAAAGTTGGCAGAAAATCCGCTTTTTTATCGACAAATTTTGTTCAGCGATGAGGCTCATTTCTGGTTGAATGGCTTCGTAAATAAGCAAAATTGCCGTATTTGGAGTGAAGAGCAACCAGAAGCCGTTCAAGAACTGCCCATGCATCCCGAAAAATGCACTGTTTGGTGTGGTTTGTACGCTGGTGGAATCATTGGACCGTATTTTTTCAAAGATGCTGTTGGACGCAACGTTACGGTGAATGGCGATCGCTATCGTTCGATGCTAACAAACTTTTTGTTGCCAAAAATGGAAGAACTGAACTTGGTTGACATGTGGTTTCAACAAGATGGCGCTACATGCCACACAGCTCGCGATTCTATGGCCATTTTGAGGGAGAACTTCGGAGAACAATTCATCTCAAGAAATGGACCGGTAAGTTGGCCACCAAGATCATGCGATTTGACGCCTTTAGACTATTTTTTGTGGGGCTACGTCAAGTCTAAAGTCTACAGAAATAAGCCAGCAACTATTCCAGCTTTGGAAGACAACATTTCCGAAGAAATTCGGGCTATTCCGGCCGAAATGCTCGAAAAAGTTGCCCAAAATTGGACTTTCCGAATGGACCACCTAAGACGCAGCCGCGGTCAACATTTAAATGAAATTATCTTCAAAAAGTAAATGTCATGGACCAATCTAACGTTTCAAATAAAGAACCGATGAGATTTTGCAAATTTTATGCGTTTTTTTTTTTTAAAAAGTTATCAAGCTCTTAAAAAATCACCCGTTATTACTAGCTGACCCGGCAAACGTTGTTTTGTCATATAACTTATTTCAAGTGAATATTTTTGTTGTTAAAAAAAAACAACGATGTATTGTACGAGCGTGGGGTGGGATTTATGAATGGGTGGGATCGCCGTTGAAAACAAAAAAACACCAACCATTTATTTTCTCAATACAATGAATTTCTTTAACGTAACGTAATATATTTTTTTCCTAAAGTATGAAAGTTAAACAAAGAAAATTAATACTAATTTGGCAATTTTTGTGATTCCCGATTTTCGGCTTTGCTGATTTTTGCTTTTGGCGATTTTTGTAGTTGGGAGATTCCGCCCATATTTTCCACGACTTATCCACATAGGTAATTATTGTTCTTGTCAAAAATCTCAAGACTAATCATATCCCGCACATTTTATGCCCGACTACTCACATTAATATATGAATGTGACTTGTACAAAGTGTAAAGCCTGTATATATACTACATATTTCTTTTGATGTAACATCTATACGCGCAGGGGAGGAAATTTCTATTTCATAATACAATCACAAAAACAGCGTAACATGTGAGCCGTGAGACAAAATCGGTGTGACTTATGATTGTATTGGTGAAAAAATTATGATATATAATAACCTGAAAAATTAAAATTGAAAAATAAAAAATGGAAAATAAAAAATTAAAAATGAAAAAAAAATGGAAAATAAAAAATAAAAAAATGAAAAATAAAAAATAAAAAATTAAAAATTGAAAATAAAAAATTAAAAATAAAAATGAAAAATGAAAAATGAAAAACAAAAAATTAAAATAAAAAATTAAAAATGAAAAACGAAAAATGAAAAATAAAAAATGAAAAATGGCGAACGAAAGATTAAAAATTAACCGGTTGAAATAGTAAATAATAATAATAAATATTTTTATATTAGCAGAGCCCCTGCAGTTGATTGCTATAAGTGATATATAGATGACGCTTTCTGTTTGATTTAAAAAAGTGCTATAAACAAATCTTTAATTTCTAGTTTACACATCTCCCCTGTGATCGGACTCACATGATTTTTTTATTTCAATGTTTGCCGCTACAGAAATTTTTTCTTGTTTTTCATTCATTGGAAAAATTATAAAATGTTTTGGCGTTCTTACTCTGAATCAAGCTACATATAGCATGGATTTCCCAAATTAATTCCCGAAACACTTAAAGATTGACCTTGAATTAGGAATACCATTTGACAACTTTTTCGATTTTTGACTTTTGCGATTTTTGAATTTGGCGATTCCTCCCATATTTTTCACGACTACTCACAAACTTTTATAAGAGGTGACACGCCCAATAATAATATCCTGCCCATTTTTTATCTGACTGCTCACATTAATATCTGAAGGACTCTTTCAAAGTGTCAAGGCTTTTCCCTTAATAGTGCTTGAGTTATATGATAATATGTATATCTTTAATTATTATGTGCGGCGCCACACCCACTGCTCCGATCACGCCCATTTTTTAAGTTGACTAATGACGTGAATAACTTATTGGCTCATGAAAGGCTAAAGGCTCTCACTATTACAGTACTTCAGATATATGACATTTAATATTTACTTTCTACCGTCCATTTACTTTCTACCACGTCCATTGGTCCGATCTTAACCACTTTTTGTCCGACTACTTACATTAATAATAGATAACCTCAGACAAATGTGCAAAGCTCTCTCCCTCCCGTTTTCGGCATGGCTACTAACATTAATAAAAGATGACTTTACACAAATTTGCAAACTCTCCTTGTCCTAGTACTCAATATATATGATATTAGAATTAATTTTGTATGGGGGGTGCCTCGCCCATTGGTCCGATCTCGTATTAATACATTAATAATGGATAACCTCAGACAAATGTACAAAGCTGTGGCTGTCATAGTACTCAAGATATATGACCTTTAATATTTACTTTGTATGTAAGGTGTTACGCCCACTTATCCGATCCCGCCCATTTTCTGCATAGCTTCTAACATCAATAATAGGTGACCTAACATAAATTTACAAAGCTCTCCCTGACATAGTACTCAATATATATGATAGTAAAAATTCACTTTGTATGGGAGGTGCAACGCCTATTGGTGCCATCCCATCCATTTTTATACCGACTACTCACAAGAATGGATAACCTCAGACAAATCTACAAGGTCTGGCTGTCATAGTACGCGAGATATATAATATTAAAAATTCACTTTGTATGGGAGGTGCCACGCTCATTGGTCCTGTTGAGAAATGCCCCAAAAAAGTCAGAAACAGAATTTCACGTCACTGTTCTTTTTGCCATTGATTAACGTTCCTTTTACTCTCTTTTTTTGTTTAATCTTTTCTTCGTTTTCAAATTACTTATTAACTTTGTATATGTTTTCATAAAGGGCACTCTCATTTCAAACTTAAACAAGTACTAACAGTGAATAATCCTCCATACAAAATAAGTGACACTGAACAAAGAAAGTTTCAAGTTAATCTAAAAATCTAGACGTGAACAACAAAAAAAAAAAACAATTTATTGAAAAATAAAAATCTATTTGTGTAAAATCTATAGAACAATAAAACAAAAGAATTACGAAACAATTAACATTCAAAACAAACAATTTTCTTATATTAACTATTCGACATATAACATATATATGCATTATCAAACAAAAAAAAATGTGAAAATAAACTGAATTTCTCTATAAATAAATTACCATTTAAAACGTTTCTTTTTTTTTTGTTTAAAAAAGTTCAATCCCTAAACAATTTGGTCCTAGTGAACCGGATAATTTTTTGGTAAATTTATTTAAAATTTTTTTTTTTGTTAAGTGACATTCAAATTGAAAATCAAGGTCATTACAAAGACTTCCAAGAAATAAAAGTGTGACCCTCAAAATTATTTCAAGGTGAAATTAAATAACCTTCAAACTAAAAATCGGGACAAACAAAAGATTTAAAATACACAAGTTAAATTATCAGTTTAACAACAACAAAAATTAAACAGCAGCATCATCTATAGCTTCATCATCATCTTAATTAGCAGCAGCAGTTAATAACATCAACGTCACTACAAAAAACACAAAAGTAGGAAACCAAACAAATAAGTAAACGAGAAACATTAGCAGAGAAAACTCTCACTTTAAATAACACATAAATAACAGGGTCAAACATACATAACAAGACGTCAATGTAAAAGCAGAGACCTCACTCTCTATACTTGTTTGTGTGTATATCTTAACTAAAATAACTAAAATCCCGAACAATTTTTTGGAAAAATGTTACAAATTTGACTCAAATATTTTACGACCCTTTACGACTTTTTTATCGCTAGCAGGCAAATTTATAAAAAAAAATAAAAATTTTTTACAAAATGTCATTAAATAAATTTGTTAACTGTACAAATGACTTATGCGATTTCGAAAGATTACAAGCAGAAGCTCAAATTGAAAACAATTCCCATGCGTTGGAAATTCTTCGCGTGGAATTGGAATCGCGTTGAACACAAGTCAAGCGGTGATATGAGGAGTGTAGGGATTTAGAAGATGACAAAGATAAGCCCACTGATAAAACCAAGTTACGGGAAAGATACCGTAGGACCCTATCGGTATATAAAAATTGTCTGTCCTCAATAAACGCTGAAATTCTTTTGGCACAAAAAACACCTTTGAAAAACCAGAACGTCAATCAAGTTCGACCCTAGATACCGAGGCTTCGTTCATAAGGTTGCCACCCTGCGATAAAGACACCTTTTTTGGGGATTATAAATAATGGTCCAGTTTTCGGGATCTTTTCACAGCCATCTATTTAAATAACTCCAGCCAGAAATATAATTTCTCACGTCCCTTTAACCAACGATGGATTTATTCTAGCCTGAAAAACTTTGGTAGACCGCTACGAAAATAAATGGATGCAGGTAAATGAACAGTACAAAATTATTTTGGATTTTCCACACGCCTCTATTGACTCTGGTGCTTCGATTAAAAAATTACAAAGGACAATTAATGATTCACGGCAATCTCTAGACACACTAGGAATTGACACAACAACATGGGAATCATTTCTTATTTTTATTTGTTCACAAAAGCTTCCAGATCACTCCTGCAAGAGTTTGAAACTTCCAGAGAAGATTGCGCCGAAGTTCCACGGTGGAATAAATTCGACAAATTTTTGACCCATAAATTCAAAACTTTAGAATCAGTCGGAAATATAAAAATCTTCAAAGGATAAATTTAGTCAACCCAAACCCGAAAATTTAAAATATGCTCCCAGAGAAAAACGTGTTCACATACGCAGTACGAACATCCAAAATACAGTCCACTCCTAGATCAAATGTTCCTAGTCTCACATCCTTGACCCTACAGAAAGACAAACGATCCTCATCAAACGCATTGGATCGAGAAACTTTGCTGTTCACTGCCATAGTCCAAATCGAAACAAAATGACAGAGATTCGAGGCAAGAGCTATCATCGATCCTGGATCTGAATCAAACTTTATATCCGACAAGTTAAAAAATCGCTTAAAGATGACAACCAAGCCACATTTAGTTCACGTCACTTCTACCAAAGCCTGTTTATTCAACCTTTGCTCTCGGGCGGACCCTAGTTAAAAATTAGAAGTGTTTGCGCCAGTCCTGAAGACCTTTCCTTCTAATTTACCGCCACAAACGCTGGACTTACAGCACTTGAGTGAAACTGCTAAATTAGAACTTGCAGACCCTCACTTTTTCGTAAGTCGTCCTGTCAACCTTCTAATTGGATTCGATTTAGAACCCTCTATTTATTGTATGGAGACAGCTATGAAATCAATTGGATCCCTTTTGGCACAAAAACAGTATTTGGCTGGACTGTGGGGGGGACCAATCAAAAAACGACTCAAAGTTCAAGCACTACTTCACTATATAATGGACCATCCCTTGACTAAATCCTGACACGCTTTTTGGAGGTGGAGGATACCCAAAAACAAATTTTGAGGTCAGAAGAGGACACATTTTGTGAAACAATTTCAAATCTACAACGCGTAGAAACGACATGGGAAGGTATATTGTTACCCTGCCCTTTAAAAAAGGAAAAGAAATCGGCTCTTCTCGCAATATAGCCATGGCACAGTATTTGAGAATGGAGCGCATGCTAAAACAAAAACCCGACCTCAAAGAACAATATAAGCTGGTTATCTTAGAATACCTTGAGTTGGGACATATGAGAAAAATCTCTCCCGTGGATATAAATAAGGCCCCAAATTATTACCTGCCGCATCACGCAGTAATAAAACCAGACAGTTAGACCACAAAACTCCAACTCGACGTAAAACAAGAATAGTCTTAACGACATTTTATATCCAGGACCCATTCTTCAGATCTTGTTCTGCTGATATCAAAATGGAGATTTTTCCGTTATGTATTTAACGCCGACGTCACAAAAATGTACCGGCAAATACTAATTGACCCGACTCAAACAAATTATCAGCGAGTCCTGTTCCGAAAATCTGAAAATGACCCTATCGAAGATTTTGAAATGCTCATAGTTACCTTCGGAGTCAATTGTGCTCCATTCCTGGCCATCAGAACGCTTTTACAACTCGCTGAAGATATAAAATCGACACACCCTCTAGCCTCAAAAATTTTAAAACAAAACATGTAGGTGGATGACGTTCTAGCCGGCGGTAACACCTTGTCAGATGCCATCGGATCCAGAAAAGGGCTAACCACCGTTTTGAAATCAGCAAACAAACACTTTTACCAGTAGATTGGCTAAACTTATCTGAAAACTGTGGAACAAAAACGCTCGGGATAAAATGGAATATCTCATCAGACTCATTCACCTTTACAGCTCCAGATGTCGAAATAAAACAAACTTTTACAAAACGCGAAGTATTATCTACAATAGCTAAATTTTTTGACCCTTGCGGATGGCTAGTCCCAATTATTGTAGATGCAAAATTAATCATGCAACAGATATGGCTGGACAAAATAGATTGGGATGACATATTAAAACCCCTTGCATATATAAAATGGCAAAAATTCTTCAAAAATTGTCCCTCCATTAATATTCTCAAAATACCCCGTTAGATTAATTATAACCCCTCCTGTGAAATAGAAATTCACGGATTTAGTGACGCCTCAGAAAAGGCTTATGCAGCAACGCTGTACAGCCGTATTCAACATGATGACAACAATGTACACTAATTTCTTTTAGTCTCAAAGACTCGGGTTGCCCCTCTCAAAAAAGTTAGAACTGTGTGGATCTCTCCTATTAGCAAATTTGGCTGTTGGAATTCTACCCAATCTACAGACCCCCAATTTGAGGACATATTTTTGGACAGACTCAACAATTGTGTTATCCTGGCTAAAGAAACCTTCATGCACCTAGAATACCTTTGTGGGAAATCGAGTTTCAGAAATTGGACAAAAAGTTGGAATTCAAAACTGGTAACATGTTGAATCCAAAGAAAACCCTGCAGACGTCGCAAGCAGAGGTAGTACACCAGAGGAACTCCGAACTAATAACTTGTGGTGATTTGGACCCTCTTGGCTAAAATTACCAAAAAATCAATGGCCAGTACCACTATCTCCGCATGACACAAATATTGAAGCGAAACCCATTAAAGTCTTCACAACAACAACTTATGAAGACCCCTTAAATCGCTTTTCATCATTATCTCGCGCATATAGAGTTATCGCATATGTTTTACGATTCTGGCGAAACACTGGAACATCAAGGACCCTTCTCAGAATCTCATCAACCGAAATAACTGGAGACGAAATAAAGTCGGTCAAAAATCGCGTCATCATACTGACCCAACAACAAGGTTTTCCTGATGAATATCGAAATTTAAAACTCAAGGCTAAAATCTCCACTACGAGCAGCCTTTTGACTTTAAATCCATTCATGGATCAAATGGGTATAATCCGAGCTAATCGTCGTCTCGTTCAATCAGCAGCATTAACATATAATAAGCGACATCCAATATTGCTACCGTACGATTCAAAGTTGACCCGATTGATTACCGAATTTACACATAAAACTACTTTACATGGCGGAAATCAACTCATGATTCGATTTCTTCGAACAGAATATTGGATATTTAGATTACGACCCTTAGTCGAAAATGTTATCAATCATTGCAAAACTTGTGTTTTATTTAAAAAACAGACACAAAATCAAATTATGGCATCTTTACCGCCAGAACGAACATCAATTTCAAGACCATTTGAAACAATAGGCGTAGATTATGCTGAACCCTTCGACATTAGCAATTTTACTGGCCGAGCATGTCTCATCGCAAAAGGGTATGTCTGCATTTTCGTATGCTTTACGACTAAAGCTGTTCACCTAGAAGCAGTTAGTGATTTATCGACCCAAGCCTTTTTAGCCGCATTTTCCCGCTTTGTTGGCAGACGTGGTTGTCCAACTAATATCTATTCCGATAATGGAACAAATTTCGTCACAGCTGCAGAACTTATCAAAAAGGATAGAATTGAATTCATCAAGACTCTCCAACATCAACATATTCATCATTAGAATTATCAAAACATCAAATGGAATTTTATACCTCCTGGTGCCCCACATATGGGCGGACTCTGGGAGGCAGGCGTAAAATCATTCAAGACTCACTTACGAAAAATAATTCCAAATATGAAATTCACATTTGAAGAGTTGTCTACAATTTTGACCCGAATCGAATCTTGCCTCAATTCTAGACCCTTAAGCCCTGTTAGCGATGACCCTAACGATTTGACCCCATTGACCCCTGGACACTTTCTTATTGTCACCCCGCTTATGGCTCCAGCTGAACCAGATTCATCAAATGAAAATCTGACCATTGCAAACCGCTGCAAGCGTCTTCGAATAATCTACCATTCATTTTGTCAAGGATGGAAATCAGAATATATCGCCGAGATTCATCAAAGATATAAGAAAATGTCGAGGTCAATGATCTCGTAGTAATAAAAAAAAATAACCTACCACCCAGTGAATGGAAATTGGGTCGAATAATTAAAATCTAACCAGGTTCTGATCACAATATTAGAGTTGTTGATATACGAACTGCAAACGGAACCTGTACATGACCAATCACCAAAATCGTAGTGTTATTCTTGGTTCACTCATCCATTTTCTCGCCATTTCAATCACACTAATACTCAATCCCTATAATTCCAGATATGACTATCCCAAAGTACAACAGAAGACCAGAGTGGCGTTTTTCATGTGGTATCTGCGACTTGGACCATGCTATAAACAGCTGCCACAAATTTCTAACAAGCAACCATTTTTAACGGTACGATGTCATCGTTAAAAAGGGCTATTGCATCAACTGTTTGGCCAGATCGCACCGCCTAAAGGATTGCACAAATGAGTATGGTTGTCGAATTTGCAAACAAAGACACCATATGAATTTGCAAACAAAGACACCATACGCTACTTCATGACGCCCCACAAGTCCAAGTCATCAAGCCGTCGTCTCCCAAGGTATCAAAGGTAGATCCCACAAATAAAATGACCCAGACCCCAACAACCACAATCATCGACTCCGATGTTTTTCTACTCACTGCCACCGTTGAGGTAAGACGAGAAGGAGAACAAGATGGATGGAGAAGCGTGCGTACACTTATTAATCAAACGCTCCACCGTTAGGGCCTACAATCAAAAAACGGGATAACCTCAAGGTAGCAACCTTTCGAGTAAGCTCTCGCTCCACCCGAATGAGATGGTCCACGACGTTAACTGCCCTGGTGACCAAGGACCTACCAAAAAAATTATATTCAGCCCCTATGCGAGTCGACCCTGCAATAGATTTTCCGGAAACTAGTATCGCCGATATCGAACAACGCTCCAATACGCCGGTCGAAATCGCACTAGGATCAGACATCTTCCCCGAAATCCGCAGAGATGGTGCCATTGAATTGGAGATAGGCAAGGTGATCCCCTAAAAAACGGCTTTGGGTTATACCTTTTCCGGACCCACCACACCAAGATGGTAACATCACCACATCATGGGGGGGAGAATGTTGAGAAATACCCCGAAACAGTCAGAAACAGAATTTGACGTCACTGTTCTTTTTGCCATTGATTAACGTTCCTTTTACTCTCTTTTTTTGTTTAATCTTTTCTTCGTTTTCAAATTACTTATTAACTTTGTATACGTTTTCATAAAGGGCACTCTCATTTCAAACTAAAACAAGTACTAACAGTGAATAATCCTCCGTACAAAATAAGTGACATTGAACAAAGAAAGTTTCAAGTTAATCTAAAAATCTAGACGTGAACAACAAAAAAAAAAACAATTTATTGAAAATTAAAAATCTATTTCTGTAAAATCTATAGAACAATAAAACAAAAGAATTACAAAACAATTAACATTCAAAACAAACAATTTTCTTATATTAACTATTCGACATATAACATATATATGCATTATCAAACAAAAAACTATTGTGAAAATAAACTGAATTTCTCTAAAAATAAATTAACATTTAAAATTGATGAACGTGTTATCTTTTTTTTTTTGTTTAAAAAAGTTCAATCCCTAAACAGGTCCGATCCCACCAATTTTTTGCCCGACTACTCACATTTATAATGGATAACCTCAGACAAATGATATATGACAGAACATTTTTTTGTATGTGAGGTGCCATGCCCACTTATCCGATCCTGCCAATTTTCGGTTTGGCTAATTACATAGCCGTCATAGTACTCAATATATATGATATTTAAAATTCACTTTGTATGGGAGGTGCCACGCCCTAACCACCTAGCGATATGAAATATATCTTACGACCTATTCGCATACCTACCAAATACACATACAAAATTTTATATAAATCGGTCAAGCCGTTTCGGAGGAGTTTTATCGCGAACACCGTGACACGAGAATTTTACATATTAGATATTATATTATACTAGCTAACCCGGCAAACGTTGTTTTACCATATAACTTATTTCTAGTGAATATTTTTGTTGTTAATAAAAAATAACGAATGCTTCGTAAGTGTGGGGGGTGGAATTTTTGAATGGGTTGGATCGCCGATGAAAACAAAAAAAAAAAAAAAAAAAACACCAACCAATTATTTTCTCAATACAATGTATTTTAACGTAACGAACATATTCATTGTTAGATCTCTCAAAAGAAAAACATAAATTAAAGTAAAAAAGTAATATGTTTTTTTTTATCCTAAAGTATGAAAAGTTAAACAAAGAAAATCAATATTCATTTGGCAATTTTCGTATTTCGCGATTTTCGGTTTTGGTGATTGTTGCTTTTGGCTAATCACATTGGCAATTAATGTACTTGTCAAAAATCTGAAGACTTATATCCCGCCCATTTTTTGTCCGACCACTCACATTAATATATGAATGGACTCACCCATTTTTACCTCTCTACTTCCATTAATGTGATGGGCTCGTAGAAGGAGTCAGGGCTTTCCCTTTTATAGTACACCAGTTATATGATACTATATATTTACATTGTATGGGTGATGCCACGCCCACTGCTTCGACAACGCCCATTATTTGTTCGACTTATCACATGAATAACTTATGGGCTCACGCAAAGGCTAAAGGCTCTCAATATTACAGTACTCCAGATATATGACATTTAATATTGACTTTGTATGGGGGCTGCCAAGTCCA
This sequence comes from Cordilura impudica, assembly GCA_963682025.1. Classification (NCBI taxonomy): domain Eukaryota; kingdom Metazoa; phylum Arthropoda; class Insecta; order Diptera; family Scathophagidae; genus Cordilura; species Cordilura impudica. Next base: position 44,984,693 of record OY821522.1, read on the forward strand.
TTGGTCCGATCCCACCCATTTTTTGTCCGACTACTCACATTGGTAATAGATAACATCAGGCAGCCATGCAAAACTCCCTTCCGCTTATTCTCGACATGGCTATTAACATTAATAATAGCTGACTTCACACAAATTTGCAAAGCTATCCCTGTCATAGTACTCAGTATATATTATATTAAAATTTCAATTTGTATGCGGTGTGCCACGCCCATTGGCCTGATCACACCCATTTTTTCTCCGACTACTCACATTTACAACAAAACAATGTATTTAATCAACTTGAATTACAATTACTGTCTAAAGTTGATAAAAATTTGATAAACTGTTCAAATCAATCAGCTGTCAGAAGTTGATGCACACAACGCCATCTACTGACAATATCAGAACCAGCATTTGAAATCATGTTCGTTTTTATGGGTTCTTGTTAAGATGGCGTTGTAAAATCGCTCAATACGAAATGTATGGGAAAATGAGTTTGCTTTAGTTTTTTTTTCGGGAAATTTTCCGGAATTTTCTTGGGAATTCTTCTTGTCCGAATTGGTGCTGATCATCGAAATCAGTCCAGGCGTTCTCGAGTTCAAACCGTAATAACACGTCACTCTCTTTCATATATATTATATTATATTATATAATATTATATTACATTATATTATATTATATTATATTATATTCTATTCTATTATATTATATTATATTACACTAGCTGCACCCGGCAAACGTTGTTTTGCCCTCAATGAATTTTTTTATTTTAGTTAGAATCTGTATACACCTATATAAAAAAAAATGTTTGTGCATATGTTAATATTAATTGAAAACTGTTAAAGAAAAACCATGTTTTTTTATGAAAGTGAAAATAAATATTTATTGTAACATATAAGAATGACCAATATATTTCTATTATAGTAATGCTAAAGAGTGAACAATATTTTTACTTTCATTATTCTCACAGTAAATGAATAAATTTTCTGGCTTTCCGACACAGGAACATGCCCCATATAGTTGTTCGTGGGAAAAACAACTGTTTTCGAAGTCCAAACCACATATTTGCAATGATTATCATTGAGATTTATTAATGATCAAAGCCCAATCTGATCGGAAATTGCAATCTTTTGAATGTTATCGGTGTGTCGGTAGGAATCATAGGAACTCTTGGCAGCAAAACATGTTATTCTTTAAATTTGCCTTTGAGAATTGTGGCCTCAATAACATTGGCCATTATTCTCTCAACAATTAACCTGGTTACATTACATAGTCTCGGAGCGTTGAGGTTACATAGCAAAATTATTGGAGAACCAACTTTTAATTTTAATAAATGTGGCGGTAGACCGGGCACATCCAGTGAATTCAAAAATTCTATTGGATAATTGACTGCTTTATTTTTTTCAACAACACTATCCAGAGATTTCAAAGAAAACGTTTCACAATGAATCATGTCCTGAATAACAACACTAATATTATCGTCATCGACATTGACATTTTTGCGGGGAAAAAAGCTCTTTCACTTAACCAATCATGGTTACGATATTGATTTTGAATGTCGGGGAATACATTTTCAATTAATTCATCGTTTGACGATATAAATTGACAAAAATCTTGTGGATATTTTAATAGTTTGACTGGTTGGGTAAATATTGATTTTACCATTGCCAAGATAAA
>OY821522.1:45591972-45928097 GCA_963682025.1 Cordilura impudica
TTTTTTTTAATCGCACGTGAAAAAATCTGTAGTGCGGTTTCCCTGGGCCTGAGCAAGACCCCACCCATCCGGCGAGCTAGGCCCCTACGCCAGCACGTGCGACCAGCAAAGGCTCAGGGAAACAGAAGCGGATCTTCCATCCCAACCGTACCATTACAGAAATGGCGCCCAACGTGGGGCCTGAACATTAATAGTCCAAGTTTAAATTAACCATTTTTTTTGTAGCCTACAACAGGAACTAAAAATAATTTCAATTTTTAACATCTGTGCACCGGGAAAGCACATTGTTCCTTAATCCTAATCTTTTTTGTATCCGTGTTCTTGAAGTCATACTTGCTGATATTTCTGGAATTTTAATTAAATATGGGTACATCTCTATTTACATTAACCGAAATGGAAACTTGTTTGATATTTGAGTTCACATTTCAACATTTTTTAATTAAATTTTGTGATTTTAATTTGCTTTGGTCAATAAAGTTGTTCCCGGAATACAGGAACTTCGTTCTAAACGAACCGGTCCCCTGTCCGAAACAAATTTTATAGTACCGAAATAGCAGCAAATAATCGGGAAAACATAGAATCACAAGTTTAAAAATTTTTTAAATTTTTTTTGATGGATGGTCATACTTACTTACGGATTTTTTTTAAGTAATTGGTTTGGTTTCGATTACTACATTGGGGATACATTTATTGAAAAAAAATGTAACATATATTTAATTTTTTTTTTTTTCGTGGGTTCGATTTGAACCTAATTTAAATTTTAGAACCCGATTTTGTTTTCCACAATTTTTTTTGATATTGATTTAAATTTAATTAATTATGACATTTGTTTGACATTAGGCTAGTCTTCATTCATTCATTATCTCATAACATAGCCTAACAACATTTTAGAGATAGTCATGTATGACGCCCTTTGCCAACAACACCTCTGTTTAAGGCCTTTTGTTTATGATGGGAGAGGTCAGAACACCGGTTTTAATTTAGTAAGGTTCCCCCAAAACCTCTGCGTCCATGTCCATTGTTTAATGAGAGAACTTAAATCACCGAGTTTTGAAAAGAACAAAAATCGCTGGTTTAAGGTCTCTGTTAGATATAAGAATCCAATACACTGAATTTTTAAAAATAACCAAAAATCTCTGTGTTGGAATCTTTTCCGTTAAGCGATGGATATCGAACCATGTTTTGAAAAACCCCAACAGCGTAAACTGCTGTTTTGATTTCTTTTTTTTTTTATATATGCAGAAGACCTAAACTCAAGGCAAAGTTTTAAAAATGGCAAACCTTAAAACCCATCGAACCGTTTCAGTTGATTTTTCCTTTCATGGAAATCAAAACCATCTGTTTTGTGACGGTGACCTTTTTTTTTGCTCTGCACTGTATCAGAAGAATTTCTGGTACAGGCAGAATAAGAAAGAAGAAAAAAATAATAACCTTGATCTTGAAATTATTTTCAAGTTCAAGTATGTACATATAAACAACACCTTATATGTTAATAGGTTGATGGCATTTTTTTTAGCAAACTGATGTATGGCGTTTTGTTCTCTTCATTTTGTTGTATTAAATCATGAACACATTCATATGCAATCATGCTGGTCAAACCACGTATTTTCTTGTATTGATCTCACTTGCTCTCATAGTCATATATGAGTGTGAGTGTTATAAATACTAGAGAATATTATGAATGCATATGAATGTTCTCATTGAATTGGTGGTTACTTTATTTTTTTAATAAACAGGTTTTTATCTGAAGATGAATGAATGAAGATGAGAAGGCTAAGCTAATGTAATAAAGTAAAAAATTGAAATGAGGGAGTTGAAATGTAGTCGGCAAAGATAAAGGTTGAGGAAAAACCTCTAAAAAATTTAAGTTTTAAATTAAGTTTAAAAAAAATAAAAATTAAGTTTAAGAATCAAAGAAAGAAAGAAAGTTTAAAGAAATTAAAGTTAAAATAGATTTTTAAGAAAGTGAAAATAAAAGAATAAGACTTAAATATAGTTTGAAAGAAAAAAACAAAACGAAAATTTAAGAAATCTAAAATTGACAAAAAAAAAAAAAAAAAACTGGAAAATAAAGCAACTGTTAAAATAAAATGATTATTAAGGTAAAAAATAAAAATAAAATTTTTGTGAATCATATAAATCAATGACTGTACAAACGAGAGTAATTGACATAAGTGTATTTAATAAATTTCCACTACACTCTCTGCAAAATACTGAAACTATAACAAATCATATTATGTTTTCACATCTCGTCTTGGGAAAAAAAGTTGCAATTGCCGCCACAGTTTCGGAAACCATTTGATTTGCTTTTTGACGAACGTACTGGTGCGATCAACTATAATTACATACAACCATATGGCGATATAAAAATTAAACTAAAAAAATTTTCTAAATTAAGAATGTTCTATATTACAAAATTTGGCTAAAATAAAAATTATTTAAGTTAACTCCCCTGAAAATTACACAGAAAGTCCTAATTTTAAGAAAATAATACTCAATAAATTGTTGCTAAATACTTAAGAAAATAGAAATACCGTTAATTAAAATTGCAAACAAATAAAAATGTATACACTACATTTAATGAACATTAATTACAAAAGTATAAAACATCGTTTAGATTAAAATTTTAATAAAAGTTTTGTAAATTAAAATTATTTTTTTTAAAGATTTTAAATTTAAACTAAAATGTTTCTACGTTAATAAAATTTATTAAATATAAACTTTAACTAAAAATTTTCTAAATTAAAAACTTTGCTAAATATAAATTAAAAATTTTTGCTAAAAATAAATTAAAATTTTATAACATTATATATACATATGTAAGTAAAATACAGTGGAACATAAAAATTTGTTACCACTACCTAAAATTAAAATAAAATCTCTTGGAAATGAGAATTTTTTTTTTCAACTTACCTTTAAGTAAAATTACTTTAAATTTCAACTATACACTTTTATAATGAAATTCAAAATTTTATAAATATACAAATTAAAATCTCGCTAAGATGTGATTTTTTATTTAACCAAAATTTCCTTTAGAGGTTAAACAAAAATTTTTCGAAAATGCAAATAAATTTTCTAAAATTTAAATACAATATTTTTATGATATAAGATTTGACTAAAATGTAAATAATAAAAAAAAAATTTTTTTTGTCTAGATATGAAATTGTCTACAATTTAAATTTTCTTACATTTAAAAATTATCCTAAAATTGAATTTTTCTAATACTAAAATTTTTAATTATAAAATTTAAACTAAAATTTTTCTAATGCTAAAATTAAAGCTAAAATTAAGCTAAAATTAAATAGTGCTAAAATTCAAAATGCTAAAATTAAAATTAAAAAAAAAAAAAACAAAACTCTAAAATTTTCCTAAAATTAAAATTTGGCTATAAATAAAATTTTGCTAAGAAATAAAATTTTGCTAAACTTAAAATTTTTCTAAAAAGTAAAATTTTGCTAAAATATAAAAAAAATTAAATAAATTTTGCTAAATATATAATTTTAAAAACCCTTAAAATGAAGGGTAAATAAAAACTTTTATATTTATAACCCAATGTAGAAAACCAAACCAAACCAAATTCTTATTATTGCTGTGGGTTACCTCCAAGTAAGATGGAGTCGAGGTAACATGGTTGGGAGGGCAAAAAGGGGCAGAACACCTCGTCCCCAATCCCAAGGTAAGTATGGCCGTCCATCCATTTAGCATCAGTTTTGACAGTTGTTTTTTTTAATCGCACGTGAAAAAATCTGTAGTGCGGTTTCCCTGGGCCTGAGCAAGACCCCACCCATCCGGCGAGCTAGGCCCCTACGCCAGCACGTGCGACCAGCAAAGGCTCAGGGAAACGGAAGCGGATCTTCCACCCCAACCGTACCATTACAAATCAAATATCTCCATTCCAAATACAAAGGAAAGGACATGTCGCCCAGACACCAGCGATGGCTATTAAAACTAGGTGAATACCAGTTCGATATCGAATATCTAAAAGGGAAAGAAAACAAGGTAGCAGATTTTTTAAGTAGATTAGAAAATAGTGAGGACACTATTTCAAAAAAGGAGGGAGGTAAAGACTTTGATATTTTTTCAATTAATAATTTTGAAGACAACATAACTATGGCAACAATACACTCAACACAAGAAGACTTAGGTGATCATTTTTTTATTAAAGAAGAGATCGTGAATAAATATAAAACTCAAATAATTTTAACAAATAATAAAACAGAAGAATGTAAAGAAATACATGGGAAGAGAATTATTTTTATTGCAGAATGCGACTTTGAACAAATGGGAGATATTTTTAGAAGATATATTTCCAAAGGTAAAATAGGCATTTATTCAGAGTTATCAGAACATAGCTATAATTTGGTGCAGCAAAAATTAATAAGTATGTATTCAAACGATAATCAAATTAAATTCATAAAATCTACCATGAGAGCAATGGACATTGAGACAGAAGTTGAAGCCATAAAACAAATTTCATTATATCATGTTAGAAAAAGTATACATTCAGGAATAATAGAAACTTATAACAATATTAAAAATAAAATATATTACCCAAAACTTATGGAACTAATTCAAATCGTAATAAACCAATGCCAACAAGTAAAATACGATAGACGACCGATTAAAAATAAATTCCAATTTACGGAAACACCCTCAGATAAAAACCAAATTATACACATTGATACGTATGTAATTAAAGGTAATCGTTTTTTAACAACAATAGACAAATTCTCGAAATTCGGTGCGGCCTATCCATTGACCGATAGAAACCATATTACCATTATCGAACAACTAGAAGACCATTTTACTAAATTAGGAAAACCAAGAAAAATAATTGCAGACAACGAATTTAAAACCACAAGGATAAAAGAATTTTTAGACAATGAAAACATAGAACTCCATTTAACTAAACCCAATAGCCATACGGGCAATGCGGACATTGAACGATTCCATGGTAGTATAGCAGAAAAATTTAGAATTTTGTATAAATTAGATAAAGGGCTGTCAGTTAAACAGTTAATACAGAAAGCCATTAGAAATTATAATGATAGGTTCCATTCAGCGACAAAATGTATACCTAATGAAGTGCATGATAATAAAGTAGATTTTGAAATAGTTAAAAACAATTTAGAAGAAACAAAACATAAAACCATAAATAGATTAAATAAAAATAGAGAGGATTATGAGGAAAAGAGATCGGAAGGATATATTAAGAATTATAAGGCAGTCAGACATAAAGAACAACCAAAATTTAAGAAAGCAAAACTAGAAAACGTACATCCAAACAATATTAAAAGACCGTATAAATTCTCGGACACTAACAATGAAGACGATGACATTGATTTTGAGCACTTGTCCCAACGTTTAACAGAAATAACAACAAAAAACACTGTAGAAACTCAACCAATCCAGGAATTAAATATTATTTAAATTAAAATTTCAGATAATAATTATGATACTGGTTATGGCAACGTGGACGCAACCGAGTAATGGCACAATGACTATAACCGAACTAGTAGACCAAACAGGATTTGTTGACTTACAAATAAGAGACCAGGAAATAGTAAAGGATAGCGACTTAGTACTACACATAATTGACGTCAAACAAATAGAAAATATTGTTAACGAAATGACGGACAACATTATATTAGCGAAAACAAGTAACAAGGACATATTACAAGCCGAATTACTAAGCAAGGAATAAATTACTAACTTTAATACCAACAGAAAAAAGACAAAAACGAGGACTTATAAATGCAATAGGTACTGTAGCCAAATGGACAATCGGAACAATGGACGATGAAGACAGACAAATGATACAAAAACATTTATCACAGACTGACAAGACACTAGACGAACAGGTACATATAAACAATCACTTTAATTTAGCAATAAATCAAATAAGAAATATTGTAAAAGATGATAGGAAAGAAATTGAAAGAAGCATTAATACTATAAATAAAATTGTAGATGAAGAATATCAACAACACGTGCACTTACAACAAATGACAAAAATCCAATTAATAAAAAGCAAAATTGAACAAATTCAAGATAATGTAGTTTCAGCCAAATACGGGTTAGTTCACCCAAATATTTTGACAAATCACGAAATTGAAAAACATAATATTGATTTTAATAAATTAAAATATCTGCAATTAGGTACAGCAACTTGTAATAATACTTATCTAATATTAAGCCTTGGAATACCAAAATTGTTCATACAAGTAAAAATAAGGAAAATTATACCATTACCGGATAAAAATCAAAAAGAAATAGAATCCAGAATAGAAGAAGTCTTCACATATAAAAATAAAACTATGAAATTTGAAGAAAGTAAATATTTCAGACAATTAAAACCCAGTAACCATTGTATATTAACAAAAAACTGTAAACTAATAACAAACAGAGCATTAGAACTTATAGCACTGGATGAAAAAACAATCTTGGTTAAAAACGCAATAAAATTGGTTGTAAACACTACATGTAATAAAAATAATAGTACTATTCTAAATGGAAATTATGTAATTCAGTTTAACAAATGTTCTATAAAAATTAATGATTACTATTATTCTAATTTAGTTGAAAAGTTTGAAGCAAATATTATGAGTTTGCGGTACAACGATGTAAAGAATTTTACAGAAAAACTTACGTTTGAACAATTAGATGAAAAAAATGAAATAAATTTTAAAAATATTTCTAATTTGAAAACCCATAATAAAATAATATACGGATGTAACTTCTTTCTAATACTTACAATAATCCTAATAATTTTACTTTGGAGAACAAAGTTAAAATATATTTAAAAAAATTTGAACAAAAGAATTCAGGAGAATTCGTATCTAAAGGGGGGAGAAGTTACATATACAAATTCAAATACACACATTTTAAAAAAAAATTACACTATTGATGAATTTATTGAAAACATAATAAGCACAAAATAAAATTAAAATAAAATTAAAAATATGTAACAGCAAACTCATTTCCTGAAAACAAAATTATTGCAACCGTAAAATATAAATATAAAATAATGTCAATATTTTAGCATAAGTAAGCAAAAAATTGTAAAATGTATAAGTTCCAAAAAATATGAAAGAGAAAAATAAAGTCAGTTGTAAGATATCCACAATTGAGTTCAGTTCATTTTAGTATATTTATTTTAGTTGTTTATATTTTTTTTAAAAACACTCCAAAGAAATCACTTTACGAAATTTGCGTGACTGTGCATGTTAATAATTTTTGCAGAGCAAGTTTATGGACCAAGTTTCAAATCGATCGGATGAGGGGAAATGACATTTATATACCCCGTGACTACTCAAAAATTAATCTGTAGTCACAACAAGACCATGGGCCCAGTTTCAGATCAATGGATAATGGGGAATGGGGTTGCCCCACGACAGACAGACAGAGAGTATGAGTTAAAAGAAAGAGTTTAAAAGAGATACATTTTAATGTGCCTTATATTTTTATATATAATCTCTATGCAAGAGGTGTATATATAATATAAACAATATATTATCTATACTAATATAATAAAGAGGTAATGTGTGTTTGTTTGTTTGTTTGTTTGTTTGTTTGTTTGTAGGGGGTAATCTCCGTAACTAGCCATCTGATCTTCCTGAAATTTTCACAAAGTCTTACTGCGGATATGGGAAGTGCTATAGGCTATAATTTTTTTAATATTTTTAGTGGGCGTGGCACCTCCCACACAAAGTAAATTTTTAATATCATATACATATATTGAGTACCATGACAGGGAGAGCTTTGCAAATTTGTGTGAGGTCACCTATTGTTAATATTAGTAGCCGCGCCGGAAATGGGCCGGATCGGAGAAGTGGGCGTGGTACCTCCCATACAAGTAATAATTCAATGTTATATATCTCGAGTACTATGATAGAGAGAGCTTTTAAAATTTGTCTGATGGCACCTATTATTAATGTGAGCAGTCGGACAAAAAATGGGCGCTATTGGACCAATAGGCGTGGCACCTGCCATACAAATAAAATATAAAATGCCATATATCTGGAGTACTGTTATAGTGAGAGTCTTGGGACTTTGTGTGAACCCATAAGTTATTCATATGATTAGTTAGACAAAAAATGGGCGTGATCGGAGCAGTGGGCGTGGCACCGCCCGTACAAAGTAAATATATGATATCATATAACTGGTGTACTAAAAGAGGGAAGCTTTGGCACTTTGCACGACACCATCAGATCTTAGTATGAGTAGTCAGACAAAAAATTGGCGGGTTCACACCAATGGGCGTGGAGCTCCCCATGCAAAGTAACTATTAAATGTCAAATATTTGGAGTACTGTAAAAGAGAGAGCTTTGTGGCTTTGCGTGACCCCATAGGTTCTTTGTGTGATTAGTCGAACAAAAAAATGGGCATGATAGAAGCAGTGGGCGTAGCACCGCCCATGCAAAGTAGATATCTAATATCATATAACTGGGAAAGGCTCGACATTTTGCACGAGTCCCTCAGATATTAATATGAGTAGTCCAATAAAAATTGGGCGGGATGGGATAAGTGGGCGTGGCACCTCCTATATCAAAAATATGATGTACTACGAAAGCTACAGTCTTTTGACAAGTACATTAGTTATCAATGTGATTTGTCGTGGAAAATATATTGTCAAAATCAAAAATCGCGAAAACAAAAAACATATTCAAAAAAAAAAAGAATTAAAGAGGTAATGTGTTTGTTTGTTTCTAGGAGGTAATCTCCGTAACGACTTATCTGATCTTCCTGAAATTTTCACTGATTCTTACTGCGGATATCGGAAGTGCTACAGGCTGTATTTTTTTTAATATTTTTAGTGGGCGTGGCACCTCCCATTCAAAGTAAATTTTTAATATCATATATATAAAGTACTATGATAGAGAGAGCTTTGAAAATTTATCTTAGGTCATCTTTTATTAACGTGAGTAGTCAGACAAAAAAATGGGCGGGATTGGACAAATGCGCATGGTACCCCTATAGAAACTTAATATTAAATGTGATATATCTGAATTACTGTGTTAGTGAGAGCCTTGGGACTTGCGTGAGCCTTTTCGTAACAATTCGGAAGGGGGGGGGAGGGGGAGGGTGTAGCGAAGCGCACCGGGTTACATCTAGTATAATATAATATAATATAATATAATATAATATAATATAATATAATATAATATAATATAATATAATATAATATAATATAATATTATATAATATAATATAATATAATATAATATAATATAATATAATATAATATAATATAATATAATATAATATAATATAATATAATATAATATAATATAATATAATATAATATAATATAATATAATATAATATAATATAATATAATATAATATAATATAATATAATATAATATAATATAATATAATATAATATAATATAATATAATATAATATAATATAATATAATATAATATAATATAATATAATATAATATAATATAATATAATCTATACTAATATAATAAAGAGGTAATGTGTGTTTGTTTGTTTGTTTGTTTGTTTGTTTGTTTGTTTGTAGGGGGTAATCTCCGTAACTAGCCATCTGATCTTCCTGAAATTTTCACAAAGTCTTACTGCGGATATGGGAAGTGCTATAGGCTATAATTTTTTTAATATTTTTAGTGGGCGTGGCACCTCCCACACAAAGTAAATTTTTAATATCATATACATATATTGAGTACCATGACAGGGAGAGCTTTGCAAATTTGTGTGAGGTCACCTATTGTTAATATTAGTAGCCGCGCCGGAAATGGGCCGGATCGGAGAAGTGGGCGTGGTACCTCCCATACAAGTAATAATTCAATGTTATATATCTCGAGTACTATGATAGAGAGAGCTTTTAAAATTTGTCTGATGGCACCTATTATTAATGTGAGCAGTCGGACAAAAAATGGGCGCTATTGGACCAATAGGCGTGGCACCTGCCATACAAATAAAATATAAAATGCCATATATCTGGAGTACTGTTATAGTGAGAGTCTTGGGACTTTGTGTGAACCCATAAGTTATTCATATGATTAGTTAGACAAAAAATGGGCGTGATCGGAGCAGTGGGCGTGGCACCGCCCGTACAAAGTAAATATATGATATCATATAACTGGTGTACTAAAAGAGGGAAGCTTTGGCACTTTGCACGACACCATCAGATCTTAGTATGAGTAGTCAGACAAAAAATTGGCGAGTTCACACCAATGGGCGTGGAGCTCCCCATGCAAAGTAACTATTAAATGTCAAATATTTGGAGTACTGTAAAAGAGAGAGCTTTGTGGCTTTGCGTGACCCCATAGGTTCTTTGTGTGATTAGTCGAACAAAAAAATGGGCATGATAGAAGCAGTGGGCGTAGCACCGCCCATGCAAAGTAGATATCTAATATCATATAACTGGGAAAGGCTCGACATTTTGCACGAGTCCCTCAGATATTAATATGAGTAGTCCAATAAAAATTGGGCGGGATGGGATAAGTGGGCGTGGCACCTCCTATATCAAAAATATGATGTACTACGAAAGCTACAGTCTTTTGACAAGTACATTAGTTATCAATGTGATTTGTCGTGGAAAATATATTGTCAAAATCAAAAATCGCGAAAACAAAAAACATATTCAAAAAAAAAAGAATTAAAGAGGTAATGTGTTTGTTTGTTTCTAGGAGGTAATCTCCGTAACGACTTATCTGATCTTCCTGAAATTTTCACTGATTCTTACTGCGGATATCGGAAGTGCTACAGGCTGTATTTTTTTTAATATTTTTAGTGGGCGTGGCACCTCCCATTCAAAGTAAATTTTTAATATCATATATATAAAGTACTATGATAGAGAGAGCTTTGAAAATTTATCTTAGGTCATCTATTATTAACGTGAGTAGTCAGACAAAAAAATGGGCGGGATTGGACAAATGCGCATGGTACCCCTATACAAACTTAATATTAAATGTGATATATCTGAATTACTGTGTTAGTGAGAGCCTTGGGACTTGCGTGAGCCTTTTCGTAACAATTCGGAAGGGGGGGGGAGGGGGAGGGTGTAGCGAAGCGCACCGGGTTACATCTAGTATATATATATATTTGTTCCTTTTACCCCTGCAAGGAGCATGGGGCCGTAATATATTATATTGAATTCATTAAAAAACTTAAGCTAATTTGATTTTTTTTTACTTTTAAATAACATAAAACAAATTTATATTGAATTATTAAATTTGTTTTGTTATTTAATAGTAATAGCTATTCTAGAAAAATATTTTTTCAGTCGAGCATATTTTCCGAGTTATGGACCTACAAAGCTTTGACTTTGATTTGTATATAACTTATTTAGATTTATTTTTTTTTTTTTTTTAAGAATAATAATATTATTATATTATTATTATTATTTTATTTATTAGTATTATGATACTTTAAAAATGCGCATATGTTACATATTTTTGCACTATTTTGTTTTGCTCTAAAATTCTGAATTATTTATATTATTTCTTATAAAAATTACACAATCTCTTTTAAAAATATATTCATTTGTCTGTTCTTTGATAGTATTTTGTAACGAGTTATATAATTGTAGTCCTTTATAGAAAAGTGATCGCTGCATCGCTGTTGTGTTTACTCGTTGTAGTCTAAAATCTCCATCATTTCTCAGCCCATACGGTTGCACGTCTCTCACATAATTAAGTTGTTCGCATAGATATTCTGGCGCCATTCCCATTTTCATCATTTGTATAAAAAGTATAGTATTTAATTTCAATCGTTGATTTATTTTCAACCACTTAAGGGTATTTAACATTAACTCAATTGGAGTATAAATGTTGCATTTCAAAATTCTTCTCATTGCTTTATTTTGTAATTTTTGTAGTCTATCGATTTGTGTTTTTGTACAACATGTATAAAAAATTGTTGAACCAAATTCAAAAAGTGGTTTTATAATCGTATTGTATATATTAATTGCCGTTATTGTTGATATTTTATTTCTAATTCTTTTAAAAAACCCAATTTTTTTACCAATTTTTCTGAAAATATAATCCATGTGTTCTTTAAATTTAAGTTCTTTATCAATTATAAAACCAAGGTATTTTATTTCTTCCACTTTTTCAATTATTTCATTATTAATTATAAAGTTTCTGTTACTAGTCATATTTATTTCTATTATTTTCGTTTTTGTTTCATTTAATTTTAACTTGTTCATATTTAACCAAATAATTATGTTGTTTATGTCCTGCCTCATATTATTTTGACACTGTTCTTCACTATCACCTTCCGTAAATATCAGAGTATCATCCGCATATAAAATTATTTCAGATTTTGTCAAAATGTTCGGCATATCATTTATGTAAATGCTAAATAACAGAGCACCCAATATTGATCCTTGTGGAACACCGAATTTATTATACCCTATACCACTATGTGGTTTGGGTATAATGACTTTGTGCTGCTGTTTGTAACAACCAAAAATATTTGACCTAGACCCATCTTTAATTATACCGATCGAATCAGAATCACTTTCTGAGTTGATTTAACAATGTCCGTCCGTCCGTCCGTCCGTCCGTCCGTCCGTCCGTCCGTCCGTCCGTCTGTGTGTCCATGTAAAGCTTGTAATCAAACTGCAGGTCGCAAATATGAATATATTTTGATGAAATTTGGTATATAAGCTTCTGTCCGCCATGGGATGAACGCTATTGAAATTGGTGAGAATCGGTCCATGTTCAGACCTAGCCCCCATACAAATTACCCATATGAAATCGACATAAATTGCCATAAGATCCAAATTGTCATATAGATCTTACTCAAATTGGGTTTGTATGCGTTCATTACATCCACTAATGAGTAGTCCAAAAATGATCCCTTTGACCCCATATAGAGCTGCTTCCCGATCTTCAGTTAAATCTATTAAAAAACAAAAATATTGCACTGATTCTTCTCAAATTTTGTTTGTACATATTTTTGCAAAATACAAGAGGCTTTACCAAACATGATCAGGATCGGTCCATTTTTGGATCTCGCCCCTTTATAGATATAGCATCCGATATGAACTTTTTTATATCTGCAGCCAAAAAAATTAATAAAAATCCCACTCAAATTTGGTTTTTGCTTATTTTCTATGTCCAGTTAGTTGGGCCTAAGAGATAGGGTCTCTAAACGCATGGTATAGGGTATCGTATAGTCGGTCTAGACCGACTATAATTTTCTTACTTGTTTTCAATTGAATTAGATTGTACACCATTAACTGTTGTTATTTGTTTTCTATTTGTTAAGTAAGATTTAAACCATTTCAGTTCTATATTCTGTATTCCGTACATATGAAGTTTTTTAACATTATTTTTCGATCAATTGTTTCAAACGCTCTTTTAAAGTCTAAGAATATTGCCATAATTTTTCTGTTTTTTTCTATTTTTTTCCAGCGATTTATAACATAATTTACTGCAGTTTCACATGAAAACTTTTTTCTGTAACCAGATTGATATTTTGATAATATAGATTTTTTCTCAATGTAATTTTCTAACTGATCTTTCACAACCTTTTCCAGTATTTTTTCGCACGTTTTTAAAGTATTTATAGGACGAAACTCTTCACATTTGTTTGTATTCGTCACTTTTTCAATAGGTATTACCATTGTTTCTTTCCAGCTTTCAGGGAATTCTCCATTTTTCAGTGATTTATTTATAATATTTAACAATATATTTCCCGTAATGTTCCAATTGTCAATAATTATTTTATTTGATATTTTTGTAAAATCTGGCTTATTGTTAAGTTGCTTTATTATGTTTTTAAGTTCTATTATTGTTATTGCACGGAATTTGATATTATGACTAGTATTATTAATGATGTTTACGTATTGCACTTCTTCGATTGAGTCTCTTATTGTCTCTATACTACTTACAAAATAATTATTAAATTGACTAGCTATTTTATAATTTTCCTTATATTCTATGTGGTTAAATATCACAGATCTTATCACAGATTGTTTCTTTTTTATTACTAAAGCTTTTATCTCTTTCCACATTTGCTTTTGATCTTTGGCAACGTTTATTTTATTATTTATATAATTATTTTTCGCGTTTTCAATTTTTACTTTATATAGGTTTCTAACCGATCTATACCTTGCCCATGCTTCATCTGTGTTTTCGAAACTTGCGATTTGTTGTTTTAAAATTTTATCTCTTTTTAATAAACGTAGTTCATTGTTAAACCATTTATTCACATTGTTTGATTTAGTTATTATTCTTTTTATCGTACATTTGTTTACCACCTCTTCGAAACTTTTATCTAACATTGATGCGTTTTCATTGACATCGCTGGTTTCCTTATAATCTATTATTGCACTCAGATTTCTATTAAAGTTACTTTTATTGTATTTAAATATTTTATGGGTTTCTATTGTTGTATCTTTTTGATAATTGTTTCCACATTCAATATTTATGTATAGAGGCTCATGATCGGCTATGCTATTGTTATTTATTTCTACTGTTACTTTATGGCTATTTGTTATCACATAATCAATTAATGTATTAGTATCACTTGTTATACGTGTAAAATTATTAACGATTTGTTTCAAACCATGATCATTTAAATTGCCTTCTATTTTGTTTTTATAAAAAATATTATTCATCCAATCTATGTTAAAGTCTCCACTAATTATAATATCACAGCTGCTTTCACATATTATTTCTAAGATATTTTCAAATATTTCGCAAAATTCCGATTTCTTACAACTTGGTGATCTGTATACTGCAGCAATTATCATCCGAATATTATCATATTCAGCCGAGCAAACCAAAATCCAGTATTTATAATCTACAATTTTTTCTATTATTTTATTAACCTTCCATGCTTTTCTGTAGTAAATTATAACGCCTCCTGTTCTAGTAGAATTAGATAAAGATACGATGTGTTCATAGTCTTGTAGCATAATTTCATTTTCATCATTATTATTCGTTAAATGTGTTTCTGACAATATAATAAATTCCAAATTTTCTGATGCCGCAATTACTTCTATTTGACTAAAATTATTAATTAATCCTTGTACATTGGTATAAAGTGCGCGTATATTTTTTTTTTTGATTGTTACATTGCAAACCCCATTCTTTTCATCTTCATATTTAATTTATTTTGGTACACTTTGCACTCTCTATCATTAGTATGGTGATTTTCATCTAATCCCATATTAAGATTTTTATTAACTCTTATACAATTTATACACTTAATAATTTCTTCATTTTCTTCATTTCATTTAGTCTTATGATCGCCGTGACATTTTAAACACGCTTCACTGTTTTTGCAGATAAAAGGCACTCAAGTAAGCTTTCCAATAATAAATATAAATTATTTTCTCTAAATGTTGAGTACTTTATTTCATTTGTCTTCTGTACTACTCACCAATTATGGAGATAAAAAAATAACACTTTTCATTCATAACTATTGGGTAATGTTTATTGATAAATTAATTTTATCTTTATTATGGATTAATCTTATATTACTATTTTAAGTTTTGATTTTAACTTTAAACTTATTATGGATTAACCTTATGTTTTATTATATTATCCTTTATTCATTGGGTAATTATTTATCGATCAACTAATTTTATTTTTATTCAATTTACAGATTAATACCTTAAGGTTTGATTTTATTATAACCGATATTACATTTATGATTTTGTTCCGTGAAAAAAAACTTTACCCGACTATGTGGGCTTGAGCTACGTAAAAAACTGCCTTACTTTTTCTTAATACTATCTTAATATATTGAAATTCTACATGCTCAGCAACGTAGAAACATCAGCCAGAAATACTAAAACAAAAACAAAACATAAGGTTGACACAAATAACTCTCAAGTGCATTGCCTTTATTTCACAATAGTAAATTGTGAAATTATGAAAGTTTTAAGTGCAGTGACCTAAGAATTGTTTATGCTGCAGAATTAAGGGAACGAAGCATTCAGTAAATAATATTGAAGTGCAGCGTTCATAGGAAATGTTTGTGTGTCGAAACTGACACCCAAAACAATTAAAGGTGTGAATGAACGAATGCAATGGGCAACCGATTGAAATGCACCGAAAGCAATAAAAAATAAATGCAATATGAGATTGCGACATAATATTAAATGCCCGTTGTGAGTAATTTGAATAGGGCAAAACATTTATAAAATAAATGACAAACTAAATTGTTTGTCAAGTTAGGTGGTAAAATATTTATTTCCCAAAAATGAATGACGTACTGAGTTGTTTGTCAAGTTGGGTGGCATGTTCTTCACAATGACAGTGACATACCTTAACTACTCCCCCTTTTAAATTTCATACGTCCCCGTCTGACTGACACTACGAACTACATTGATGAGGTCGATTTTCGCCTGCCTCTGTTAAGAAAAATATGATAAGGGAGATTATTAGTGCGAAAAATATGATTGATGAAACTGAAATTACAACGTAGTAAGTGCCCTTCACATGGGAGTGAAGCTGGGAGATGGTTTCTCTGTTCTCGATATTTAACTCATGGAGGTATGGTAGAGACAACAAGGGAATGTGGTTTGAAAGATTAACAGAATGGGCAATAGGGATTTCAGGGCTAATGAAATCGATTTTCCTAAGATTTATCAGTTTCGTATTGTTGATAATGAGTTCATTTTCAAAGGTAATTAGAAAGGTGCCCTTTGGGAGATTTCTTTCCTTGTCTTGGCCTGAAATGCTCGCTGGCTGGTCATTTATGATGACGATACCGTCGTCAATAGGAATGATGGTTGGCATGCTATGTGCCGAAATTGTGTTGCAATGACCTGTATTTTTGTTGAGTAAGTTTCCAAGACAAAATTCATTGGTGCTTCTTAGTTTCTGGTAAAATGAGGAAAAGGCTTTTCTTGTACAGTTTTTTAATATAATGTAATTATTAGATTCAAATGAAGAGAGAAAAGAAATTAATTTCTTATTTCATATAATGTGGTTGCAACTATTGTGTTGCAACTCCTTACTATGTAAGTTGTTATTAATTTTGAATTTTTTTTGCTTTAATTTTCTTTTAAAATTCTACTTAGGTTAATATGTGGATGTAACTATTTGTTACACCTCCTTACTATGTAATTTGTTATAAATTCTTCATTTTCTTTTATTGCCTTAATTTTTGTTTTAAGATTTTATTTTGGTTAATATAATGTGGGTGCAACTTATTTGTTGCACCTCCTTACTATGTAAGTTGTTATAAATTTTTCATTTTCTTTTTGATTTTTGTTTTACAATTAAAAATTTTGGGTTAATTTATTTATTACAGAAAATTTTTTAGAATAATTTATGGTATTTATTTTATTTAAAAAAAAAGGTTCTTCGATGTTCATGGGAATTTTTTGTTCCGTTAGCGAATTCACCGAATCCAAGTTTAATTTTAAATTTTCTTTTTTGTTTTAATTTTTGTTTTACAATTTAAAATTTTAGGTTAATTTCAAAAAATTTTGAATAATTTATGGTATCTATTTTATTTAAAAAAAAAATAATAAAAAAAAAGTATTAATGAAATGATGTATTACTGTTGAACGATTTTGCCTGTGGAAAAGTGTTATCTTCAACGTAAATTTCGTTCTGATATAGGAAATAGTCTTAATCAAATGCCAAAATTTTCTTCGAAAATTATGCTTTAATTTGCTTGTTCTTTCTTATTAAAAACTTTTCGTTTTATTTTTGTTAAAAAGAATAAAACGCCGTTTCCATAGGTGGTAATCTTTTATAATACTCTTTTCCTTCTTTGCACTTTTCGTCCTTGCAATAATCATTAATTTTTGCTTTGAAATAATGTTTCATTTAAAATATTTATTTTTCTTAAAAAATTTAAAAAAAAATATTCCTTCTCTATTTTTTACTTAACTTCTTTCTTTTTCTCATCTTAATTTCTAATACAGATTATTTAGTTTTCCTGTTGGCTTAAAGTTAATTTTCTAATTATATTTTCTAATTGGGGTCCTCAATTCTCTAATCTTGGGGGGTTTTAAAGTCTTCCACCCCATTAAAGTAACCTCCATTAACCTAAATATCTCCCTATCGAGTCTATGTTCGACAATCAACGCGGTAGGTTCTAAGGCTTGAAGTCTATTACTAAGTTCATTGATGGTATCTTGGAAGTCTTGCCTAGTGCGATTTGTGGCCTGAACAATAGCTGTTTCGAGGAGAGTTTGGACAGTTTCCGCGTTCATATTGGTATTTACGCGTGTGTCGCGAATTGTTAGATTTGAAAGTTTAGATAGAAGATCTGTCTCTAAGAGGGTCCTATCTTCTGTCTGCATATAGTTGTAACTCTACGACTAGTATTTGTTATTCAATTGCCAAAAAAAAAAAAAAATGTTAAAAAAAAATTCCACCTTGGTACGATAAAAAAAAATATAAAGATTTTGCAATTACAAAAAAAATAAAATTTGAGCTTAAATAATGATTGTTTGGTTGAATTTAGTATAGAATTTTAAATAGTACTTTTTATAATAATTTTTTGTTCACTATATAGAATTTAGTTTTAAGTATAGAATTTTCAGTTATTTTTTAAAAAAAATTTAGCTTACAATGGATTTATTTTATGTAAAATTTATTGATTTTAAGTTTTAATCTAAATTTGGAAAATTTGGTAAAATTGCTTAATTTAACTTACAAAAAAATGTTTAACTTCATGTTCCTTGTTGATGTTGCTTACTGCGTTTGTATGGAGCGCCAGTAGTTTTGATGATGCTGAGTTTGATGATTATGGAGTCTTCCTTCTTTTAAGCTGCTTGACTGCACAGGATTTTTTCTCGAACAAATGTAGTCGTTGTATTTTTGATGTTTTATCAAGAGTTGAACTCGTTTTTTTAAAATTATTTTGCTGTTGTGATTTTTCACAGTTAATTCACAAAAATTTCTCCAGGTTTTCTGTTTTTTTTTTTTATCACGGGTTTAGCGTTTTCCAAGAGTTTTTTTTAAAATTATTTTGTTGTTGAAATTTTTCCCAGTAAAAGGGTTTCTGTTTTTTTATTATTCTTTTTTATCACGGGTTTAGCCGAGGTGGTCGCCAATTATTTTCTCTAAATGTTGAGTACTTTATTTCATTTGTCTTCGGTACTACTATTAATTTATCTTTATCTTTATTATGGATTAATCTTATATAACTACTAGCTGGACCCGGCAAGCGTAGTTTTGCCCTCAATGAATTTTTTGTTTTAGTTAGAATCTGTATATACCTATGTATATAAAAAAACGTTTTTGCATTTGTCAATATTAATTGAAAACTGTTAAAGAAAAACCATGTTTTATTTATGAAAATTAAAATAAATATTTATTGTAACATACATATAAGAATGACCAATATATTTCTATTATTGTAATTCTAAAAAGAATGAACAATATTTTAAGCTTCATTATTATGTCAGTAAATGAAAAAATTTGCTGGCTTTCCGACACGGGAACATGTCACATATAGTTGCTCGTGAGAAAAACAACTATTTTTCGAGGTCCAAACCACATATTTGCAATGATTGTCCTTGAGATTTATTAATGGTCATGGCAAAGGCCAATCTGATCGGAAATTGCAATCTTTTGAATATTATCGGTGTGTCGGTAGGAATCATAAGAATTCTTGGCAGCAAAACATGTTCTCCTTAAAATTTTCCATTGAGAATTGTGGCCTCAATAACATTGGGCATTATTCTCTCAACAAATATCCTGGTTCCAGTACATAGTCTCGGAGCGTTGAGGTTACGTAGCAAAATTATTGGAGAACCAACTTTTAATTTTAATAAATGTGGTGGTAGACCGGGCACATCAAGTGAATTCAAAATTTCTGTTGGAGAATTGACTGCTTCATTTTCTTCAACAACACTATCCATAGATTTGAAAGTAAACGTTTTGGAATCAATCATGTCTGAATAACAACATTAATATTATCGACATCGACATTTTTTGTGGCTAAAATAGCTCTTTCACTTAACCAATCATGGTTACGATATTGATTTTGAATGTCGGGGAATACATTTTCAATTAATTCATCGCGTGACGATATAAATTGACAAAAATCTTGTGGATATTTTAATAGTTTGACTGGTTGGGTTAATATTGATTTTACCATTACCAAGATCAAGTAGTTGTTTTGAAAATTAGCAGCCGTTGGATCATTTTGAATCATACTCGCATGTTTGTTGTTAATTTGATAATATTGATGATTTTCAGCAGGTATTTATTTCCTCAGCATAGGTTGATTTTCGTATGATTGGCAATGTTTGACGAAAATCTCCAGATAATAAAATGAAAGCTCCACCAAAAAGTCTTTAATTGCCTTTCAAATCTTTTAAAGTTATATGTAATGCTTCTAAGGAATATTTGTGAGCCATGGTACATTCATCCCAAATAATAATACCGCATTTTTGCAGAACTTTTGCCATACTGGAATGGTTTTTGATATTACATACGGCATTCTCATTCGTTTGTACGTTTAACGGTGATTTGAGGGCTGAATGAGCTGTATGACCACCATGCAATAATGTTGCGGCTATTCCGGAAGAAGCAATAGCCAATGCAATTTTCCTTACTTTTTGGTTAGAATGTTTATATATAAAAACTTTTGTGAATTTTGTAACTTACAAAATTTAAATAAATTTGACAACTCATTGTTTTTGAAGGACAGCGCCATCTACCGGGTCCAACAAAAATTTTTTTGGCATCATCAAAGATATATATATATATATTCTTAGTTTTAGTGAAATCGCACCGTAAATAAGAATATTCGAAATAACTTTATCCCAGCGCCACCTATCGGGTCCATTTATACATACAAAAATTTCTTATGACGAAACATATATACATTCTGAATTGCAGTCAAATCTCACTGAAAATAATAATTTTGTTTATAACTTGACCCCAACGTCAGCTAGAGGGTTAAAGCTAAAAAAAAAAACACAGAAGAGCTCGAAGCGAACCTATGATGCGAATCTTAGCTCGACAGCTCTTATGGTTTCGGAGATCATTCGTTACAAACAAATGCACCAACGTTTTTATATACATACATATATAAAATTCTCGTGTCACGGTCTCTGTAATTGAACTCCTCCGAAACGGCTTGACCGATTCTCATGAAATTTTGTGTGGATATTGGGTAGGTCTCAGAAACGGACAACAGGTATTTTTTTTTTTTTTTGATATCTCAAGTGGGCGTGGCACTTATGGCTATCACAGTACTCCAGATATCTGATTTTAAAAGTTCACTTTGTATGGGGGGTACCCCTCCCAGTGGCCCTATTAAAAATAAAATAGACGTCCGATTCTCAGACCTACCCAATATGCGCACAAAATTTCATAAGAATCGGTCGAGCTGTTTCGGCGAAATTTTACCACAAACACCGCGACAGAAGAATTTTATATATAAGATTTTAAGTTTTGGTTTTAACTTTAAACTTATTATGGATTAACTTTATGTTGATACTTTAAGTTCTGATTTTATCCTTTATTCATTGGGTAATTATTTATCGATCAACTAATTTTATTTTTATTCAATTTACAGATTAATGCATTAAGGTTTGATTTTATTATAACCGATATTACATATATGATTTTGTTCCGTGAACAAAATCTTTACCCGACTATGTGGGCTTGAGCTACGTAAAAACTGCCTTACTTTTCCTTAATACTATCTTAATATATTGAAATTCTACATGCTCAGCAACGTAGAAACATCAGCCAGAAATACTAAAACAAAAACAAAACATAAGGTTGACACAAATAACTCTCAAGTGCATTGCCTTTATTTCACAATAGTAAATTGTGAAATTATGAAAGTTTCAAGTGCAGTGACCTAAGAATGGTTTATGGTGCAGAATTAAGGGAACGAAGCATTCAGTAAATAATATTGAAGTGCAGCGTTCATAGGAAATGTTTGTGTGTCGAAACTGACACCCAAAACAATTAAAGGTGTGAATGAACGAATGCAATGGGCAACCGATTGAAATGCACCGAAAGCAATAACAAATAAATGCAATACGAGATTGCGACATAATATTAAATGTAAAGCTCGTGCACGTTGTGAGTAATTTGAACAGGGCAAAACATTTATAAAATAAATGACAAGCTTAATTGTTTGTCAAGTTGGGTGGTAAAATATTTATTTCCCAAAAATGAATGACGTACTGAGTTGTTTGTCAAGTTGGGAGGCATGTTCTTCACAATGACAGTGACATGCCTTAACTTATATTGCTGAAATCCGATACTAAAGTTATATACAAATCAAATTGAAAGCTTTGGCGGTATATAACACGAAAAAATGCCCCACAAAAAAAAAAAAAACAATTATCTCCTAAATCACCCCCAAAAGCCATAACCCTTCCAAAAAAATTAAAAAATCGGGATATCGCCATGAAATTTTCAAAATGGATAAATGAAGTAATAAACATACATACAGTAGCCCAATAAAGTCTACATACAACAATATAAAATCAATTTTTTTTTGGAATTTTATTAATTCAAACATTATTTTCTTATGCGATCTTATAGAAAATACTTAAATTTGTGCAACGTAAAAAAATAAGTCCAAAGGTTGTAAATTTAAGCATCAAAAATGGTAGTATTATCAATTTCATACACAAACAAGTAAGAAAATTATAGTCGGTCTAGACCGACTATACGATACCCTATACCATGCGTTTAGAGACCCTATCTCTCAGGCCCAACTAACTGGATAAAGAAAATAAGCATAAACCAAATTTGAGTGGGATTTTTATTAATTTTTTCGGCTGCAGAGATGAAAAAGTTCATATCGGATGCTATATCTATATGGGGACTAGGTCCAAAAATGGACCGATCCTGACCATGTTTGGTAAAGTCTCTTGTATTTTGCAAAAATATATACAAACAGAATTTGAGAAGAATCAGTGCAATATTTTTGTTTTTTAATAGATTTAAGTGAAGATCGGGAAGCAGCTCTATATGGGGCCTATGACTAAGAGTTGCCCAATAGGCATCATTTTTGGACTACTAATTAATGGATGTAATATGTACATACAAACCCAATTTGACTAAGATTTGTGTGATAATTTGGATCTTATGGCAATATATGTTGATTTCATAGGGGTCATTTGTATGAGGGCTAGGTCTGAACATGGACCGATTCTCACCAAATAGCGTTCATCCCATGGCCGATAAAAGCTTAAATACCAAATTTCATCAAAATATATTCATATTTGCGACCTGCAGTTTGATTACAAGCTTTACATGGACACACAGACGGACGGACATCGTTAAATCGAATCAGATAGTGATTCTGATTCGATCGGTATATTTAAAGATGGGTGTAGGTCAAATATTTTTGGTTGTTACAAACAGCAGCACAAAGTCATTATACCCAAACCACATAGTGGTACAACAAAACATCTCATAAAACATCCATAAAAACACATCTAAGGTCAACGGTATTTAATTTTTTAACTTATTTTTACAACATAAAAGATCTACATGAAAATAAGTTGCGAGCCAAAGTGAATCTTGTGTTTAAATATCCGCAAAACATGTAAAAAAAAAGGAAAGAAATTTCTCAAGAGATTAGAAAAGTGATCATAAAGTTAAGAAATGAGAGTAAATCATATGGGGATATATCAAAAACTCTTGGAATTAGCCGTTCCACTGTCCAAACTATTATAAAAAACTATAATAACACAAATTCTACCGAAAACAAATACCGATCAGGTAGACCAAATAAACTTACAGAGCATGAAAAACGAAATATCATAAGAATTGTAACAAATGAACCCAAAACCAGTGCCGTTGATATTGCGAAAGATCTTGCAAAATCTAAGAATATTACTATTCATCCCGAAACAGTAAGATATGTTTTAAGAGCCAACGATTTTCACAGCCGTACTCCCAGAAAAAAGCCATTTATTAGCAAAGTCAATATGAATAAACGACTCGAGTTTGCGAAACTCCACAAAAATGATACAAGCGATTTTTGGAAAAATGTAATTTTTAGCGACGAGTCCAAGTTTAATATATTTGGATACGACGGTAAACAAAAAGTTTGGAGAAAACCCAATACAGCAATGGCAATGCAAAATTTGTTACCAACTGTAAAGCACGGGGGAGGCAGTGTCATGGTTTGGGGATGCATGTCAGCCGGTGGAGTGGGAAATCTGGTGTTTATTGACACAAACATGGATCGTTTTGTCTACGTCAATGTTTTGAAAGCCAATCTAAAGACTTCCGCTGATAAAATGGGTCTCTCGGGAAAATGGATCTTCCAGCATGATAACGATCCGAAACATACCTCTCTCATTGTAAAGGAATGGCTACTTTACAATGTACCCAAACAATTGCATTCGCCTCCCCAATCACCGGACATGAATCCGATTGAAAACTTATGGGATGAGTTGGACCGATGTACAGTGGCGCCCGTAGAGCAAACGAGGTTGCAAAAATCAAAATTTTCATGTGCGCCGACGAAGTTTTGAAACTTTTCAACGATTTCAAATATGCTACTCTTAATAATATCACATTTTTAGTTTAGAAGATATAACCGTTCAAAGTTGACCGACTTTCGGTTTTCAAAAAAACACACAATTTTTAGTCAATTTGTTGCGATTTCAGGTGTAATATCACGAAAAATAGGTAACGAATCGCCTTATTTTTTGTTTGTATTGATTGATGTATTTATTAAATGTATAATGATAAAAAAAAATTAACTGTTTGCTTTGTGTTTCTCCTGGTAAATCACTATTAAAAAACTATTCGTTTTTTCACTATTTTTCAACTTTGACGGAAAATAAAAAAAATCTATATTTTTCTATATTTGCCATATTTGCAAAACATGTTCTTTGATTATTTCTTTACATAATTCAAAAGGTTTTATCTGCCCGTACATGCCCGTTTGGCTTCTAGAGGTAAAAAAGGTTAAAAAGACATGGTTGCAGAAATTGTATGACGTGCATCCCTTACATGTTTTGACTGACAGTAGTTTGATCTAATAGCTTGAAAATTGCATTTTAAGTCGGTTGTCTACCTGCGAGCCTCTGCCAAAGTCTACTCCCAATATTCTGTTACAGACACAGGATGCACAAAAAACTACTCATTGAAATTCGCAGGTACGCACCTCACTTAAAAATTACTTTGGAGTACAACTGGTCAAGAACAATATTGACTTAAGGTCCCTCCAGGTAGGCACAAATCTTATTTAGACACGAGCATAATATCAAAATTACACAATTCAGCCTAAATCCATATGTATGCAGGGAACAGGTAAATTTTTAGGCATGGTAGCATAAGCCTATATATTGCAAAATAAGCATAATGCCTGGATTAGTCTACGACTGAAAGTTGGCGCAACAAGTACTGAAACCATGGCGTTAAACAATTTAAAATTATTTGAACTGTTTAGAAGGTCAACCACACCAAAGTTTTTCACGGAAGCTGCTTTAGAAGAACTTGATAGCTTATACGGAAATATTGAGAGAAGCGAAATTATAAAAAATAATTTTTATCTGATATATGCAAATATTAAGGCAAAATGGGTGAAATCTAATCGAACCATTCAGAACTTCAACTCCAAGTACGAGGACTGGCTTAAAGAAGACACCATCCTGGATATATTGGCAGTAGATAAACCCACCACATCAACCAGTGGAGCAAAATGAAGGCAAAAAAAAAAGTATTGAGGAGTGTTCAATTTTCACAAGAAAGAGGAAAATGCTTGACCACGAAGCATTTATCGGACGCGCTGTCCATTAAATATACAAAGGATAGTGAAAGAGTTAGGTCGCAGATTACAAAATCTGTTGCTAAAGCAAGCCCACTGCGACTAAAAAGGATTAAGGAAAGCATTCCCACGCCCACAAACGCACACATTAAAAAGTATGGTTCCGAAGAAGCCTTGGCCTTGTTTATGGACTTACAACTTTCCAAAGAAAAATATGAGATACTACGGGCATCTTTGATGCGACACGGGGCTGACGTTTTACCAGGATACAAGCATATTACGCAAGCCAAAATAAATTCACGACCACTGCATACGGAGTTTACGGAAGTCTCTGTGAAAGCCAATCTGCAGGATCTCATGGGCCATACAGCAAAACGGTTGTTGGAAAGTCTTCCTGAAAATGAGGTGAAAATTCTTCCTGAGAAACTGACATTGATCAGCAAATGGGGCTGCGATGGATCATCCGGACAAAGCGTTTATAAGAAAAGGATATCTTCCGATGACGCTACAATATCGGACGGAAATATGTTTATGGCATCTGTTGTTCCTTTGCGTCTAAAATCTGATGTTTCCCTACACTGGAAAAATCCACGTCCGTCATCAGTGCATTATTGCCGACCAATAATGTTTCAGTTTGCAAGGGAATCGGCAGAACTCATAAGGACCACGGTGAAGGACATTGAAGAACAAATAAGCAAGATTAATCCTGCAAAGCTGCAAATTGGAGAAGGAAAATATATTGAATGCAATTACGAGTTCCACCTGACCATGGTTGACAAAAAAGTCGTAAACGAACTGACAGGAACAACCTCAACATTGTCATGCCCGATTTGCAAAAAGAGTCAGAAGAACTTTGGTAATTTAAACGATTCTACAAACGAGGAGAATTACGAATATGGAATGTCACCATTGCCCGCAAGGATAAGGTGTATGGAGTTCTTGCTAAAACTGGCGTATACCCTACCACAAGAGGAGGAAAACTTCGATGAAAATACATCAATAAAGGATAAGGAAAAGATCAGAAAGAAGCAAATACAGGATGCTTTTTTTAAACAAGTTGGACTAAAAGTAGACTGTCCCAAGCACGGATACGGTAACTCAAACGATGGAAACACTTCTAGGAGATTTTTTGAAAATGATGAGGCAGTAACTAGAATCACTGGAATTGACAATCAAATCGTGAAAAGATTGGGAACGATCTTGAATGTTTTAAACTGCAAAGAAAATGTCAGTTCTACAAAATATGGAGAATATGCATCGAAAACTGCATCTCTTTTAGCAGAAATGTATCCACAGAAGAAGTTGACCCCTACCGTCCATAAAATATTGGCGCATGGCAAAGATATAATTGAGTACCAGTCTTTGCCAATTGGAGAGCTTTCTGAAGAAGCACAGGAGTCTCTTAACAAATTTTATAAAAAATATAGATTGCAGAACACATTCAAAGCATCAAGGGTAAGGCAAAATGAGGACCTCTTCAACATGTTGGCAGCATCTTCCGATCCACTTATTTCTTCCCTGCGGCATGTGAAATCACGAATAGAGTTAGAAAATAATTATAGTTTAGAAATGATTAGTCTTTTAGATATACCTTCTCTTACGAATTGTGATGAATATTTTACAGAAAATTGAAAAAATAAATTTAAAAAAGAAGTAATTTGTTTTTAATTTGTTGGGTAATAATTTAAGACATAAAACCCTAAAGAAAAAAAATAAAAACAATCTAAAAATGTAAAAATATTTGTTTTTAGTTACCATAAAATTGATTTTTCTACAAATTTTAACTTTGATAACCCATAAGTAGGTCCCTACAAAGCGTAGCACCCTTTCCAAACGCTCATTTCATAGGCTGAACAGTTATCTATCATATGCTGTTTAAACTGTTCAATTATATTATTCGGTTCAAAAGATATGATTTTTGCAACGAAAAAACTCAAATGGCGCCACTGTGCGACGTGTCCGAAAAAATAAAATATCTAGCAAGGAACATCTAAAAAGAGTTTTGCTTGAGGAATGGAGTGCAATTAGCGCAGATGTGACCGAAAACTTGGTTTCTTCAATGCCAAGACGAATACAAGCTTTAATAGATTCCAAAGGTGGCCCAACAAAATATGAAAATAATTTTTTTATCCAGCATTATCTGATAAAACAAAGTCTGCAGCTACCTGTATGCACACTTTTCTGTTATGTTTTTTTTTAATGAAGTTGATTTTTTGTTTATAACTGTATCTGAAACCTAGAAAATTCGTGAATTGTGATTTAATTTAAGGCTTTTTTTTAAATAAATATATTTTTATTAATAAAATATAATAAATGCAGTTTAAATGGAATAAATCATAAAATTTTTCGATGTATGTAGACTTTATTGGGCTGTATGTACGTCATTGTTATAAATAGATTGTTAAGATTGTTGAGCTAAAAAAAGTTTAAATATAATAATGTCAGTTATGCCATCGACAGTTGTTTCCTTAATAAACGAATTTAAAAGGCTCTTATGTATTTATTCTGAACTACTACTTGTATTCTAAAAAAGGCATGCAAAGTATACATTTATACACAGTTCATTCTAGGGCATTCACAATGTTATTTTCCAATTTGCTTGTTATAGAAAATATAAACTGAGGTATTAGATTTCAAATTATGGGTATCAGAGTTCGAATCTAATTCTCTTTACGAACGGTCGTGTAAATAATTAAAGCGCTTAGAGTACAACTATTTAAAATTAAAAACAAGTGTATATTTTTGTTTTTGCAATTGCCTATTCCTGATCTCATTTGAACTCACGTGGTAGACAATTCAGCTTAAAATTGGAATAAAAATTAGCGATGGCCCGAGGGGCCAAATCTTCATAAAAAAGCTCATTCCGAAAAAGAAGATGATAAAACTTCCTCCAGGTTTTGTTAACCCGAATATCGCTTCAACTTCAAGCAACAGATTCAGCCTACTGACTGGTCTCAATGATATGGACGTAACTCCCATATCAAATATAAACGATGTTAAGCAACACAAACCTCCACCTATTGTTGTAGAAGCTAACGCCTCATTTACAGAAATACAAAAACTACTTGGTAAGGATTGTATTTTTAAACGTACTTGAATTGGTACCAAAATTCTTGCTCCAAGTAAAGAAATGTACAAATGCTACAAGCAAATCCTTGAGAGTAAGATGGAGTTTCATTCTTATGTCTCCAAAGATAATAGGTTATACACCACTTTTTTACACGGTTAACCCGCGTAAAAACTGAGGACATCACCGAAGAGCTAAAAAACTACAATCTGTCCCCTTCTTCCGTAGCTGAAATAGTCACCAAATTCAGTTCGAACAACAATGCAGTTTACAAAGTTCAATTTGTACGTAAAAACTACGTTTTAAAAAACGTAAGAACATTTTCCAATATTATAATTTCTTGAAAAAAAATGGCGGTGAACATTGTCATCGAAGTGCTGCGTGTATGATATGTGCAGAAAAAAGACCAGCTGTTTTTACATGCTTCGATTGCAAAAGAGAGAACTGATCACTCTGCAAACGACATCAACTGTCCGTTACGTTCTCTCTATTTGGAAACTAGAATAAGGGTAACTTCTAAAAGTCAGAATAGTAGCAGAAAACAACAAAATAACTCATTTCAATCAAAGGTAGGAGATTTCCCAAACTTAAGAAACAGCAACACTAATTGTAACAATAACATCAGTAACAACATCCATAATAAGCCACATATGCTAACCAGCTGAGAACGAAAAACGATTTATTTAGCATAGATGAGCTTTTCGATATTTTCACTACAGCTATTGATGATTTGCATAGGTGCACTTCAAAAGTAGAACAAATCAAAGTTGTAACGTCAATGGTTAAATACGCCCATGGACCATATACCAATTTAAACGAATTCAAAATGCTTCATTTGAATGCTTATGGCATTTCAAACTTTTCTTAATTAAATTAAAATTGAACGAGAAAATATTAAAATAGCGTCTTTGAATGAAACATTTTTTCAGAAAATCATAGACCCTATTTTAAAAATAATTATTTATATAGATGCGACAGAACAGATGCAAGAGGAGAAGGAGTAGCTCTGTTAATTCATAAATCTGTCGCACATAAAAACCTCTTTATATCAAACACCTCATCAATCGAAAACTTCTCAATTGAAGTTATTATAAATAATAGACCTATTGTTGTATCTTCGATATACTCACCAAGATGTACCCATAACTTCTCTGCGGATATCTTGAACGTAACACCTTCCACCAAAGAATATATAGTTTTTGGTGACCTAAATGCCAAACATTGTTCTTGGAATTCAAATAATACTGCGGAAATCGCACTCAACAACCTACAGCAATTAAGCAATTTTTTTTATTCACTATCCTAATAGTCCAATCCTATTCCCCCATCAACACAATCGCGAGCATCCACAGTCGATATTATCTTAAGCAATTCCGCTTCAAATATAGACGTAAAAACAATGGATTAAGAAATACCATCAGACCATCGCCCCATTATATGTACACTTAAAGATCAATGACTTTCACGTTATATTCGGATATATACAATACCAAGGTAGTAATTGATCAGGAAATTCAAAAATTTATAAATGTAGTTTTCGAAGCGAGGGATGTGTCTACATCTAAAATAACTCAACAAAATAATTACACATTACCAGAAAGCACTGTGAAATATATTAAACTAAGAAGAAGCTTTAAAAGAAAAAGCCAACAATCTTCAAATATAGCCGAGCAATCTTTTTATAATCAATGTACTAAGTTTCTAAGTAACACGATTGATAAAAGTATTGATTCGGAGAGCAATAATAAATGGTGTCAATTATTATCCAATTTAAAACCAGGTGATAAATCATTCTGGAAAATAAGTAGGAAGTTGCGAGGAAAAGGAGAAAAATCAAATATCTCACTTTAAAATTGGAAATACAAAAAAAAAAACATCTGATAAGGGCAAGGCTGAAATCCTGCCAAATACATTTGTCCAAGCAAATAACAACCACTCAGCCGATACATTAATAAATACAACAGTAAATAATTTTAAGAAAGAAAATCCTAGTTCTGAATCAGCTATTTATACATCTCTTGAAGAAGTAATGAATTTTGTCTCATCAATAAAACCCTCAAAATCCCTTGGTTTTGACAATGTTCCGAACTTGCTCTTAAAGAAACTACCACTCAAAGCTCTAAAATTATTGGTTATAATATTTAACAGCTGCATCAAACTCAACTATTTCCCAAACCATTTCAAAAATACTAAGGT
Organism: Cordilura impudica; assembly: GCA_963682025.1. Taxonomy (NCBI): domain Eukaryota; kingdom Metazoa; phylum Arthropoda; class Insecta; order Diptera; family Scathophagidae; genus Cordilura; species Cordilura impudica. The sequence continues at coordinate 45,622,896 of OY821522.1, forward strand.
TATAGACATAAACAAACCTAGTAAGCCAAAAAATAACCCAAACAGCTACAGACCTATTAGTCTATTAAGTAACTTAGGTAAAATATTTGAAATAATACTACATTCTCGTCTTAGTGAATTTGGAACGACCAATTCTACTGTTGCTAAAGAACAATTTGGATTTAAAAAAGGGAATAAAATAATCACCAATAAAAACAATAAACATTCAACTAACATTGTTAGATATTGAAAAAGCGTTTGACACAGTTTGGCATAATGGCCTAGTATAAATGGAAAATCAAATTAATCCAAACAAGACACAAGCAATAATTTTTCCATTCAACAAATCTCCCTAAAGACTGCCAATACGTCATTTTCTTATTTGAAATAATACCAAAAATGTACTTAATGATGTCAAATATCTCGGAGTTGTCTTGGACAAAAAGCTTACTTTTAAACAACATATTATGTCTACGTGCCAAAAACCTATAAAATCATTTAAAGCATTATGGCCAGTACTAAATAGGTCATTTCTAAACCTCAAAAACAAAAATCTAGTCTTCAAAAGTGTTATAAGGCCAATATTAACATACGCGTGTCCTATTTGGAGTGACGCAGCCAACTGCCACCTAAAACGTTTACAAATTATACAAAACTAGTGTCTTAAAATGATAAATAAATGCCCTGGAGGTATCTTACAAATCTTCTTCATGAAGAAACAGGCTATGAAAAAATTATCGATTTCATAACAAGGATTAATAACAATTACTTTGCCAAAATTGAAAATTCCTCTTGCCCACTGATGAGAGAATATAGAGAAATAACGTAAAATTAAAAAGAAATCACCAAACCGAAAATTATATGCTTATAGAGGTCTATTATTTCTAATAAACCTCCTATAAGCACATAAATATTTTAAGATAGTATTTGAATTTATTAAATCATATAAAGGTTTTTTCCTCCCATTTTCCTTTAAAAATCATTAAAAAATAAAATAAAAACTATTTAATATCTTTAGATCCTATATATTATTTGTTGCAATATCTATATGTAAAGATAAGATCTCATATGTGAATATCAAATTTGTTAAAATATGTAAATAAAGGAAGAATATATAATTGAATTGAAAAAAAATGATGGGTATTTTAGAGAGATATTGTAGTTAACGCCGGATATAATGGATATAAAAGATCAAAACATTTTTTCCATAATTTACCACTAGATTCATTTCCTATCATATCGGGTGATCTTTTTAGATGTGAAGTAGGTCAAAAATGGACCGATTTTAAGCATATTTATTACAATCACTTACATTTCTCAAAAACATAAACAAACATCTATGCAATATTTATTTTTTTGATAGACTATGGCTAAAAATTGTCTTACAGGGTTGATTTTTGGAGTGCTGATTAATGGATGTAATAAATGCAAAAAAACGAAATTGGCCGAGATCTTTATCATAATTTGGATCTTAGGTGTGGACATGGATGGACATTAATGTTGTTTTTGGACCAGATTTTATTATTGTTGATTGTTTGATTTATTGGGTTTACTGGTCAGTTTTTATTTTCAGCGCAATTGAAAAACCATCAATTCGCTTTTTCTCCTACGCGTTTCGGATGATATCCATCCATCTTCAGGGAGTCTTTTTTATTTGAAAACACATTTAACATTATAAACAAATTACAATTTTTGTTAAAAACTACTTACAAATAAAATATATTTTTCAACACAAATTTTTGTATGAAACAAATTTATAAGTGTTACGTCGTATTTACAATTATTGTTTTTCTTTTGTATGTTTTTTAGTTAATATCAAACTGTAGGCGCTATTTGTTCCGTCTTTGTCTTCTTTAAAATTGACAGCTCTCTCAATTTTAAAATAATGTTGGTTAACCATTATACCCTCACCACATTGCTATGGAGAAGGCATTTCCTGGGGTTGGTTCTACGAACTTTGTCATGCTCATCTGCTGGTACCGGTGATTCAGTCGGGAAGTTAAGTCTTAAGTAAGATAAAAAGTGAGATAAATAAAGATACACACACCTGCTAGAAGAAGCATCCATACACCTAACAAAACTGTCATACTGCGAAAAAAATAAGAAAAAATTAACTAAGCTGAACTATTTTTTTTTTCTGTTGGAGTCCTAAAAGCCTAAACAAGCGGAAATGAAGCAAATGACGCATCCTACTGGCTGCGCCATTAATGTTGGGGTCCTATATTCTGAAAAAATCCCTCAAAAGCCCTAACCGCGTGTTTTCCTGTTAAATTTTAGCGCTGGCGGGCGCTGTCTATCAACGCCCAAACGGCCTTTATGTAGCTGAAAAAAAAAAGAAAACGCTAGGAGACAACGGCTTATGTTTGTGTACCTTCTTTGGTACTAGCGCAAAGCTTGTAATGTCGCCATCCTCAATCACTGTATTTTGTTTTTTTCACAAAACTTTCTTTAGTATTTAATGTCTAATTTTTGTCTAACACAGCCCATTTCCTATTTGTGTTCTGTTACAGATTAACAGCCAAACTCAACGCCCTCTGTTAGATAAGCGACGAACCATTATCAGTTGTAGGTATCGTTATCTAGTCATTTACATGAATATTTGTTTACCACCGAATGTTCTTGAAATCTTACTGTACATAACGAAGGCGAGGTTTCGTTTTTTGTAATGCTGGTTACATTTTTATTTATGAAGTCGGCGTGAAAAGTGATATTCTTTGAGTTTCGCTGCCAGGCTACAATTTTACCGATTTTGGTCGGATGGCTTATTGAGTTTGGCCAGGAAAATCTTCCGAAGAGGGTCGTGCTTCATTTGCCAGTGGATTGAGTCTGGATAAGTATATTGAAACGAACCAGCAACAACATATACATTACTGTGTGAGGTTAGCTGGTTACGGTGATCATTCGTGAAGGGGTTCTTGATGGTCTGCTACCGTAAATTGCGTATAAAAAAAAGAAAGTGAAATCAGATTAGAAATTGAGTTAAAAGTGTGCCGTCCTAAAGATTTATAAATATTAATTACACCAAGTGCTTCAAACATTGTTACATAAATTTTCCCATAGTGATATCACTGAAATAAAAATTGTATTGCTTTGTTAAAAATTTCTAATTAAAGCAAGAATTAAAAGAAATCGTCAGTAAAAAGAGAAGTAAATTTTATAAATATTTGAAAAGAAAAGAAAGAAAAATGATAAATCTTGATTCAATATAAAAAAAAAAACCGTGTCGTGAAGTGTAATATTTTTTATGCCATTTCAATAGCTGGTAAATACCGTTTACTTCGTCAAAAATACAAACGGTATTACATTCGTACATATCATTATTACGATTACCTATAGGCATACTTATACATATGAAGAATATTTTTTTTAGTTCTCTTTTCACCAGTTTCTGTTTTCGGTGATGTTTGGATTTGTTTTTTTTTTTTTGTTCTTTTGTTGAATTTAATTTAATTAATTTAACCTAAGTTTGTCCAAGTTTTTTTTGCTAAAGAAAAAAAAAGAAAGAAATAACTCTAATTACACTACTCAACAAAATGAAAAAAATTTCATGTACTCCGGATGCGATAATTTTTTCTGTGTAGATAACCTTGACATGAGCTCGAAAAACGCAATAAAAAATTTTTTTTTCGTTTGGTTTTTTTTTTTTTTTTTTTTTTTAAATTTTAAAAATTTTTTTTTGGTTAATTTGTTTCGTCCAGCATAACTCGGGAACCACTAGCCCGATTTAATTGAATTAAATTGTAAAAAATTTAAAATTACAATTCCCTTAATCTGTTTATATATTGTTTTCCTATACAAGCAACAGTTTCCAAGTTAAAAATGAATATATAAAGGAAAAAACTTATTTTTGCCTAAAGATTTAAATTTTTTTTTTTTTAAAAATCCATAAAAAATCCCAAATGAAAAAAAATGTCAAATCTTATTACTTTTACGTAAAGATACATAACCTATGAGCAAAATAAGAGAAAGATCATGAAAATCGATGCACGCGTTTCGCTTTTATTCGCAATTGAGTAAAGGTATGAATTTAAAAAATTTGCTCGACATATGCACAACTTTGTCTATGGTAAGGTTTTTTCTTTTTTATTACAAAAAAAATTAAAATTTGTTGGGTGACAAAAATATATGACTTTAAATTAAAAAACAATTCGATATATGTACAAGAAATTATCCTAAGGATATCAACATTAATTAATTATAAAAAAGTTTTAAAAAAAAATATCTAAACACAAAAATAAAAACCTTCAAATTAAAAATAATTATGTGCTTTTGTCTTTCTTTTATATTGTTGTGGGTCTGTTTCTCTTATTAGGAACCAGATATAGTCCCCCATCATAGCTTCGTTCCAAAATCCTTGGTATCGGTGCTCAATTTCTTTCATTTGCTGATGAAAACGCTCACCATGCTCGTCACTCACATCGCCCAGGTTGTCCGGAAAGAAGTCCAAGTGCGAGTGTAGAAAATGTATCTTAAGCGACATATTTGCTCCAATTTTTTTATAATTTTGGAGTAGTTGTTCGACGATCTCTCTGTAATTTGAGCTTTTGTTGTTTCCAAGAAATCCGGAAACAATTTGCCGAAATGAGTTCCAAGCTGCAGCTTCATTTGGTGATAAAATGTGTTCAAACTGTTGGTCTTGCAACAACTTTTTAATTTGCGGACCGTCGAAAACGCCTTCCTTAATCTTTGCCGATGAAAGGTGAGGAAAAATGGCTTTTAAATAGGCGAACGCTTCGCCATCTTTGTTGATAGCTTTCACGAAGTTTTTTATGAGTCCGAGCTTTATGTGAAGAGGTGGGAGAAAAACATTTTCCTTTTTTATGAGTGGTGTATATTTCACGTTGTCGCTGCCGGGGATGAAGTTAACTCTTTCTGTCCAACTCCTCCTGGTGTAATGATGTTGACGATCGCGGCTGTCCCAAAGGCAGAGAAAACAACAGTACTTTGTGAATCCACCTTGTAATCCACAAAGGATACCGATAACCTTAAGGTCGGCACAAACTTTCCAATCGTGTTTCTCATAGTTAAGGCACTTTAGTAGATTGTCCATGACTTCGTATGTTTCCTTGGTGTCAACGGCATGAGCAATTGGAATCGAAGGTTTCTTGTTGCCGTTGTGCAGTAAAATTGCTTTAAGGCTCTGCTTGTTGCTGTCGATGAAAAGACGCCACTCTCCTGGATCGTAAGAGTACCCGAGTTCACCAAATAATCCGGGAATGTCTTTTTTTGTGTAGTACCTTGCGTATGGTTCATGACGCTTCCTGTAGATTGTTGTCACCACACCAGGAGCCAAGAAACCGAACTGTTTCATGCGCGATGCATGCAACTCTGCATCTTCCTTGGAGAGTTTCAATTCTCTAACCCAATCGTTCAGTTCTGCTTGGGAACATAAGCGTTGACCTCCATGCAATGTATATGTTGACTCGCATTCTGATGTGGTTCCTACTGTCTCCGGATCTGATGATGGATGTATCGCCTCATTATTAGATGCCCATCTTGAAACGGGCGGTTGCGGGTCCACTGGTTCTTTGGAAAATGGCACTGGAAAATTCACTGTTGAAACAGCAGCGTAAGTCCATCGTATATTTTTTCCCACGCCTGTTTTTTTGCTAAGACAGAAGTAGCAATCTGTTGCATGGCAAAGCGGAGCTCTCCAAAGCATTGGCATGATGATTCTCGGCTGTCGTCTGAAAGAATTGCAATAATAAGTTATATATGTTCTTGAATTTCGTAATCTACACTTACCTTGAGTCACTTAGCTGTACGTAGCACCTTGGACATAGAGCACTTGGTGTCCACCGCTCATCTATGTTTGAGACCTTTAAATTGAAGCTCTCTTCAAATGAATCTCTCAATTTAGGTGAAAAATAACGCTTGTTTTTTCCACAAACGTATTCTCCGCACATGTAACAAAAATTACTTGGATTGGTATTGCATTCAAATACTCGCGAACGTTTGCTCATTTTAACTATCGCGTTCGTCGACACTTGTTGAATGAGTAAAATCGATCAATGAAGACCTATTTGTACTGTGTATTGTTTAGTATTTTACTGACAGGTACTTATAAATGGGTGTATATTTTTTTACGGTGGCTACATACCTGTTTCACCATGTGTGAGTCTTAAATTTTCCGAATAAATGTGGGTTGCATTTATGTAAAAAAATCATACAGGTAGTCACCGGAAAACCCAAATAAGTAAAAAAGTCCCCTTTCCTTTTTTCCTTTTAATTGTTCACGCACATTTATTACCGTTTATTACTTTGCTTACGCAATCATAAAAATTAAATAACCCTTTGTTTATTCCGTTTTGTTAATTCTGAGAATCATAAAAAAAAAGAAAAAACCTTACCATAGACAAAGTTGTGCATATGTCGAGCAAATTTTTTAAATTCATACCTTTACTCAATTGCGAATAAAAGCGAAACGCGTGCATCGATTTTCATGATCTTTCTCTTATTTTGCTCATAGGTTATGTATCTTTACGTAAAAGTAATAAGAATTTTTTTTCATTTGGGATTTTTTATGGATTTTTAAAAAAAAAAAAATTTAAATTTTTAGGCAAAAATAAGTTTTTTCCTTTATATATTCATTTTTAACTTGGAAACTGTTGCTTGTATAGGAAAACAATATATAAACAGATTAAGGGAATTGTAATTTTAAATTTTTTACAATTTAATTCAATTAAATCGGGCTAGTGGTTCCCGAGTTATGCCGGACGAAACAAATTAACCAAAAAAAAATTTTTAAAATTTAAAAAAAAAAAAAAAAAAAAAAAACCAAACGAAAAAAAAATTTTTTATTGCGTTTTTCGAGCTCATGTCAAGGTTATCTACACAGAAAAAATTATCGCATCCCGAGTACATTTTGACTGTTGACTAGTGTTATTAAAATGTATACTTTATTTCGGTAAGTTATAAAATCGCAACTGTTTAAAGAGTAAGGAGATTTTAAGAGTATTCACATTATTTTACACACATACATACATATGTTTGTTACAACTCCAACACGTCCTGAGGTGAAAGATCTTTCAACGATGGAGCCAAATTAATGTAAGTTTTTATTTCTTATTTCATACATTATTTATACATATATATACTCCTAACTCACATACTCCTAGCAGCTTAAATTTTTCTTGCTTAATTCTTGTTACCCATATCCAAAAAGAGATTCTTTTAGCTTTTTTTTTATATTACTTACATTGTGGGATGGATGTTATTTATTTTCAAATCCGGCCAAGCAAAAGTTTAAGCTGTTATTTATTTGTTTATAGTAGATACACGAAAAACAATTCTAATTTATTTCAAACATAAACAACTTTTGTTTAGCTTCCATATATTAAATTATTTTAATAAGGTGAAATTTATCTAAAATTTTATTGTCAAATAATATTCAAGATTTAATTAAGGCTTTTGAAATTTTTTTTGTTAAATGAATTTTTATATAAAATAACATGATGATTTGTAAGTGAATACTTTAACTCTCCTGTTTGATCTTCCCTTAAGTCTGTAGATTTGTTGGGATTACAAATTTTAGTCAGTTTACGATCATATTTTAATTTGCAATCATGGTTGGGTGGGCAAAATATTGTACTACAAGACCTCGGTACAGGTTTTTCTGTCTCTCTTTAAGATGGTTTATTTACAGGACCTTTCCATTTTCTATCTTCCCAATAACTAGTGATGCACGCAATAATATAAAATTTATAAGTGGCTATATGGTATAGCTATAACGAAGCAACAGATCCCCCCCTATCGGCGAGCAAAGCGACCGGGAACCCTGCGCGCATACTTTTCCAAGTGATAAGTTTCCATACACTATTAATCTTTAAACGTTATATGCTACAATATAAATTTTTGGCGCCCAACGTGGGGCCGCACAACCAATGTACTTTCTTTTTGTCATCTTTTCCCATTCATATGTTATGAGTGAGTTAAAATTTTCTTGTGTGGCTCCTAAAACTATTGTCTATAAATTCCCTTCTGTTTTCATGTGTGTGGATTTGGAATTTGTTTTTGATCAAAAGCTATAATAGCCTTCAAATTCAACCTATTAACAATTCATGAAATTATACTGTCCTATAGTAGGTATATGAAACCTGTTTCGTACTCGCTGGAACTCAGTTTTTGAATAGAATATGCTAAATCTGACCGATACTAAGAGCGGATTTTTAGAATCCAAGATGTTTGTCTACTTAATCTCATATAACATTCCTTTTTTCCCTTTTCTTCCTGTGGTAAACTAATTAGAGAGCTGATATCTATTTTATTTAATTTGACAGCAAATCTACAATTTGACGAAGGCTGGATATCAAACAGAGTTTTATTATAGTTATTTCAATTCTTGTTTTAAAGCTATCGTGGAGTCAAACTTTTGAACTTCATAAGATAATCTACACATATTTTCTTTTATTATATTTCTGCGGTACAGTTTAGTACAGTAGTTTAAGTTTTTTTTTTTATCAAAATTTCCATACAAGTTTATTTAAAATTTTTTTCTTGTAAATTTTAAATCGTTGCTGTGGGTTAACTCTTTTAATCGCATGGTGTGCCTCGATCAAAGTATCGACACATTGTTCATTGTGGCGCAAATACATATATAGATAAAAACATTTTTAAATACTTGTTCAATATTGTTTCTGTTTGTCAGTTACAAATTTGATAACTCTTTAAAAATTTTCATTGTCAAGGTATTTATCTTGATTATAAATTTTAACGTAGGAAATTTTATTTTTGATTTTTTTCGATTTTTTTTTCCCTTTCCCCTATATTTTTTATATTTTAATTGTGTCCGAAGAACAAGGTAATGGTTCAGCAGGTATCCCTGGCGATTGTTCCGTTACGTGCAATGCATGTGAGAATGTTATTACTTCAAAGCATTATTATCATAGGACTATTTGAGGTCACGTATTTCAGAGATCATGTATTCACACGTTTACGAAGACTAGACCTTTTTACCCAGTTTGTAATACTCGTTTGTTAGCTGAACCGACAGCAGCACTATGCCTGTGGATACGGTTTCTCCATCAAGGACATCTGTGCAATCCGGCGAAGCGGTTAATACTTCAACGGGATTGGTGGCCAATAATAATACCGAACCTTTGCCTACAGCTGTTCCTGGTGTTCAACTCGAGTCTCTTAGAGATATGATTGCCTCCATAGTTTCTGCCCAACAAACCCAATTAATATCTACACTTAGTAGTCGGATATCAAGGATGGTTGAGTCTAATATTAAGAAAGTTTTTCTCGATTACCCTCTCTAATGCTACAACTAATGAAACGCAATTACCCCGGAGGATTCCTTCACAGATGCAAACTCTCCTGGCAGTGGAACAGCGTACTCTTCATGAATTATTAGGTCTTCCACCTGCAAATGAAAATCGTAGTTTTACCGCTCAAGATCGGTCTGTTTTAAATTCCTCAGGTGTAGCAGCCACCACGACGTCGGGCTTGTCTGTTCGCCCGGATAAAGTGCTTCAAATTATCTCTAATTGGAGAATTAAGTTCAGTGGCAGTCCTAATAGTCTGTCAGTGGAAAATTATCGGGTAGAAGCTCTGGTGGCTCAAACTTTAAATAACGACTTCAATTTGCTGTGTGGAAATGCTAGCTCATTGTTTGAGGGGAAAGCGAATGATTTTTTTTTTGCCGGTTTCCGCGATCGGTTGCTAGAATCACTTGGTCAGGTTTGTGCACTGCTTTGAGGGATCAAATAGAGATTCGCGTACTGACGTGGACATTCGCGAACTGATAAGAGATCGTAAGCAGAAAGTGAACGAAACGTTCGACAGTTTCTATGAGGCAAATGTTGAGTTGACTAATAGACTTAATGTACCTTTGGGTGATACTATTTTAGTTAAAATATTAGGGCGGAACTTATTGCCGGATATACAGCTTGAAATACTGAACATGGAAATAAAAACGGTCCAACGGTTACGTGAAGTGTATAGGAGACGTGAATTTTACATGCAGGATATTCGTAGAATGCACGGCGTGATAAACTCTAAACCTTTCTCTTCTACTAAACGGGTCAACGGAATGGAACGAGATTGTGAGGCAGACGATGTGCTCTTACAACATGCCTGTGAAAACGAAGTGCCCGAACTAAATCGTGTGTGTTGGAATTGTCAGAAACCCGGGCATAGATACCAAGATTGTCTCTCAGAGCGTACTGTCTTTACGTACTGTGGTTTCCCAGACATTTATAAACCTAATTGCAAATCGTGTTTATCAAAAAACGGGTGGATGTGTGCACCAAAGAGTGCACACCGGAATATGAGGCCTAGCCGATTGGAAACCGAATAATTGTCCTTAAAAAGCAAACTGAAAATGACTATAAAATTACTGGAAGTACTAAAAATGAAGCGAATTTTACCCCTGATAGTGACCTTACTACCCCCACTTTGTCTGATAGCAGCTCAAACTTCAAATCCTTTCATGTTCGGCTTAAGGAGTATAATGAGGTGCGTGCTAGGATTTTTGGTGAAGATGCTAAGACGTCTCGTTCTTCGTTGCGTATGCGTAACTTCTGGAACATAGTTAAGAGTTTTAGGAAAAAGTTCGTGTGCTCTGTTTTGAATAAGCCAGGTGATGTGAGGCCCTATGTTGAGGTTGTGCTATTCGGCAAGATGTTAGGCTTACTCGATACTGGTGCTTCGATAAGTTGCATTGGATCCCAGGCGGCGCAAACCTACTTGGAATCTGGTTCCCCATACCGAAAATTAAAGTCATCCGTGAGGACAGCTGATGGGAATAGTCAGGTTATTGTTGGTTTGGTAAAGACTAAAATTGCTTTTAAAGATCTGGAGAAGGAAATTGTTATCTTTATAATCCCCAGTTCGGATTGAGATCTGTTCTTAGGAGTAGATTTTTGGCAACTTATACATATGAAGAATATCTTTTTTTAGTTCTCTTTTCACCAGTTTCTATTTTCGGTGTTGTTTGGATTTGTTTTTTTTTTGTTGAACTTAATTTAATTAATTTAACCTAAGTTTGTTCAAGTTTTTTTTGCTAAAGAAAAAAAAAAAAAAAAGAAATTACCCTAATTATTAAAATGTGTACTTTAATTCGATAAGTTATAAAATCGCAACTGTTTAAAGAGTAAGGAGATTTTAAGAGTATTCACATTATTTTACACCAATAGAACTACATACATATGTTTGTTACAACTCCAACACGTCCTGAGGTGAAAGATCTTTCAACGATGGAGCCAAATTAATGTAAGTTTTTATTTCTTATTTCATACATTATTTATGCATATATATACTCCTAACTCACATACTCCTAGCAGATTAAATTTTTCTTGCTTAATTCTTGTTAACCCTTTGTTGCATAGTGTTGCATATCTGCGTCATACTTTTAAATGCTCTCTATCTAAAAAAATAAGTAACGGTTTGTATTTGTTGTACTTTATTTGTTCTCTTTTACTTAGGTTTTTGATAACTTAACTGCTTCTGTTTTTGAATTATGCTCAATTTTAAAATAAATTGGCTTTCAAGTGAACGGAGAGTGCACGTGTTAAAAACTAAAATTTTGTGTTAGTGTTTTATTAAAAAGTTGAATATCCAACAAGTTTTTCACGAGTAAGTATTTTTTTTTTAATTTTTTGTATATTTGACTATCGAATAAAAATTAAATCGATCATATTTTATAAAGAAAAACATTTAATTTTCATGAAATAAACTATGATGCATATTTGCAAAACCATGCACTTATACTTTTATTTATGATTTTTAGTATGCCTTTATTTTTATCTGATAAAGAGCTGGAGAGGGTTTTGGACGAATGGGTTGACAGTGAAGATGATTTTGGTAATGAAAGTTGTGACGAAATGCTCGGCAACGAAGATCTGGTGATTGTTACCAAATGTGGCGAGGGCACAGACCCAGATGATGTAAATTTTATACACGGAACAACCACCATCAACATCAGCTACTGTTGAAGTGACGGACTTTAAAAAGGAAATTTTTGAATTAAAGGAAAAGTATAAAAAGGTATTGTGGAAACAAAATCATTTTAACTTCGATTCGGAGCAAACTAAATTTAAAGGTGATTGTTCTTTGTCCGAGCCATTGCTTGAGCTATCCACGCCACTTAGCTTCTTCAGCTACTTTTTTCTGACGATATAATAAATCATATTGTATCAGAATCAGCCCTGTATGCAACTGAAATAAATCCAAATCATTTGGTTTCAATATCTCCTGCTCATATAAAAAAATATATTGGGATATGCATTTTAATGTCAGTGGTTCAAGTACCAAACATTCGGCGTTATTGGAGCCCTATTGTTGGAAATGAAACCATAGCGAACACTATGACTGTGAGTGAATTTGAAAAAATTCGCCGATATATGCATTTTAATACAAATAGCAGAATACTGCCAAGGGATCACCCTAAACATGATAGACTACATAAAATTAGACCTCTTTTGACCCATCTGCTTAATAAATTTTCAACGATCCCTCGAGAGAAGTGTTTATCTTTAGATGAACAGATATGTGCGACAAAATCACGTAGTTATATGAAACAATACATGCCTGCAAAGCCCCATAAGTGGGGGGGTATAAATTAGGGGTCTTAAGTGGATTATCGGGATTCATCTACAATTTTGAAATTTACGCAGGTAGAGAAATTGATGAGCAAATTTTATCAGATGAGCCTTACCTAGGTGCTTGTGCTAATGTAGTAGTAAGATTGACTCGCTGTGTTGAACAAAATGTTGGGCACAAAATATATTTTGACAACTTTTATACGACTCTACCTTTAGTTGTCGAGCTGGCAAAAAAAGGAATATACTCCGTTGGCACTATTCGCAGAAATAGATTAACAAACTGTAAGCTTCCAACGGAAAATGATCTAAAAAAAGAGCCAAGAGGAAGGTCAGTTGAATTTTTTGCCAACATTGATAATGTCGACATATGTTCACTTTGCTGGAAAGACAATAAGGCTGTAAATTTGTTGTCAACATTCGTTAGCGCTCACCCAATCTTAACTGTAAAAAGATACGATAAAACCAAGATGCAGCACATTGAAATAGACTGCCCCAATATAATTAAACAATATAATATGCACATAGGTGGTGTTGACTTAACAGACAGCCTTATTGGACGATATCGAATAAAAATAAAGTCCCGAAAGTGGTATATGCAGATATTTAACCATTTATTAGATATTACAGTCGTTATCTCATGGATCTTATATAAAAAAGTATGTTCAGCTCGCAATGAAAAACCGATGAGCTTGTGTGATATTCGTATATATATTGCAGAATCACTTTGCAGAAGTGGTGTAGTGCTTTCAAGACCTAGGGGCCGGCCAGTCAGCTATCCAGTGCAGCCAGAACAAGGGCAACGAAAAAGAAAATGTTCAAGCTCACATGTGCCAGATGATGTAAGAAAGGACGGGATATCGCATATGCCAGTTTACATGGAAAAGCGTCTTAGGTGTAAGGTTCCAAGCTGTACCGGATACAGCTTCATAAAATGCGATAAATGCAATTGTGCCTTATGCTTAAATAAAAACAACAACTGCTTCCAAACTTTCCTAGAAAGGTATCAAAATGTTTGTTTTATCTTTTAACAGAGATTGTTTGTACCAACTTTTTTTAATAAATGAATTCTTTTTTATTTTGTACCAAAAATTTTATATATATTCTTTTAAATACTACGATTAGACATGTTTGATGATATCAGATTAATAAATATCACTAAAAACTTAATAACTTTGTTTTTTACTTTTGCATGTATAAATGCATGATGATGCAGATTTGCAACGGGACGAAAAATCTGTTTTCCGGAAAATCGGGCGGCGGAAAATTTTTTCCAATATTTTTTTGCAGTTTGCGAGATCAATTTTTATTAAAATCAATTTATTTGGTTCCACAAGAAAAAATCATGCACCAAAGGGTTAACAATATCCAAAAGAGAGGTTCTTTTAGCATTTTTTTTTTATATAACTCACATTAACCCATTGTGGTATGGATGTTATTTATTTTCAAATCCGGCCAAATAAAAGTTTAAGGTGTCATTTATTAGTTTATAGTAGATACACGAAAAACAATTCTAATTATATTTCAAACATAAAAAATTTTTGTTAAGCTTCCATGCTTATATTAAACTAGTAGTTTTTTCCATTTCAGTATTTTCCTATATTTTTTATATTTAAAAAAAATAAATTTTAATGTTTTTAAAATTTAAAAAAAAAAAAATCGAAAAACAGTTGTAAAAAATACAAAACAAAAACTTCGATTTTCAAATGAAGTTTTGTAAAAGTTCCTTTTATGTATACTTATATTCGCAAAAGTTTGCCAGTAAACAACCTTTGCTTTATACTTTCTGCTTCAATACATAAGGAGTTTTTAATATTATATGATTTCAAAAAAATATTTTATTTTGATAGAAACTCGATAATTTTAGTCTTATTAAGACAAACTATAAATATGTATCTTTTTAATAATTTAATTTATGTTTTATAACTTTTTAAAATGTATCAAACTAAATAAACTTATTCAACTAAAAAAAGTTTTTAAATCTTTCGGACAAAACAAAAAAATACTACGGTTGCAACGAACTTAGTCTATAACGCACTAATTTGGCCGGTCCCGCCGAGTTCGTTATAACCGCGCTCCATTTTATTGTACAAAAAATAGAAGAGCATAAAAAAAAACATTTTAGAGCAAGGTTCTTAAAAGTTTCTTAAGGGGGGGTAAGGTTTTAAAAGTTAAAAAAAATAGTATTTTCATTCTTTTTTGAAGACATGAATAATGTTGGAATATTTATTTTATATACAAGTTATAGCATGACATTTGAAGAATCTTTGAAAAAATTTTCAATTACAAATTTTAATACATAAGTCCGTGACAGCGAATCTCCGGAGGCATTGTTGTTTTGCGGTGAACATCATAACTCGTTACCGGATCATGTGAAATAAAAAAGTTGGAATGCGTTTAAAAGATGTCACTTTCCTGAGGTAGTCACGAAGAGTTTTTTTTCGATTTATTTTTTTGGCAGCATTTTGAAGTGAAAAACCATTTTTACTGTACAATTTCGGGAATTTGTTGTTAAAAATGGGGAAGAAAATGGAATTAAAAAAAACTTAGTGGTTACCTGATGATTTATGTGTATAGTGTCTAAAATTTCAAAAGAATCGGTCAAGTAGGTTTTGGGTTATGATGTTCACGGTCTTCGAACATTTATTTGCGAGAAAATCGGTTTAAGGTTTTTTAAAAACTGATTTATATACTATATACCGTATGAGGGCGGTCGCTGGAAACGCTGTATTTTCTTAAGTTTTGCTCTGATTTACTTCAAACTTTGACACAACGCTTTCATACATGTAAACTGAAAAAAGAGAACTAAATTTTTTGCAAAGTTGTCTATAAATCCAAAAAAAAAATAAAAGAAAAGAGCGTATTAGTTTTACTTCAAAAAAACTTATTGTTCCAAATCGCCTTTAATTCTTCCATGATAATTTCAATAAATTATTATTTTTGAAAGCAAAAAAAATTAATATTATGTGTGAAAAAATATATTATTTTCCCACCTCTCTTCTGAAGTTACAATGTAATTTAATTATGCAAAGTTAGAATAATTTAAATTTTAAACATAATATTGCATTATTTTTTCAAGTGCTTTTCAATACAGAGCTTTAAACGAAATCATACGTTGGAAAACAACAAAATCCACATTGATCCATTTAAGATTTAAGTTTTAATTACGGCGATACTTTAAACGTATATTATATGTTTCAGCTATAGATACATATCAATAAAATTATTTAGTTGATTGCTGTGTTCAATTTCTTTTGTTGAAATTTCATCACTAATACATTTTTATATATAGAAATAACCAATGCTGTAATACTATTAGTAATATGAATGATATAAATAAATTTTATTGGTTCCTGTTTTAAAATTTTTCGAGTTTTATAAGCGGTAAAATTTTCTTGACAATTTCTTGTTTTAAAAATGACGATTTTGGCGATTAAATTTCCAAAATTGTCGATTTTCAGAAGATTTTATTAGCAGCACTGGTCGGTAACAAAGAAGAGAGAAAAGTGTGTGTGGGTTTGTATAATATGAGAAAGATTAAATTTTGTTTGTGTATTTCGCATAGCTTTGTAGGGAGTGCTATGTGTGTATTATTTCAGCGTTACAGAATCAGTCAGTCAGTCAGTGAGTCAGGGATCAGCGTAAATATATTTAAGATTGTTTTAATAAAGTGAAATTTATCTCAAAATTTATTGTCAAATAATATTCAATATTTAATTAAGGTTTTTGCAATTTTTTTGTTGAATGAATTTTTATACAAAATGAATCAAGATGATTTGTAAGTGAATACTTTGACTCTCCTGTTTGATCTTCCCCTAAGTCTGTAGATTTGTTGGTTGAAGCTGGGATTACAAATTTTAGTCAGTTAAGGATCACATTTTAATTTGCAAACATGGTTGGGTGGACAAAATATTGTACTACAACACTTCGGTACAAGTTTTGCTGTCTCTCTTTAAGATGGTTTATTTACAGGAGCCTTGCCATTTTCTATTTTCCCAATAACTAGTGATGCACGCAATAATATCAAATTACAAGTGGCAATATGGTATAGCTACAACGAAGTAACAGATCCCCCCTATCGGCGAGCAAAGTGACCGGGAATCCTGCGTGCATACTCTTCCAAGCAGTAAGTTTCCATCCACCATTAATCCTTAAATGTTGTATGCTACGAGCTCATCTCTCAGCTACTGCCCTAGTGTTTCACATTTTATTTAAACTTATTTTAAAGCTAGATCTTAAAAATCAAAACAATAAAAACAACAAAATAATATATTTTTTAAAATTATAATAATAACAACAATAATATACATAAGAATAAAAACAACAATGAACTAAGTAATGCAAGCACAAAATAATAATACAAATAATACTGTCAAAAAAAACGTTGGCCATAACACAATGGAGTTGTTCTGTTGACTTTAAATTAGATGGTAACCCCTTTTTACAACGTGTATGCTGTTAGTATACTTATATAGTGAATACTTTTCAATGTTATACTCACTCTTATTTTAAACTTCTTAGAGTAAATATTTCTTCTACAATAAAATATATATTAAATTAAACAAACAGTAAAACTTTTATTTAAACATAAAGAAAATTTTATCAGGTTATGGGCCCAGATGCCTAAACTGCGGTGTGAAGAATTCTAAATAGTTTATTTGTTTTAAAAATAAAATGGGAGTCTGATGACGAAAAGCACTTGCGTCTATTTGCTTAGGTGTAAAACCGACACAATTGGGCTACATTAGAAATTGTAAATCATCTCACGAAGCCTGGATAAATCTCCAACAAGTTCATATGCCAGGAGGACCATTACAAAAGGTTTCATTGTACAAAAGATTGGTGAATCTTTCAATGCCAGAAGGCGGCCATGTGGTAAAACATTTAAACGAGTTTGATGAAGTCTCAGAAAAATTGGCTGAAAGTGGTATACAAATCAGGAGGAGCTATTAGTGATCATGCTTTTATCAAGTCTTCCAAAGGAATTTGATAATTTCGTAATAGCTATGGAGACGCGTGATGATTTGCCAAATTTCCCGTTATTAAAACAGAAACTTCTAGAAGAAGGAAAAAGGAGAAAAGAAAAAACGGAAAATGAATACTTATCATGTTCACAACAACAAGCATTTATTGCGAAATCTGCTCACCTAAATAGAGACAAAAAATCTAACAACAACAAAAAGTTCAAGGGCAAATGTTTTTTGTGTGGTGTAACGGGACACTATGCTAACAAATGTGAGAAAACGAGTAAGAACAACACACAGGCGATGACAATGCTAGCTGCAGCAGAGACAAAGTCATTACATTTAAAAAACTGGTACCTTGACAGTGGCGCTACTTCACATATGTGTAACGATCGAGAGAAGTTGAGTAATTTTCACAAGCATAAGGAAATTATTGCATTAGAAGGCAATAAATACATAACTGCCGTTGGTAAAGGTGATGTTGTAATTCATGCCTACAATTTTGAAATTTTACTTCAAAACGTTTTATTTTCTTCCGAGTTACAGGCAATCTTCATTTCTGTGTGCAAAGTTGTTGACAGAGATTTGTCAGTTATGTTCGATACGGAAAAGGCTGTTATAAGACCAAATGGTACTGTTGTACTAAAAGCTTTACGCAAAGATAATATGTTTGTTGCGACAAATGCGAAGGAGAGTACAACAGAGAGAGTCTGCGTTGCAAGCAACATGAATGCTGTCTGGCATAACAGATACGGCCATCTCAATTACAACAGTCTGCTTGATTTGTCAAACAAATGTATGGTAAAGGATACGATGTTAAACAACAACAATAAAGATCATGAATATTGTAAAACTTGTATGTTAAGCAAAATACATGTATTGTCGTTCCCAAAAGCGTCTGTGACAAAATCAAAACAGTTGGAGGTTGTACACTCTGATGTTTGTGGTCCATTTAAATTAAAATCTATTGGCGGTGCCAGGTACTTTGTAACATTTATTGACGATATGTCAAGGAGAATTTTTATTTACTTCATTAAAAACAAAAGCGTTGTTTGGAAAATTTCAAAAATATAAAGCACAAGTTGAGCGTCAAACAGGTTGCAAAATAAAAACATTACGGACCGAAAATGATGGTGAGTTTTTAAACTCAGAATTTAACTCTTTCTTAGAAGCAGAGTGTATCAACAGACAGCTGACGGTGCCATACACGCCAAATCAGAACGGTGTGGCAGAGAGAGCAAATCGCACACACATTGAAATGGCGAGGTCGATGATGGTGCATGCTGGCGTAAAGCAGTATTTATGGCCAGAGGCTATAAATACAGCTACGTATATTCGCAATAGATGTCCAACGAAATATTTGGAAAATAAGACGCCATATGAAGTTTGGAGCGGTAAAAAACCGAATGTACAACATATTAAAACTTTAGGTTCATATGCGGTGGGTCTTAAGAAATCAACAAGTAAATCAAAATTTGAAGCCAAAGGCATCAGTACATAATGGTTGGATATTCCTCAACAGCGAAAGCTTATCGCCTTTTTGATATAACACAACATAACATTGTTGAACAACGTGATGTAATTTTTGATGAGGATTCCTTTGATGGTATGAATAAGAACGACAGAGAGGCAAATATAATTGCAGATGATTATTTGTCGATATGTTTTGAAGAAGCCGAACAGAATATTTGTAACAATAGTGAAACTACAGACGAAGGTAATGTCCAACATTATGCACTTCAAGGAGAACATGATGACAGCTTTAACACAGCCGATGAAGATTCTGCAGCCGATGATGGTTCTGAAGTCGATGAGAATACGGGGCAAATTGTTGGCCCAGGTCGACCTAAGATAATTCGTAGTGGCAAATCGGGAAGACCAAGAAAACAATTGAATGTAAAACAACATAATGGTCTAGCTATATATAGCTACTGATGAAAATATACCACAATCAGTTGAAGAGGCACTCTCTAATAAAAACAAACGTTATTGGGAAAGGGCTATGAAGGAGGAATTTATATCCCTAAGTAAAAATAATACGTGGTCTTTAGCAGATCTTCCTAACGGACATAAAGCTATCCCATGTAAATGGGTATACGCTATAAAGAGAAATGTTAGTGGAGATGTTGAACGTTACACAGTGGCGCCATTTGAGTTTTTTCGTTGCAAAAATCATATCTTTTGAACCGAATAACATAATTGAACAGTTTAAACAGCATATGATAGATAACTGTTCGGCCTATGAAATGAGCGTTTGGAAAGTGTGGTACGCTTTTTAGGGGCCTACTTATGGGTTATCAAAGTTAAAATTTGTAGAAAAATCAATTTTATGGTAACTAAAAAAATTTATTTTCACATTTTTAGATTGTTTTTATTTTTTTTCTTTAGGGTTTTATGTTTTAAATTATTACCCAACAAATTAAAAAAAAATAACTTCTTTTTTAAATTTATTTTTTCAATTTTCTGTAAAATATTTATCACAATTCGTAAGAGAAGGCATATCTAAAAGACTAATCATTTCTAAACTATAATTATTTTCTAACTCTATTCGTGACTTCACATGCCGCAGGGAAGAAATAAGTGGATCGGAAGATGCTGCCAACATGTTGAAGAGGTCCTCATTTTGCCTTACCCTTGATGCTTTGAATGTGTTCTGCAATCTATATTTTTTATAAAATTTGTTAAGAGACTCCTGTGCTTCTTCAGAAAGCTCTCCAATTGGCAAAGACTGGTACTCAATTATATCTTTGCCATGCGCCAATATTTTATGGACGGTCGGGGTCAACTTCTTATGTGGATACATTTCTGCTAAAAGAGATGCAGTTTTCGATGCATATTCTCCATATTTTGTAGAATTGACATTTTCTTTGCAGTTTAAAACATTCAAGATCGTTCCCAATCTTTTCACGATTTGATTGTCAATTCCAGTGATTCTAGTTACTGCCTCATCATTTTCAAAAAATCTCCTAGAAGTGTTTCCATCGTTTGAGTTACCGTATCCGTGCTTGGGACAGTCTACTTTTAGTCCAACTTGTTTAAAAAAAGCATCCTGTATTTGCTTCTTTCTGATCTTTTCCTTATCCTTTATTGATGTATTTTCATCGAAGTTTTCCTCCTCTTGTGGTAGGGTATACGCCAGTTTTAGCAAGAACTCCATACACCTTATCCTTGCGTGCAATGGTGACATTCCATATTCGTAATTCTCCTCGTTTGTAGAATCGTTTAAATTACCAAAGTTCTTCTGACTCTTTTTGCAAATCGGGCATGACAATGTTGAGGTTGTTCCTGTCAGTTCGTTTACGACTTTTCCGTCAACCATGGTCAGGTGGAACTCGTAATTGCATTCAATATATTTTCCTTCTCCAATTTGCAGCTTTGTAGGCTTAATCTTGCTTATTTATTCTTCAATGTCCTTCACCGTGGTCCTTATGAGTTCTGCCGATTCCCTTGCAAACTGAAACATTATTGGTCGGCAATAATGCAGTGGTGACGGATGTGGATTTTTCCAGTGTAGGGAAACATCAGATTTTAGCCGCAAAGGAACAACAGATGCCTGTAATATCCGATATTGATATTCGTTAAAAATGGAAAGATTTTATAATATATAAATTATATTTTGCTAACAACATCTGTCACCAAGCCTTTAATCTTCATATTAATAGGGTTTGTGTCTCCAATAAATATAGGAAATAGATTCAATAACTATGCGAATATGTAAATATAATTACATTACAGCAAGTTGAGCAGAAACTAATTTTAATTAGTGTATTAAGGATATATTAATAAATTCTTTGTAAATTGGGAACAATTGTTAAATTTTAGAAAAACAAAAAAAAAAGGTATTAATTTCTATACCTGATGGTGTGTTTAGTATATACAATCAACTTGTTTGGTCAATGCAACAGTGCTTATCGTAAAAGCTTTATAATTGAAACGACGAAACAAACTCAGCGTGAACTTTCATGCATGTACTAGTTGAAACCACATTTCTTTTCATCTTAACCTACCAAAGTGACAACATACCCTGTCATATTCTATAAATCGGAAAAAGTCGCGTTGAAAATCCACCAAATTAAAAAAAAAAAAAAAAGAGGAGTGCAAAATCAAGGTAATCCTTTCGCATATTGTTTCAATGGCCGAAAAAGAAACAACTAAAGTTTAACCTTCAAAATTTAATTTAGATCAGTGGGGATAAGGGGCCACCACATTTCAGCGAGACCATTCTATTTATACCATAAACCAGTGTTCTGCTATAGATTGGACCGAAATCACCTGCCTTAGTCATATTCGGTAGCGTCCTATACAGGTCTTGCAGCAGGTAATTATATGAAACTTTATATAATACCCGGTCCTAAGTTTAATCTACTTTCCAACAGGTAGACCACTAAAATTAAAGCAAAAGACAGTTAAACCCGTGGTCTAAGCCCTTCAATCTAAAGCCTTCAATCGTCAAAGACAAGCAGTCATCCATAAAAAAAAAAACATAACCTACAATTGATCAACACCCCACTCACCTTAGGCGATTCCATCAACGTTTGCCCACCTTTTATACAACAGCTAAAACCAGAATATTGGAAGAGTTGCTATATAACCTCTTACCCTAAAGGAATCGACAAAATAATTTTTTTGGTTTTTTTAAAACGCTGAAAAGTTGGTAGTTCCAACCCAAATTGCTTTGATCATATCTGACCACACTATTTGGAAGCTCTAACTTTAAAAGTTTCTAAAAAAAATTAACCCGTTATCGTGATCATAGGCATGATATTGTAAAGGAAAATAAACAAGAGTTTAAACTCCATTTAAAACGGAAAAAAAAATCAATAATCTCCTCATTGGGTTTTCATTTACCTACCTATTTCACCTTTCACTAGTGCCGAACTAAGCTTCAAATTTATAACTACGTATTAAGTGAAAAATTTAATAAATGTTATACCTTCATCAGTTAGACTCAATTGACTTAAAAACATGTATTACTGGCTTGATGATTTGGATGTATCAATAATTGAATCTAAATATGAAAATACAATTAATCATTAAATTAAATGTATTCATTAAATTTAATTTAAAATATTTCAGTAACGAAATAATTTTCCGTTCGTATATTGAAACATCCATGTCCTCAAGTACCATTATGTTAATCCGTAAACCACATATAAATCTCACCCTATTGTTGTAAATTCATACGCTGAATTATTATTAAAATTCCAGTTTTAATCCATGACCCAATGAATCAATATATTTAGAACCTTATTTTAAGAGAGTTCCCTAAATGATCATTAGAAAAAAAAAAAAAAAACAGAAAGAAACACAAAAGAAATTCATAATCAGGTTACATGTGCAAACAAACAAATTTAACATAATTCTTATACAGCAACCAGTACTGCAAGTTCGAGGGGCCTCATCGTGCTGCGGCAGAACATCTTTTTTGGTGAGTCAATATATGAAACTTTATAATGGTTAATTTGTTTATTTGCATACAACAATAACATTTTTTTAAAAAGAACAATAACTAACATACATTATTGCATTAAGAGAGCCCAATGAAAAAGTAGTCTTTGGTTTTTTTTTTTTTTTTGTAACAAGAACTTCATTATCGTGATCTTGAACTTGAACTTGATTTCAACAGGAACAAGTGAAATTCGAAACATTAAAATTCAAAACAATAATAAGATAGTCTTGCTTCTCTACGAATGTTAGGGCGTTCACAGCCTACATAATATGATTCGAATTTTTTTTCTATAGTATTTTTTATTGTCATACGTTACTATTAATATCCAATTTTTATAAAAAACTGGTACAGAATTGTAATTTTGTAAATTCATTCAATAAGTTACGTTCTTTGGGTTGGGCTTAAAGATTTAATCAACTATAAAAATTAGTAATAAGGTATGACCCCCTTCTTAATTATAAATGTATCTATGTCATAGAGTATGAAATAGCATAAATATTAATAGCTGGTTTAGATCCTTTTCTAATCTATTGTGATTGTAATACAATAAGAATTTGAATTACTTTTGAATTAATAAATATTAAACATGTATATGTAAATTTAATTAAAGGTTTTCTTACATGATGAAGTAAAGTTGAGGTAGGATTTCATTGTGGGGTTTCAGTCATAACCATAGGCCGCTGGAACCTTAGGTTGGGAGGGTTAAGAGGCTTTGGTCTTCCATAATATCATGAAGACCTAAATTTTGTATTATCAAGCATTCTGTTAATTAAAACCCATATATCACCAAGATTATAGCAGGGGAATTGTATTGGCTATGATCTAATTTTTAATCCATTTTTCAACAGTATAGTTTTCATTAAATTAATTTCGGAGTCTATAATAATATTTGTGTAGCAGGCTTCTCAATATGCTATAAGGAAAGACAGGACGACACGAACTCCCCCACCCGACTGTAAGCTAGTGGCTTAAATGGCTCCAACTCGTCCTTCCTTGTCAACCGTGGGACTTAAATCTATTTTTTGGTAACACCACCACAGAAAATTGATAGTCACTGTTTACTTTGTTGTTTTAAAACAGCATGAATATTTGGTAAACCCTGTTCATTACATAAATTGGCGCCCAACGTGGGGCAGAAATGTTCTATCAGTGTTTTTGTTTCTAACTTTCTGCTTTAATAAGATTTTTAACATTTAAATTACATTTTCAGATAAATTTCATAATAAGCGAAGGTCTTAAATTTTGTGTATGTTAACTCATCTTCAATCAAAGAAATTTTATATTTTCTTTGGATCTTCGATTATTTGGCGGAGACCGAATAATACGACCAGGAAAATACCTAAAGTTCAATTTGGCTGGAAGAATGAAAATGTACAGGAGATTTAACCCTTTAGCAGATTTTGTGGGTCTTTCGCTTTAGTTTTTTTTTTGTTGATTAGGTATCAGAATCCTGATTATGTATGGAATTACATTAGTTTAGCTAGTCGCAGATTAATGTCCTGCAGTTTCAGTTCTCATAACCTAATGTATGTTGGTTTTCACAGTCATTCTAACACGAAGCAATCCCATAAGATCTCCATAGACAAATTTAAAAATCCTTTTGAATTAATAATAAAAAAAAAAAAAAAAAATTAAATAAAATGCTTAATTACAATCTTATCTCTATTATACATCTTATATGTAAGAAACCGATTTTGCAAATTAAGTTAAGTTTAAAAAAAAAATTTAAGTCACATATTTGGATTACCATTAAAAACAAAAAAAAAAAAAAAATCTTCATTAAAATTAACGGAGATTAAAGATAGGTTAAAAATTAGTTTTTTCCACTGGGGACTGTTCTAGAGACTGTTACTTATTTAGATCTCGGGCTGAAATATCTCTTATGAGCCTTTGTAGTACACAATACTTATTAATTAAACTTTGGCGGCAGCCAACGTGTTAAAAACAACTTATTATATATCCAAAAACCCATCACTAATAATATTCATATAACATAGAATAAACTTTCGGGTCCGAAGCTTCTTATCAAAAGTCGATTTCTTTGTCCCAAAATGAGTCTATCCGCACAAGACAATGTGGCAGAAGGTGCCACTGGCACTGACCAAAATTATAAAAATATATGTGTGGTTTGTAAGGACGTCATGTCTGTAGATCAAGAAATTTATATCCTAGCAACATGCAAGCATGAATTTCATAGATATTGTGTAGAAAATTCCCTTTCGCATTCATCCGAATGTCCGTCTTGCAAAAAAGTTTGTCAGTTATCCGAACTTGTAAAGGAGAGACTCGAAGCTCCAGTTGCCAAAACTAGTCCCAGACCTAGAAGACGTGGTCTAGGCAAAAGTAGAGGTGCTTTATCCAAAAAACATTTTACACGAAATTATAGTAAAACTAGTAATCCACACGTTTTGCAACCACCACTCCTTGAATTTAATTCAGCTCCCTATTTTGCAACAGCTAACGAGGAAAGAACTGATACTCCTTTACGGAATACTCAACTCGATGAAAAAAGTTATAGCCTCTCGCCTATGAGATCCTCAGAACAACTTCAGGACCAAACAAATCTTGACAAATCACCACCAATAGTGGATTATTCTCATTTAAATCAAATTATTGAAGTGTAGTATATCCATGAATAATTTCAAGGCTATTACTCATCACCCAAGCAAAATAGCAATTAAGTATTTAAGCATTTTTTTAAAATAACAAAACCAAGGTTATTAGTTGTAACCAATTAAACAATTATAAAGAAAGACCCAAATAACGAAAACAATATCGTGTTGCATTCAAGTGGCGGTACGCTTGCAGTTCATTTGAGAACAGCACGAGAGTGTTTAGTTACACTTGAACATATGTGGAACTCCAGATGTAGAACACACAAGTAGACCTCACATGAAGGTATACGATTACTGTGCGATAAATCGAAAAACAATTATGAGTTTTGTGGGTTAACATATGTGCCATTGAGGGCAAAGTAAAAATATTATTTAAGCAAGTAAAATTGTTAGTTTTAGGTTAGTGATAAGAAATTAGTCGAAGTCATCGACTGAAAATACGGTAAAAAAAAAAATAGTAAAAAGTAAAAACAACTAATGTAAAAATAGTTAAGAACACCTAATAAAAAGAAAGATTGCAAATAATAAAGTGTAAAAACATTACTAAGAAAATCATAATAAAAAGAGCAAAATTGTTTTAATGATAATGATACTGACGTGAGTATCCCAATGAAAACAAACAAAGTGAATAGTGAAATCAGGACCACTCACATACACATCAAAAAGAAAACAAACGTATAAAAACAATCTTTTTAAATTACAGAAGTCACAGTAACCCATTTATTAAAAAACCTTAATATGGTGCCAACGGCTAGACAAGAGCATTTGAGGATTAACCATGCTCAAAATTTTCCACAACAACATCAGGCAAATTCATGCAACGTGCGATCAAGGTGGTCACCAAATTCAACCCCTGCACAACCTTTGCGAGCACCCCAACATAATAATAATGCTAATGAAGTTAATATGCAAACAAGTATTGCACCACAACAAAGCAATAATGAAAATTTTAATGTTAGTAATGCTCGTTCAAATTTAAACTTAACTGAGAATCACTCGAGGCGGGAAGAAACTTTTGTTTTAAGAACTGATAGGATAACGTCGATTATTCAAAACTGGAACTTAAAATTTGACGGATCAAGAACCGGATTGCATGTAGACGAATTTCTCTATAGGGTTAAGGCCCTAACAACAGATAATTTTAATGGCGATTTTGGTGTTAATTGTAAAAACTTACAAATTTTGCTTACTGGTAAAGCCCGTAATTGGTTTTGGGACTATCACCGAAAGGCGGAACGTATCGAATGGAATGAGTTTTGTGCAGCATTGAAATATGAATATAAGGACTTTCGATCCAATTTTGATATTCAAGATGTCAGAAATCGGAAAATGAAACCTGGAGAAACGTTCGAAAATTTTTATGAAGCAGTTACTTCTATGCTTGCGCGGTTAGAAACCCCAATGCCAGAGTCTGAAATTGTTGAAATTTTAACCAGAAATTTGCTACCCGATATTCGACGTGAACTTTTATTTGTGCCTGTGTTTACTATAGCGCATCTCCGAAAATTGGTACAAATGAGAGAAAATTTACTTGGACAAGAGTACTTTAGAAAAAACCTGATCCCGAAGCAAACTCAACACTTTAGCAATAAACGTGCCGTGGCTGAACTTGATTCTCCAGTAGAAAGTATTCCGGTTTCGCCTCCAACTGTAGATTTAGCCGTCGATGCAATTCATCAAGGTCCAATTTTGGCTTCATGCTGGAATTGTGGTGAACAAGGACATCACTGGGAAGACTGCCTGCGGCATAGGATTATATTTTGCTATGGGTGCGGAGCGAAAAACACGTACAAGCCGCAATGTGCCCGTTGTTCAATAGTTCAAAGTTAAATAGTCCAAAAAACTAATTTATTCAAAACCCGTCCCTGACTCGTCTCTAAACAGCATTACTACTGAAAACCCTGATAACTTCATAGCTACTACAAATAATGTAAAAATTTTAAAACGTAATGAGGGCAAGAAACAACAACCTCCCAAAATGTTATATCCGATTAAGCCTTATCATGAAAGATGGAAGGAGTATATAGCTAAGCGCAATTCTATTTTTGAGGTATCATCAGTGGCTCTTCGATTGTCAAAACCCCCAAAAAGATCTACTATTCGTCTGAGAAATTATTTTAAAAACCGTAAAATGTTCTCCAAATTTATTATTTCTTCCATTATCAATAACGAGAATGACAAGCGTTATTATGCTAAAATTACTTTTTTAAATTTGATCGAATATGGTCTACTTGATACAGGAGCCCATGTTTCATGTATTGGGTCAGACTTGGCAAATTATGATTTTTCTAAATATCCTAACTTTCAACCTTTGAGGTCTCATGTGTAAACGGCAGATGGAAACATTCAAAAAACCACAGGTTATTTGGATGTGGATGTCTATTTTAAAGACCAAGTTCAACAGTTGAAATTTTTAATCGTCCCAACACTTGCACAACGTTTGATTTTAGGTTTAGACTTCTGGAAGTCGTTCCAACTTGCCGCAGAGATTTTTGATTCTGCCATTGTTTCAAATGCATCCGTCAGTTAACAATTGTCCAAAGATCATTCCCAATTGTCCGCTTTAGTAAATACGTCCGATGTTATCTCCGGAAATATAGAAAAGTCTGCAAAAGCAAACGAATTTAAGTATCCTTTAACTCCAGGCCAACTTCAGCAGTTAAATGCTATAATTAAATTGTTTCCAAATTTTGAAAAACAAGGGTTAGGGAGGACTAGCATGATCACGCATAATATTGATATCGGTGATGCGAAGCCGGTCAAGCAAAGGTTCTACCCAGTTTCTCCTGCTGTAGAGAACTTGATATTTCAAGAAATTGATAGAATGTTGGCATTAGGGGTGATTGAAGAATCGTCATCACCGTGGAGTTCTCCAATGCGTTTGGTGTTAAAACCAAATAAAGTCCGACTGTGCCTTGATTCCAGAAAGGTCAATCAAGACTACCGAAAGCAAACCTAATCTCCAGACTTAAAGGACGCGTACTGGCAGATCGGTCTAGCCGATCAAGCAAAGTCCCTAACAGCCTTCACCATACCCGGACGACCTTTATATCAATTTACTGTTATGCCATTTGGTCTTTGCACCGCTCCCCAGACTATGTGACGACTTATGGACCAACTTATTCCGGCAGATTTACGACATTCAGTATTTGGATACCTCTTCGATTTAATTATTGTTTCTGAAGATTTTCCGTCACATCTAGCAATACTAGTGAGAATAGCGGAACAGTTTAGAAAAGCCAACTTAACCCTTAATGTATCAAAAAGTGCCTTTTGTGTCACTGAGGTTAAATACTTAGGTTTCATAATCGGTAATGGCGGAATAAAAACAGATACGGAGAAGGTAGAAGCTATAGTCAATTGGCCTGTACCAAAGAGTATAAAGCAAGATAGAGGATTTCTTGGTATCGCTGGATGGTATCGGAGGTTCATTGATAATATCTCAACTGTTGTGTTCCCTATAACAGAAGTGCTCTCGTCGAAACGAAAATTTTTTTGGACCCCGGAAGCCGAAGACTCCTTTCAAAAAATCAAAATGATGCTGACAACCGCACCAATGCTGTCCAACCCCGATTTATCAAAAAAATTCTATCTCCACTGTGACGCAAGTGACTACGGAATTGGTGCAGTATTGGTTCAACTCGACGAGAATGGATCCGAAAAACCCATTGCATTTATGTCCAAAAAGTTAAACTCGGCTCAACGGAATTATAGTGTAACAGAACGAGAATGTTTAGCGGCAATGGAAGCCATAAAACGATTTCGGTGTTACCTGGAAATGCAGGAATTTGAAGTGATAACGGATCACTCATCCCTGGTTTGGTTAATGAAGCAGCCAGATTTGACGGGAAGATTGGCGAGACGGGTATTTAAGCTCCAATCTTTAAAATTTTCTGTAAGCCATCGAAAAGGAAAAGAGCATATTGTCCCAGATGCGCTAAGCAGGACCCCTTGCGAAGACGTAGCCGGAATAGAATTAGCAGAGCCAGAAATTGATTTGAGTTCGCACAGTTTT
Source organism: Cordilura impudica (assembly GCA_963682025.1). NCBI lineage: Eukaryota > Metazoa > Arthropoda > Insecta > Diptera > Scathophagidae > Cordilura > Cordilura impudica. The sequence goes on from OY821522.1 coordinate 45,652,460, forward strand.
GAAGATCACGAATATCAGGACTTAAAGAGGAAAATATCTCAAAATATTTCCGCATATCCGGACATTAGAATAGTAGAAAAGTTTGTGAATATCCGTACTGAACATTACACAGGTGATCCAGAAGGAGGACAAAAAGCCTGGAAGTTATGGGTTCCATGCCAGCTGCGGGATGAAGTCATCAAAAGAGCTCACGCCTCATCGGTCACAGTCCATGGAGGAATGGTAAAAACCATAGAGCTAATTCGTCGCCACTTCTATTGGCCAGGGTTAGTAACGGATGTCCGAAATTTCATTCGTAACTGCGATACATGCGAGGAGACAAAAGCGCCTAATATAATTATGTGGCCAGAATTGGGAAAATCGCCTGTATCAACTAAACCGTTCCAACGTTTATACGTAGATATTTTAGGACCATACCCAAGGAGTAAGCAGGGACACATCCGATTATTCATTGTTCTGGACCACCTCACCAAATTTCATTGGTTATGCCCATTACGAAAATTTTCAGCTTCGGCAATTCAAAACTTTCTCTTGGCCCACATTTTCCATGTTTATGGAGTCCCAGAGACCATTGTTAGTGATAATGGTTCACAGTTTCGCGCTAACGATTTTAATGCGTTTCTCACCAAATTAGGTATTTCGCATACATTCACAGCCTTATATTCACCCCAGACGAATGTATCCGAAAGGGTTAATAGATCGTTAATTGCTGGAATTCGTACCTTTTTGAAAAAAGATCAGACACAGTGGGATGAAAATATAAGCACCATAAGTTGTGCGTTGAGGAATTCCTATCACCAGACGATAAAATGTTCCCCTTACCATGCATTGTTTGGATTTGATATGATAACTCATGGGTCTTCATATTCTATGCTTAAAAATATTAAAATGTTAGATGAATCATTAAATCCACTTGGAAAAGACGACCACATGGCGATATTAAGACACAATTTGAAAAAAAATATCAATAATGCATACGAATCGAATAAGCACTATTATAATTTAAGAACTCGACCCATTTCCTTTAATATTGGACAAGAAGTATTTCGAAGAAATTTTTCTCAAAGCAACGCTGAAAAGAAATATACCTCTAAGCTAGCTCTGATTTTCCTTAAGGCAAAAGTACCGGAAAAAGTAGGCAACCATTACTATGTTCTTGAGGATCTCGACGGAAAAATTGTCGGAACATTCCACGCCAAAGATATACGCCCATAATTTTCCCGCTAATTCTACTGTTCAAAGACGAGAATTATCTGGTTCGTAATATCCAATATTGATATTCGTTAAAAACGGAAAGATTTTATAATACATAAATTATATTTTGCTAACAACATCTGTCACCAAGCCTTTAATCTTTATATTAATAGGGTTTGTGTCTCCAATAAATATAGGAAATAGATTCAATAACTATGCGAATATGTAAATATAATTACATTACAGCAAGTTGAGCAGAAACTAATTTTAATTAGTGTATTAAGGATATATTAATAAATTCTTTGTAAATTGGGAACAATTGTTAAATTTTAGAAAAACAAAAAAAAAGGTATTAATTTCTATACCTGATGGTGTGTTTAGTATATACAATCAACTTGTTTGGTCAATGCAACAGTGCTTATCGTAAAAGCTTTATAATTGAAACGACGAAACAAACTCAGCGTGAACTTTCATGCATGTACTAGTTGAAACCACATTTCTTTTCATCTTAACCTACCAAAGTGACGACATACCCTGTCATATTCTATAAATCGGAAAAAGTCGCGTTGAAAATCCACCAAATTAAAAAAAAAAAAAAGAGGAGTGCAAAATCAAGGTAATCCTTTCGCATATTGTTTCAATGGCCGAAAAAGAAACAACCAAAGTTTAGCCTTCAAAATTTAATTTAGATCAGTGGGGATAAGGGGCCACCACATTTCAGCGAGACCATTCTATTTATACCATAAACCAGTGTTCTGTTGTAGATTGGACCGAAATCACCTGCCTTAGTCATATTCGGTAGCGTCCTATACAGGTCTTGCAGCAGGTAATTATATGAAACTTTATATAATAGCCGGTCCTAAGTTTAATCTACTTTCCAACAGGTAGACCACTAAAATTAAAGCAAAAGACAGTTAAACCCGTGGTCTTAGCCCTTCAATTTGAAGCCTTCAATCGTCAAAGACAAGCAGTCATCCATAAAAAAAACATAACCTACAATTGATCAACACCCCACTCACCTTAGGCGATTCCATCAACGTTTGCCCACCTTTTATACAACAGCTAAAACCAGAATATTGGAAGAGTTGCTATATAACCCCTTACCCTAAAGGAATCGACAAAATAATTTTTTTTGTTTTTCTAAAACGCTGAAAAGTTGGTAGTTCCAACCCAAATTGCTTTGATCATATCTGACCACACTATTTGGAAGCTCTAACTTTAAAAGTTTCTAAAAAAAATTAACCCGTTATCGTGATCATAGGCATGATATTGTAAAGGAAAAGAAACAAGAGTTTAAACTCCATTTAAAACAGAAAAAAAAATCAATAATCTCCTCATTGGGTTTTCATTTACCTACCTATTTCACCTTTCACCGAAATAATTGTCCGTTCGTATATTGAAACATCCATGTCCTCAAGTAGCATTATGTCAATCCGTAAACCACATATAAATCTCCCCCTATTGTTGTAAATTCATACGCTGAATTATTATTAAAATTCCAGTTTTAATCCATGACCCAATGAATCAATATATTTAGAACCTTATTTTAAGAGAGTTCCCTAAATGATCATTAGAAAAAAAAAAAAAAAACAGAACATCTTTTTTGGTGAGTCAATATATGAAACTTTATAATGGTTAATTTGTTTATTTGCATACAACAATAACATTTTTTTAAAAAGAACAATAACTAACATACATTATTGCATTAAGAGAGCCCAATGAAAAAGTAGTCTTTGGTTTTTTTTTTTTTTTGTAACAAGAACTTCATTATCGTGATCTTGAACTTGAACTTGATTTCAACAGGAACAAGTGAAATTCGAAACATTAAAATTCAAAACAATAATAAGATAGTCTTGCTTCTCTACGAATGTTAGGGCGTTCACAGCCTACATAATATGATTCGAATTTTTTTTCTATAGTATTTTTTATTGTCATACGTTACTATTAATATCCAATTTTTATAAAAAACTGGTACAGAATTGTAATTTTGTAAATTCATTCAATAAGTTACGTTCTTTGGGTTGGGCTTAAAGATTTAATCAACTATAAAAATTAGTAATAAGGTATGACCCCCTTCTTAATTATAAATGTATCTATGTCATAGAGTATGAAATAGCATAAATATTAATAGCTGGTTTAGATCCTTTTCTAATCTATTGTGATTGTAATACAATAAGAATTTGAATTACTTTTGAATTAATAAATATTAAACATGTATATGTAAGTTTAATTAAAGGTTTTCTTACATGATGAAGTAAAGTTGAGGTAGGATTTCATTGTGGGGTTTCAGTCATAACCATAGGCCGCTGGAACCATAGGTTGGGAGGGTTAAGAGGCTTTGGTCTTCCATAATATCATGAAGACCTAAATTTTGTATTATCAAGCATTCTGTTAATTAAAACCCATATTTCACCAAGATTATAGCAGGGGAATTGTATTGGCTATGATCTAATTTTTAATTTTTAATCCATTTACCAACAGTATAGTTTTCATTAAATTAATTTCGGAGTCTATAATAATATTTGTATAGCAGGCTTCTCAATATGCTATAAGGAAAGACAGGAGGACACGAACTCCCCCACCCGACTGTAAGCTAGTGGCTTAAATGGCTCCAACTCGTCCTTCCTTGTCAACCGTGGGACTTAAATGTATTTTTTGGTAACACCACCGCATATTAAGAAAATTGATAGTCACTGTTTACTTTGTTGTTTTAAAACAGCATGAATGTTTGGTAAACCCTGTTCATTACATGCCATAAACATATTTCCGTCCGATATTGTAGCGTCATCGGAAGATATCCTTTGCTTATAAACGCTTTGTCCGGATGATCCATCGCAGCCCCATTTGCTGATCAATGTCAGTTTCTCAGGAAGAATTTTCACCTCATTTTCAGGAAAACTCTCCAACAACCGTTTTGCTGTATGGCCCATGAGATCCTGCAGATTGGCTTTCACAGAGACTTCCGTAAAGTCCGTATGCAGTGGTCGTGAATTTATTTTGGCTTGGTCGTGAATTTATATATGCTTGTATCCTGGTAAAACGTCAGCCCCGTGTCGCATCAAGGATGCCCGTAGTATCTCATATTTTTCTTTGGAAAGTTGTAAGTCCATAAACAAGGCCAAGGCTTCTTCGGAACCATACTTTTTAATGTGTGCGTTTGTGGGCGTGGGAATGCTTTCCTTAATCCTTTTTAGTCGCAGTGGGCTTGCATCAGCAACAGCTTTTGTAATTTGTGACCTTTCACTATCCTTTGTATATTTAATAGGCAGCGCGTCCGATAAATGCTTCGTGGTCAGGTCATTGGTGGCATCGGCAATTTTCCTCTTTCTTGTGAAAATTGAACACTCCTCAATACTTTTTTTTGGCCTTCCTTTTGCTCCTCTGGTTGATGTGGTGGGTTTATCTACTGCCAATATATTCACGATGGTGTCTTCATTAAGCCAGTCCTCGTATTTGGAGTTGAAGTTCTGAATGGTTCGATTAGATTTCACCCATTTTGCCTTAATATTTGCATATATCAGATAAAAATTATTTTTTATAATTTCGCTTCTCTCAATATTTCCGTATAAGCTATCAAGTTCTTCTAAAGCAGCTTCCGTGAAAAACTTTGGTGTGGTTGACCTTCTAAACAGTTCAAATAATTTTAAATGGTTTAACGCCATGGTTTCAGTACTTGTTGCGCCAACTTTCAGTCGTAGACTAATCCAGGCATTATGCTTATTTTGCAATATATAGGCTTATGCTACCATGCCTAAAAATTTACCTGTTCCCTGCATACATATGGATTTAGGCTGAATTATGCAATTTTGATTGCATTGATGCTCGTGTCTAAATAAGATCTGTGCCTACCTGGAGGGACCATAAGTCAATATTGTTCTTGACCATTTGTACTCCAAAGTAATTTTTAAGTGAGGTGCGTACCTGCGAATTTCAATGAGTAGTTTTTTGTGCATCCTGCGTCTGTAACAGAATATTGGGAGTAGACTTTGGCAGAGGCTCACAGGTAGACAACCGACTTAAAATGCAATTTTCAAACTATTAGATCAAACTACTGTCAGTCAAAACATGAAAGGGATGAACGCCATACAATTTCTGCAACCATGTCTTTTTAACCTTTTTTACCTCTAGAAGCCAAACGGGCACGTACGGCCAGATAAAACCTTTTGAATTATGTAAAGAAATAATCAAAGAACATGTTTTGCAAATATGGCAAATATAGAAAAATACAGATTTTTTTTATTTTCCGTCAAAGTTGAAAAATAGTGAAAAAACGGATAGTTTTTAAATAGTGATTTACCAGGAGAAACACAAAGCAAACAGTTAATTTTTTTTATCATTATACATTTAATAAATACATCAATCAATACAAACAAAAAATAAGGCGATTCGTTACCTATTTTTCGTGATATTACACCTGAAATCGCAACAAATTGACTAAAAATTGTGTGTTTTTTGAAAACCGAAAGTGGGTCGACTTTGAACGGTTATATCTTCTAAACTAAAAATGTGATATTATTAAGAGTAGCATATTTGAAATCGTTGAAAAGCTTCCTATAACATGGGTTTATTCAAAACTTCGTCGGCGCACATGAAAATTTTGATTTTTGCAACCTCGTTTGCTCTACGGGCGCCACTGTGCATTACAAGGCACGTTTAGTGGCCAAAGGCTGCAACCAAAGGTTTGGTATTGATTTTACGGAAACATTTTCTCCAGTGGTTAGATATTCCACAATACGTTTGCTTTTAGCATTAGCGGTTCAAAATAGTATGCATTTACACCAAATAGATGTAAGTACAGCTTATTTGAACAGTAACCTTGAGGATGAAATATATGTGCAACAACCGAAAATTTTATTGCTGATGATTCACCGGATAAGGTTCTACGTCTACATAAAGCGATTTATGGTCTGAAGCAAAGCGGTAAGGAGTGGAACAATAAACTTGATGGTGTATTACACAAAATGAATTTTGTTTCGTGCAAAAACGAGCCGTGTCTATATAAATGTGTAAAGTATGATAACCTTGTATTAATAGCAGTCTATAAAGATGATCTTATTATTAGATGCAGTGACATAGCAGTGGTTCTTGAGGTAAAGAAACATCTTACAAATGAATTTGAAGTTAGCGACAAAGGTGTTTTAAATCATTTTTTGGGAATGGAAGTAGAACGTGAAGGCGAAACAGGTATGATTATGTTAAGTCAAGTCCAATATATTCGTGATGTTTTGCAACAATATGGTATGGATGAATGTAAGTCAGTAGCAGTTCCTTTAGAGGCTGGTTATCAAGTTAATTGTGATGCTGATTGTGGGAAAGTTAATCCACAAGAATACCAATCACTAATTGGTACACTTATGTATCTCGCAATTTCTACCAGACCGGATATTTTACATTCCGTTTCCAAGATGGCACAAAGAAACTCCGATCCGCACATAGAACATATGACAAAGATTAAACACATTTTAAGATATCTTGCTGGCACGAAGGAGTTGAAACTTATTTATAAACCAGGTGGTTGTTCTCTCGAGGGATTTGTTGATGCAGACTGGGGAGGAAATGCTTTGGATAGAAAATCCTACACGGGCTTTGTATTTTTTTTTGGTGATTGTCCGATCTCATGGGAATCTACAAAACAAAGTTCAGTTGCCCTCAGCAGTACAGAAGCCGAGTATATGGCAGCTTCAGATGCTGCAAAAGAGGCTATATATTTAAAGCGGCTGTTGATGGAGGTTAACACATGGAAAGATGACCCAGTAATATTGCATATAGATAATCAAGGCGCACAAAAATTAGCTGAAAATTCAGTTTACCATAAGCGCAGTAAACATATCGACATACAGTTTCATCACATAAGGGAATTGGTTCATAATAAAGAGGTGAAGTTAATATACTGTCCGACATCTGATATGATTGCCGATATTTTAACAAAGATCTTATCAAAGGTTAAACATTCAAATTTTGTGAACATGGTAAAACTTAAATGAATTATTTGTAAAACAACATCCACGTTGAGGAGGAGTGTTGAATTTAAATTAGATGGTAACCCCTTTTTACAACGTGTATGCTGTTAGTATACTTATATAATGAATACTTTTCAATGTTATACTCACTCTCATTTTAAACTTCTTAGAGTACAATACAATAAAATATATATTAAATTAAACAAACAGTAAAACTTTTATTTAAGCATAAAGTAAATTTTATCATGTTCATGACCATGGCACACTTTGATCGTGAACCAAAATACAATTAAGCGGAAGTTTATACGAACAAAAAAGACAAAAAGAAGTAACACTGCACATGACAACGCGGAACAATATCGTGTTACTCCACATTCAAGACGACAAAAAAAAAAAAACCATGAGTAAACATTTAATAATTACGCTCGAGAAAAATCAACCGTTAATAATTAAATGCACTTATATTTTCAGCTATGATTAATTACATTATTACTATTGTTTTTACATTATTATTGTGTCAATTTTATATTATATATATTATTGTGTCAATTATATATTATATATTATTAATTTAAATGATTAACTACATTATTGTTATTATTTTTATTATATAGTACTAATTTAATTGTATTATATGTACTATTGTGGCGACCGGCACGGTAGCTCATTGGCCGTATCTAAATTGCTTGCACTGTAACTCATGAGAAACAGAGAAAAAAAATGATTGTTAACATTTTTATGTAAAGCAAAACAACGAATGTAAAGTAGATTGAGAATTATTGTTATTATTGTTTTTTATGATATCTTCCAATGTCATTGCTCGACCTACAAATACTTAACGAATATGAAATGAAATGTAAAAAGAAATAAAGTAAAGTCAGTGTGTGACAAGCAGTTGCTGTTCAGATACCGACTTAAGTAGTTCTTATTACGGAGCGTTTAACTTTCATGCTACGCATGTTACAAAGTAATATTTAATTTCGCTGGATACACAAAAAGCCACATTGGTGACCCCGACGTACACTTCTGTCATTCGAGAACAAAATAAGAAGTGCATTTCATTCACATGAATTAAAGAATTCACAAAATCAATTTAAATTGATTTAAAACAAAAAAAATGTCAAACAACCGAACAGAAACCCTCATTGGTGGTTGAGGTTCGTGACGTTTCATCACACCAGCACCATCAAGCAGTTTTCAAAAAAACTACAGCAACAACAATTCAACATCTATAAATAAACAACAACGACAACAGCAAATTCATCGCAAAACTCTACTGTGTCAGCATCGAACAAAGGAAGAAGCTAAATCATCTCCTTCATCAAATAGTTACGCCGCAATTGCAACCCACAACGGCAGCAAAAACCCACACGTTCCTTCAGCGTTTTCAGTTCGGAGCAAGCCATTTCAAAACAATTTTGGCCAATGTGGCGGCTGCCCTTTGTGGTGGTTCGAAACAAAATAAAGTTTAAACGAATTTTAAACAAATTTTGTGTGTGTGTGGCCAGACTATCAGCGGTCCTGGTACGCTGGCGTTTAAGCGCGGCTAAGCTCGCCGGACGGGGTGGTTCTTGCCGATGGCACTGGCAGTTCTGGGACAGACGGACAAAAAAATATTCGTACCAGACAAACGGGATAAAAAAAGGTATATACGAAAGTTTATAGATAGGGACCCGAAGTATAAATCAAAAAAAAAATAATGTAGGAAAACTCTTATATCGCGCACTGGACGGTGGTATTGCGACCGACGCACATACTTGAAAATATACATATACCAATGGATATACTTGCACATATCCATATACTTATATATATATATGTGTGGAGAGGCTAGATATTATTCCTACTCCAAAACCCTCCCTCTTAGAATTCAAAAAAAAAAATCCTACCATGGTAACTGCATTAAAAACGTTTTGTTACCCCTAAATCAACACTTACCTCCCTATTTTACCAACCTGCTACCACGTGATCCTTATCGGTTCACTCCGACATCCTGACCGATTCAAATTATTTCGCTTACTTCATATTTTAATACAATCTAATTTTATTATTTTTTATAAAAATAAAAAATCTTATTTTCGATCTTTATCAATTTAATGATTAGAGTTTGAAATTGTTCAGGCTCAAGATCAAATGTTTTTACTTTAAATAAAGTAAAAGCATTAGCACATTTGTTTCAAAAATTGATCTATGTATATTCTGCATGACAGGTTATACAGCTGTTTCGGGAAGAGTCACCAACCCTCATCAGTAACCAAAAGCAGTAGATAGTTTGTTTGGTAAAAAGTTAAATTCATATATATTTGCTGAAAACAACCAAATGAGAATTCAAGCAAAAGTTATACTATTTAAGCCTCTTCCAATATAACAAACTAAAAATAGAACAACTTTGAAACAAATATGATTGTATACGAGTACACATTGCATACTACAATATACATGTTTGTTTTTGTCTTGAAAAAAACAAGAAAAACAATTTGTTTTTGCTAAACTTACATTTAGCGTTAACGGCGTGCCCTCCGTATTTTTAATTTTATTATTTTTTATAAAAATAAAAAATCTTATTTTCGATCAATTTTTGAAACAAATGTGCTAATGCTTTTACTTTATTTAAAGTAAAAACATTTGATCTTGAGCCTGAACAATTTCAAACTCTAATCTTTTAATACAATCTTTATTTTGATTTATCTTTTAATTCACAATATTAAATCTAGATCTAATTTTATATACATATAAATATATATATATATAGGTACTTATTATTAGGGATAAGAAATTCCAAAAAAAAAAAATGACTGAGGAAATGCTTGTTGCCTTAGGGAAGTTAAATAAACTAGGATGTATGACTACCACCTGAATCCTTGTGGGAAATTTCTACTAATTCATTTAGTGGAATAAAGGTTTTTTTAAGTATCAATTATGGTGATATAAAAACTAAGTCGGCCTAAGTCCCATTTCAATGCCAACATTCTTATCCCCTCCTTTTTTTCTTTGAATTTTCTTATATTATAAATTTAAAGTATTATCTAAAAAGTTTTCATTTTCTTTTTACCCCTTTTTTTATACAATTCTTATATGAAAAAGGTTTTAAAAGCCAAGAAAAATTTACAATTAACTTATACTAGGGATACTTTACAATGAAGGTTATTGATATCCAAAATATTGAATGACGAAAAGGTACAAATAAAAAGTTTAAAATAAGTTACCCGGAAATATTTATGGGCGAAAATCAATGACTTCGGAAAAGTTTTATTAAATAGGAGTATATAACAAAAAATTTTTTTTTCTTTTATTTTCCCTTCCGGAAGCGTTACCCGAATCGTTTTTTTTTCCTACCCAGACCTAACATCCCCTTGAGCTCAAAGTTATGGGTCTATCGGGACTATTTTTTTTATGCGTTGCAAATCAAAAAAAATTAAAAAAAAACATCATATAATAAAATGTATTAAGGTAAATGAATAATATATGTATGTATCCGTACGTAAATGAAAAAAAAAAATAATCGCACGGGCAATTAAAAAGTTTTTAATTTAAATATATAAAAAAATACATGACCAACAAAAAAAAATTACTTATCTTTTGGGCTGATTTTGTTGTTGACGTTTTTTGTAGCCGTCGGTGTTGTTACTGAGACTTCTGGTGTTGTTTCTCCTGCCGTTGTTTCTTCTGCTGTTGAGCTTTTGGTGTTGTTTCTGCTGCTGTTGGTTCTTCTGCTGTTGGGCTTTTGGGTGTTGTTTCTGCTGCTGTTGTTTCCTTTGGTCATATCTGCTGAATTTGCTGTAGCTGTAGTTGTGGTTACTGGTGTTTGATGTCACTGCTAATGTTGCCGAACTTTAGTGGTGGTGTTGATTTCTTCGCCCCCACCTTTTTTTAAAACAAAGCAAAAGCAACGAACAAGCTTCGTATTTATGCTTTAATGAGGCAGGTGCAAAAATGGTTACGGCTTCTTAAATAAGTCACGATGGCTGATTGCGGGGATGATCGAAAGGCCTTCATACTTTCGAGAACGGTTTAAAATTTATTGGAGCTTCGGTACTTGCTGTACTCTGTTAACCGATTAAAAACCAATATCCTCTTTTTTTCTTTTTCACATGGGACTTATCTTAAATGCCCTTAATGACCTTTTTGGTCTAAACACTTTTTAAACTTATTTGCCACCATTTAAAACACTGCACACTCCTCAAATGACGATGATGGTAATGGAGCTCACAAAACAAACGCGGTTGTCACTAATTATTTTATTTTTATAACTACCTATAAGCGAATTATCAGTTATGATATGTCTACGTTATAATTTAATTCTACTTACGTTATTGCTGCTGTTGCTTCTGCCGATCCGACTGCCGTTCATGCGTCCCTGCCAGTGCGTACGGTCCCTTCTGAAGACTGGGTTTTCATGCCTTTTCTTATTGTTTTGCGACGCCTTCTCGTTGTCCGGTGACGTTGTAACGAAGGACGTAGGTGTTGTTGGACTTACCCAGACTGTCGACCTTGGAGAAGTTGTTTCTGCCGATGCCGGAATTAGTTTTCCCCGCAGGTGGTGGAATTTATTGGCTTCCGAGCTGGTCTACTTATCACTTTTGTTTTTTTATTTATTATATTCTTTTTGTTAAACGTGGTACAGTGCCACACCAGAAGAAAAGGATAAAAAAAAACTCCAACATTTCACTTGACCGTTCTAAAACCAAAAGACGCCAAGCCACGCCAAACTTACCTTTTATACGCCTGCAACCCGCGCCATCGTTTGCTGTCGATCGCCATTTTTCGTTCAGTTCTTCATTCAGTTTTCGTCAAACAAGAATTGCAGTGTTGTTCTTACCTATTTTCTAGGGTTGCATTCTAATGCACCCTGACTTCTCTTCTTCTTCACTAATTAATTCAGAGTGCATTAGAATGCAACCCTAAATTGTCATAAGGTGACCATGACAAACCCAACCATCCTGCCTTATCGTTGATAACAGGGATGGAAGGGAAATGAATTCCTGTTAGATCTCCAGTGGGAACCTGTTTGATGCCGGAATAAAAATTTCCACGAAACGCTCGTTTCCAAGCTGCTAGGTCTTTGTCCTGTTGACTTCGCACACTACGAAGTAGAAACAAAAGTAGAAAGCAATCTCTAATCGTCCGGGGACGATTCGTACATAGGTTAGGTCAAAACAGAACTATTGTCCTAACTTATGTAGGAGACTCTCCAACCAAAGTTTGATTAATACCCCGGAGAATAACCCGCCTCCCTGCGAGTATACCAGTGAAGGTATACCCCTCCTCTGCGAGCCTTTCCGAACTCCAGTGTTCCCCAAACATTATTGGGCTCCCCCTTAGAGTTCTTCCCAGAACACAGATTTGGCTGTTGGCCACCCTGTGTGGCCTTTGACGGAATGAAAATAAAAAGATACCCAACCCCATCAACCGATCCGCCTGATCCGCTACGGGTGTTGGTATAGTATCATTGAAAACTTTTTACGCCCGGAAGGCTAAGTTGCCAAAAAGGCGAACTTATCGCCAACTCTGTGGTTGTCTTTCAACTGCCATATCGTTGGCACAATAGTTCGAAGACTATTGGGTCAAACTTGTGCAAGCCTGGAAGGCTAGGTTCGCTTCGACTTAGCTTGAAGACAAACTCTTATATGTCCTTTGGACATACGGTTCCCCGGATCCAGATATCTAAACCTGATGCTTCAACCGCTCCTTATCCCTTTAGTAACCGAGGAGACTCGGAGGGTGCATGTGTAAATCCCAAGACTTCTATTGACCCAATCTCCCAGGTTGGTATACTAAGAAAAACAATTCTCTCGATCATTGTTTAAGATCCTTGGCATGAAAAATACCCAACGATTTACTTTTTAGGTCCTCCACTTCATAGAGGCAATTTCCCACCGGACGTACGATCCTACACCTCCTAAACTTTCTACTGAGTTTCGCATTAAAATTGTCTTTAAAACTGCTCTGCTGGAAATTCCGTCGGTATATTTCCTGCCCGGGGATAAATTTAATCTTGCGTGATTTTAAATTATATATTTTCCTGTTATCCTCGTAGGCTCTATGTAAATTTTCGCGGACTTTCTCTGGAATTAAATCCCTTCTTGCTGATTTAAGAACTAAGTTATTTTCTGGATCATTCAACAAAGTCAATTTCCTACCAATCTTTTATAAACCGCCGTGACTTATCATATTAACACCGAACAGGGCAAAATATGGCGTCACGCCTGTTGCGTTATGAATCGATGACCTGAGAGCACATTCAATACTAGATAGGTATTTATCCCAATCGGTATGATCCTCAACCAAATAAGATCTTATTGCGGCCAGTATGGATTGGTTAACCCTTTCAGAGGCATTGGCTTGCGGAGAGCGTGTAGCGGTTCTAATGTGGTTAATACCAAGTTTTTTACTACCGCTGCGAACTCTTTGCTAGTAAACTGCTTACCATTATCTGATAATATCGATTCAGGCGTTCCAAACTTGTGAAATACTTCTGAAATTAAAAATTTTACCACTCTTTTGGTATCCGCCTTAGCCATAGCTTTTAACAAAACGAATTTGGTTAGATGGTCTAATACAATGAAAATATAACTATTCCCGGCTTTTGAGCGAGGGTAGGGTCCTAGAAAATCTATGTATATACGCTGAAATGGTCTGTCTACAATTATCTCATTTCCCATCGGTGGACGAAGTGTACAGTTGGCGGGTTTAGCTTCCTTGCATACGCTACAATTCTTCACAAACATTCTCACTTGGGCATTCTGATTTGGCCAATAAAAATACTCGCTTATCCTTTTCAGAGTTTTATGAAAACCGCCGTGTGACGTTGCCGGTGGCTCGTTGGCCTTCTTTATGATATTTTCGTCAGTCTGAGTGGTACCCATAGCTTCCAGCTAAAATCTTCGTTTAAAAGAATGCCATCATACGGCATCATCCGTTTGTACACAAAGCCTTCCATTACCTTCAAATCGGGCAGTTGGTCTTCATTATCTATAATGGTAGATATTAACTCTAAGTAGTCATCACTCTTAAACTCTTCACTTTCCAGATCGATAAAACTGTTCAGCTCAGCACATACTTCTTCCATGTCATACCGTGACAATGTATCAGGGACGATATTTTTACTCCCCTGCCTGTGTTCGACAGAAAATGTATAGGATTGCAAATGTAAACTCCATTGAGCGAGTCTTCCTGAAAGGTCCTTGTGCGACATAAGCCACTTAAGTCTGCTATGATCAGTGATCACTGTAAAGGACATCAACTCCGAAACTTCTTAATTGCCAATACAACTGCCAAACATTCTCTCTCCGTTACGGTATAATTTTTCTGGGCTGGAGTTAATTTCTGCGAGAAATACGCGAAAGGATGTTCACCATCTTGATCATCCTTTTGAAAAAGGACGGCTCCGACGCCTATGTCTGACGCATCACACTGTATATGGAAATGTCTAGAAAAATCTGGGTGAGTTAATACGGGACTTGTGACTAATTTTTCCTTAAGAGCATCAAAGGCTTGTTTGGCTTCTTCTTTAAGGTTTCAAATATAGGAGCAGCTATCGTAGCATAATCTGGTATGAACCGCCTATACCACCCTGCAGCGCCCATGAAGCTACGAACTTGTTTCACTGTCTTTGGGTATGTGTATCTGGAAATTGTGTCAACTTTGTCGAGGTCCGCGCTCAATTTTCCTCCTCCAACTATGTAACCTAAATATCTGAGTTCCATAAAGCAGAACTTAGATTTTTCGATGTTTATGGTGAGCCCAGCTTTAGAGAGGCATTCCGACACCTGATGAAGCAGCTCCAAGTGAGTTTTAAAATCTGGAGATACAATCAAAAGATCATCTAAGTAGACAAAAACTCTATCTTTTATTTTTATGCGTGTGTAGAACCGTGTATCCTCACCTTCGAAAATTGTAGCCGATGCGATCTCTTTACGAATCCACTTACGCTTTTTGTATCTTTCTCGTGCTTTGGCTATTCGTGAATGAGATTTACCAAAAATCCTATTTCGAATATCTGTGTATTCTTTTAGCCTAACGTGAAGTGGTCTTATTTCCTTTAATTTAATTTCAGAGCCCTCTCGCGATGGCCTATTATCGTTCACTAGCATGGATATCGGGTTGCTGCCGTGTGTTAAAAGACATGGCTGGTCGGTCTGGGTATATTGGTGAACTGGGCCTACGTTTGTGTCGAACGGGTCTCCCCAGTCTGAGAAAAGTTCCGCGGCTGGTTTCCCTGACACTTCGGGCATTTTGGTGTTACTACATTATCCCTACCACATTTGAAACAAAAAATTCTCCGCGTGGATGAAGGACAGTCTACAAAGCTATGGCCGGGTACCTTACAGTTCCAACATACATAATGACTAGTGTTACCTATTGCTTCCACCTCATATTCGTTAACTGGCGATTTCACTGACTCATATTCTAGTTCATTAGCCTTCTGAGCAAATGGCTGGCGTGTTTTATATGACTGCCGTACATTCTAATTGGAAAAATTAACTGTGCCAAGGATGGTTTTAAATTACTTTTCATTATTTCTACTAAATCCTGCTCATTAAACGGATTGCGTTGTTGGTTCCCTAGCTTCATTACTGCATTATAAAAATCTTCGAAAGATTCTTGTGGCAACTGACGCCGGTCCATCACTCTTTTCTGGATCTCAAATTCGCTTTCGAATCGTCTAAACTGTAGTAGAACGGCTTCTCGGATATCAGTCCAGGATTGAATTAAATTTAAACGCCGATACATCCAATACCAGTCTAACGCATTACCGGTTAATAACAAGTGAAAATTTTTTATAACCTCTGGCCAAGAACACCCATAGTCTTGCCGCAATACCTCAATACGGAATATAAACTCTTCCGCTCCCATGCTTCTGCTCGTTCCATCGAATTTAATCCCCCATTTTGCCACTACAGGTTTGTTAGGGTTTTCTGTGAGCTGTTGAAAACTATGATTCGGCGAATCATTAGCAACTGGGTTATACCTGCTCTGTAAGCCTGGGTTTGAAAATGGTTGGCTTTGCATAGCTGGTATGGGTGGCACTAAGTGTGGGGTATGGTTCGCCCCTGGTTGCCAGGTATTCTGAGGTGGTACGACGGTACGAACAATATTCGTCGCCAACCCTTGAGGCATCTGTACTATTGATGGCGGTGGTTGCGAGAAAAGCGGTGCTTGATTTGCACTGGTGTGTGCGAATGGTGGTTGTATAGAGGACTGAATACTTGCCGGTGGAGGCAACCTGGTTGGTCGCGGCCTAGACTTTCGCAAATTATTATTTGTCCAAGGGAGGTTATTTATACTTTCCCCTACTATTTCCGGAATCAGCAGCTTTAAGCGATCTTCAATGCTTCGCATTATTTCGACTTGAGCAAGACCGATAGATAACCTTACTATGGTCTCTATTTGGCCAGCTTGGTCCGAACTTTGACCCTGTTGGGGTGGTGGAATCTGTCTATGCTGATGAAACTGTGTTCTAATGTTTTGAGCAGTTATACTGCTATAAGGGGGAGAGACAATTGTACTATTGGAACTCTCAGAACCTGCTGTAACCCCAGACATGTCATGTGGCAAGGTGTCTGGGGGTAGTGGTTACTACGGTGGTCTGTGCGGCTGACGCCGTCGTCATCGTTGTGAGAATCGCTGTCGACTCCATGTTGGAATGGCCCCTGCAGCTATCGTGTGATTCAAGCCTACTCTGTTGTCTAGTCAAAACCATCTATACCCTACTGTGGATTCTGACCGAACTATTATCCCGTCACCGGATCTGGTGTAATATCACTATTCCACGCCACCTTCAAAACAAAAACCGATGTAATATTCTCACGTGGGCATATACCACTATGTGGTGTATACATACCCAAATCTATAAAATTCTACCAGTTAATCTATAAACTGGCCAAACCATTCGAGTTCCCAACAAAAAGGTAAAAAAAGTTATTATCGAAATCAAAAGTTGAGTTGTTGGTGTCTTACATGAAAATTCAAGACAATAACACTCAATCACCTGCGAAGAGATTTATTGACTCCAGCACAAATGGTAACGTCAAACATAAATTTATTAAAATTATAACCCAAAAATTTCAAACCCGTTTTTTCTATATACTCTCAACTGAAGCTTTCTGAAAGAAAAACCTTCAAACTGCTAGCTAAACCAAACCAGAAAAAAAAAGTAAAAAAATTGATACAATTGCAGAAAAATAAATTCAAAAAAAATTTTTAATATAACTGCAACTAAAATAAATTCAAAAACAAAATTTTGATATATTTGCAAAAAAATTAAACTTACACAAAAAAAACAATATAACTGCCGAAAAGGAAGAGAAAATAAAAAAATTTTGATATAAAAGGAAATTTTTGACAAAACAAAATTTAATATAACTTCAGGGAAACCTTAAAACAAAACTACTATACCTGTTGTTATATAAAAAAAAAATCCAAAAAAAATTAATGGATTAAAACTATCAGCGCTATGAAACTAAACCAGTTGAAGTTTCATACAACTCCATACACCCATTAATTATTATCAAACCCCTCCAGAGCTTTTTCGTTTGAAATCCCATATCTTAAAACCATTAAGTTTATATGAACTCAAAGCCTATGCTTTATAAAAAATACTACGAACCTTTTAGTTTTCACTCTACTAAACTTTTTCGTCCTATTTATCTTTGCCACGATCAAAGAAGACAAACTTAACAAAATGTTCCGGCTCGTAGTCAAAGAAAACCGAAAAATTTCCGATATTATCCGTATATAAAAGACTCAAAACAAAACTATCGCAATTTCGAAATCTTATAGAAAATCTTTAAAGCTATTAATATCTATGTATGTCTGTGTTTCAAGCTTCAAGTAAAAACTAAACCTAAACCTAAACAACTTTCATGTTCTATTCCAAGTTCAAAAGGATATAATCAATAAAATTGAAACCATTAAGGTTTTACAGCAAAATTCAAAACATTAACACTAATAAAGTTCTACTAAGACTCCACTAAGTTACTTAACTATTAATGTTATATTAAAAATTTATTAGCGTTATTGAAGTTCTGCACAAATGTTTAAGAAATCTACCCAAGCTATCAGGTTTTTGGGGGAATTCCTAAAATTTATTAAAAATATCTAATGTTAACTAAACCTTTCACAAGGTAAATCTTTACAACTATTAAATTCTGAAAAGAAAAAAACTACCAACATAAAGCAATATCCCAAAATCATAAAGCTTACAGAAAAACTTTCTTTATCATTAAATTTGCCAATCAATTAATATAAGAATTCTTAAAATTAAACAGACAAAAAAAATCTTAACCTTACGATAATTATAATGCCGATAAGGAGGATGCAAAAACCAATGTTTCATTCCATATCTCCAAACCGTTCAAAATCAAAAACCAAAGTTTTACAAAAATTTCGTAAGATTAGGTTATATAAATCTATAAAACCAATGTTTTATTACGATTCCATTCCAAAATTTAATCGCAATGTCAATTCTGAATTAACCGTTATATTTAGCTGCTAAATTAACGCAAACAGAATTTTAGCAGCTAACCAAAAAAAAAAAAAAATAAAAAGATGTAATGTATTTCGAATATAAAATATTTCAGTAAGCGATCGGTGGTAGCAAGTGGTAAATGCAGGTGGTCCAAAAAGAAGTATTGTGCAGACAGCTGTTAAGAAAAATAATAAATTTCGCACACTGTTTTCCGTTAGCATGCTTCACCAAAAGCTAGTTTCATTTGGGAACTGTGCTTGAGGTCGGATATGTTGCTGCTGATGTTGTGGTACTGTGACCGGAATATCATCAGGACTAACTCTTCCTCCCATCCAAACTCAGTTGGTGGTTACAATTGTTGTCCAAAAACCAAAATTTTATCCAAAACTAACTTCATTCCCTTTCTTCCTAAACCAAAACTTCACTTCAGCTTTCCCGACCTATTTGGGCTACGTACCTCCAGTTTGAAAAGTCGCAACTACAATCATACTCGGTGGTATTTTGTTGTAGGACTTACTTTTCATTTGGAAAAGTGTAAGCTTTCATAGGTAAAAAAACAAATTTAGCTACATTATGATTTAAAAAGAAAATTCCAACTTCCCAAGCCACTATGTCGATTACAAGAAATGTCGCTACTCGCTGAGGACTCATATTTTTTTCTCAGACGGGACTTACATCTCCAAACCGCCATGATAACTTCAGAAAACGTTAAGAAATTTGAAGGTAAAACAAATAAAGTCGATTTAACTTCGGGCCCCACGTTGGGCGCCATTTTTGTGGCGGCTGCCCTTTGTGGTGGTTCGAAACAAAATAAAGTTTAAACGAATTTTAAACAAATTTTGTGTGTGTGTGGCCAGACTATCAGCGGTCCTGGTACGCTGGCGTTTAAGCGCGGCTAAGCTCGCCGGACGGGGTGGTTCTTGCCGATGGCACTGGCAGTTCTGGGACAGACGGACAAAAAAATATTCGTACCAGACAAACGGGATAAAAAAAGGTATATACGAAAGTTTATAGATAGGGACCCGAAGTATAAATCAAAAAAAAAAAATAATGTAGGAAAACTCTTATATCGCGCACTGGACGGTGGTATTGCGACCGACGCACATACTTGAAAATATACATATACCAATGGATATACTTGCACATATCCATATATATATATATATGTGTGGAGAGGCTAGATATTATTCCTACTCCAAAACCCTCCCTCTTAGAATTCAAAAAAAAAAAACGTTTTGTTACCCCTAAATCAACACTTACCTCCCTATTTTACCAACCTGCTACCACGTGATCCTTATCGGTTCACTCCGACATCCTGACCGATTCAAATTATTTCGCTTACTTCATATTTTAATACAATCTTTATTTTGATTTATCTTTTAATTCACAATATTAAATCTAGATCTAATTTTATATACATATAGATATATATATATATAGTTACTTATTATTAGGGATAAGAAATTCCAAAAAAAAAAAAATGACTGAGGAAATGCTTGTTACCTTAGGGAAGTTAAATAAACTAGGATGTATGACTACCACCTGAATCCTTGCTGGAAATTTCTACTAATTCATTTAGTGGAATAAAGGTTTTTTTAAGTACCAATTATGGTGATATAAAAACTAAGTCGGCCTAAGTCCCATTTCAATGCCAACATTCTTATCCCCTCCTTTTTTTCTTTGAATTTTCTTATATTATAAATTTAAAGTATTATCTTTTTACCCCTTTTTTTATACAGTTCTTATAAGAAAAAGGTTTTAAAAGCCAAGAAAAATTTACAATTAACTTATACTAGGGATACTTTACAATGAAGGTTATTGATATCCAAAATATTGAATGACGAAATGAGAATTCAAAAAAAAAAAAAAAAATCCTACCATGGTAACTGCTTTAAAAACGTTTTGTTACCCCTAAATCAACACTTACCTCCCTATTTTACCAACCTGCTACCACGTGATCCTTATCGGTTCACTCCGACATCCTGACCGATTCAAATTATTTCGCTTACTTCATATTTTAATACAATCTTTATTTTGATTTATCTTTTAATTCACAATATTAAATCTAGTCTAATTTTATATACATGTAGATATATATATATATATATACATATATAGTTACTTATTATTAGGGATAAGAAATTCCAAAAAAAAGAATGACTGAGGAAATGCTTGTTGCCTTAGGGAAGTTAAATAAACTAGGATGTATGACTACCACCTGAATCCTTGCTGGAAATTTCTACTAATTCATTTAGTGGAATAAAGGTTTTTTTAAGTACCAATTATGGTGATATAAAAACTAATTCGGCCTAAGTCCCATTTCAATGCCAACATTCTTATCCCCTCCTTTTTTTCTTTGAATTTTCTTATATTATAAATTTAAAGTATTATCTTTTTACCCCTTTTTTTTATACAATTCTTATAAGAAAAAGGTTTTAAAAGCCAAGAAAAATTTACAATTAACTTATACTAGGGATACTTTACAATGAAGGTTATTGATATCAAAAATATTGAATGACGAAAAGGTACAAATAAAAAGTTTTAAATAAGTTACCCGGAAATATTTATGGGCGAAAATCAATGACTTCGGAAAAGTTTTATTAAATAGGAGTATATAACAAAAAAAAATTTTTTTCTTTTAGTCTGTGCTATGTCTAGTTTTTTCTAATTTTTATTTTCCCTTCCGGAAGCGTTACCCGAATCGTTTTTTTCCTACCCAGACCTAACATCCCCTTGAGCTCAAAGTTATGGGTCTATCGGGACTATTTTTTTTATGCGTTGCAAATCAAAAAAAATTAAAAAAAACCATCATATAATAAAATGTATTAAGGTAAATGAATAATATATGTATGTATCCGTACGTAAATGAAAAAAAAATAATCGCACGGGAAATTAAAAAGTTTTTAATTTAAATATATAAAAAAATACATGACCAACAAAAAAAATTACTTATCTTTTGGGCTGATTTTGTTATTGACGTTTTTTGTAGCTGTCGCTGTTGTTACTGAGACTTCTGGTGTTGTTTCTCCTGCCGTTGTTTCTTCTGCTTTTGGGCTTTTGGTGTTGTTTCTGCTGCTGTTGTTTCCTTTGGTCATATCTGCTGAATTTGCTGTAGCTGTAGTTGTGGTTACTGGTGTTTGATGTCACTGCTAATGTTGCCGAACTTTAGTGGTGGTGTTGATTTCTTCGCCCCCACCTTTTTTTAAAACAAAGCAAAAGCAACGAACAAGCTTCGTATTTATGCTTTAATGAGGCATGTGGTTGCATATAAAAAAAATCCAATAGTTCTGGAGGAGGTGCAAAAATGGTTACGGCTTCTTAAATAAGTCACGATGGCTGATTGCGGGGATGATCGAAAGGCCTTCATACTTTCGAGAACGGTTTAAAATTTATTGGAGCTTCGGTACTTGCTGTACTCTGTTAACCGAGTAAAAACCAATATCCTCTTTTTTTCTTTTTCACATGGGACTTATCTTAAATGCCCTTAATGACCTTTTTGGTCTAAACACTTTTTAAACTTATTTGCCGACCATTTAAAACACTGCACACTCCTCAAATGACGATGATGGTAATGGAGCTCACAAAACAAACGCGGTTGTCACTAATTATTTTATTTTTATAACTACCTATAAGCGAATTATCAGTTATGATATGTCTACGTTATAACTTAATTCTACTTACGTTATTGCTGCTGTTGCTTCTGCCGATCCGACTGCCGTTCATGCGTCCCTGCCAGTGCGTACGGTCCCTTCTGAAGATTGGGTTTTCATGGTGACCATGACACCAATTTTTCGAGATTCAACCAATAGTGAGCGGGGAAGCGGCCCAATAGAAGCCAAATTGGATACCAAGGTTTTTAACCAATCTTCTCGGAATCTCTCCAACATGCCTGGGGATTCAACGCAACCAGACGCACAACAAACAACACAAAACGTAAGTACCGTGAGTAATTTGCCTTTACCCGAAAAAAGTCGAATAACAATCAGGGCACCAACGTTCCTTAAAAATTAACCCGATTTCTTTTTTATTCAAATGGAAGCCCAATTTACTAACGCGGGAATCACGCGTGACAATTCGAAATATAATCATGTTATAGCCGCACTTGATCCTCAGTATTTGTCAATGGTTTCCGATTTGATTCGCAATCCGCCAGCGGATGGCACAAAATATGAATCGTTAAAAACGCGTTTAATTAGTGAATATACCGCGTCTGATCAAAAAAAGTTAAAAGTTTTGTTGACGGAAGTTGAACTTGGGGACGCGTCCCATTTATTGCGAAAAATGTGTGAATTAGCGCGCAATTCTTTGACCGATGATGCATTAAGGTCATTGTGGATTGACCGCTTACCTGAAAACGTTCGGGCAGTTGTTGCTATTTCGAATGATGATTTGAACACGTGTGCCACATTGGCCGATAAAATTGTCGAATTAACCGTATCTAAACACGTTTCCGAATTCAAAACGGACAATAATAATGCAGCATTATTTCAATTGAAAGCACAAATCGACGAACTCACAAAATCTTTTAGGGAGTTTAGGTCAAGTCGTAGCAAAAGTCCGAATTCGAACGGCAACAACAATAACAACAACGAAAACAGACGTTCACGTTCGAAATCAAATAGCAAGCGACCATATTGTCGATTTCATTATATGTTCGGCGCATTAGCGCGCAAATGTGAACAACCTTGTCGGTTTAAAAAATCTGAAAACAATTCACCGAATAATTCGGAAAACTAGAAACCACTTCGTCACCGACGGTACACGAGGTGGAATCAAATTTCACTCGCCGTCTTTTCGTTACCAACCAATCAAATCATCGCAAATATTTGGTCGACACTGGCGCCGATTTATCAATTTTGCCAAAAAATTTATTTCCTAAATTAAAAAAACCAGAAGTTTATAAACTTTTTGCCGCTAATGGCACACCTATTGAAACTTTCGGTTTTCTCACATGCAATGTCAATTTAGCTCTTCGTCGCAATTTTGTATGGACATTTCTTATTGCGAATGTTTTCAAGCCCATTCTAGGTGCTGATTTCCTCAGTGAATACGGATTGTTGGTAGACATAAAAAATAAACAATTGATAGATGCAAAAACAAATTTGCGCACTAGATGCAATTCACAACTCATCCAATATCAACGAGTTAGTTCAGTTGATAAAAAATCAAACTTCAACGATTTAATTGTCGAATTCAAAGATCTCACTTTACCTCCAACATTCAATAGATGTGATAATTTGAAACCAAGTAAGGTACAACATCAAGTTATTACAACGAGCCAACCTATTTTTTCTGCACGTCGTTTAAATCCTGAAAAGCTAAAACTAGCAAAAATGGTATTCGATATGATGCTCAAAGCGGGTATTTGTCAACCCAGTAAAAGCCCTTGGGAGAAATTTTGTACGGTACAACGCTAAAGCTACCAGGCGATTTTTTCGATAACAAAACTATTAATTATTCATCCGAATTCGTTAGCGAGCTTAGAAACACAATGAATCAAATAAAAACCATTGCCACATCAAATCATTCATCAAATAATCATTTTGTCCAAAAAGAACTTTCAAATTGCACGCACGTTTTCTTACGCGATGATTCCGTTAGAGCACCGTTTAAGCAACCTTACGATGGCCCATTTGAAATTATTGAAAGAAAAGGTAAAAATTTCGACATACGGGTAAACGGCAAATTGGTAACGGTACCAATAGATCGTTTAAAAGCTGCAATAATAGAAGATGATACATCTAATGAAAATATTTCCGAAGATTTTAGTATAAAAAATAGTATTAAGGAAAACAATGAATCGCTTAACGATACCAAAAATTCAAATAACGCAAACAGCGAACCCACAGAAATTAGAACACGATCTGGTAGATTAATAAAAAAAACCTAATCGCGTTGTAACTTTCTTACGTGATCGGTTGATCACTGGTGGGGGAGTATGTGGCGACCGGCACGGTAGCTCATTGGCCGTATCTAAATTGCTTGCACTGTAACTCATGTGAAACAGAGAAAAAAATGATTGTTAACATTTTTATGTAAAGCAAAACAACGAATGTAAAGCAGTTTGAGAATTATTGTTATTATTGTTTTTTATGATATCTTCCAATGTCATTGCTCGACCTACAAATACTTAACGTATATGAAATGAAATGTAAAAAGAAATAAAGTAAAGTCAGTGTGTGACAAGCAGTTGCTGTTCAGATACCGACTTAAGTAGTTCTTATTACGGAGCGTTTTACTATCATGCTACGCATGTTACAAAGTAATATTTAATTTCGCTGGATACACAAAAAGCCACACTATCTATAATATTAATAGGTTAGGCGATTTCTTGTGACCGATATTTTGTTCTACCGCTTTATCCCAATTTTGCCCAAATGTATATTATATGAAAGGAATTTCTTTTTAGCCATTTTGCAGATTTACAGATTTTTTAATTTTTTCCTTTATTTTGAGTAAATTGCATTTAAAGTTGCTACTAACACACATAAAATTATACATATGCTATGTGTTTTATTAGATTTGTTAATGTGTTTGTTAATGAGTTTGTTATCTTCATTCACAATAATAATAAACCATAAAAGTGTTGGTTTGTGAATTGGCTAAGTTGAAAAACAAAGCTGCCTAGAAATTGCACTCGAATTTCGAGCGCTGGAATTTGCTTGTAGTATAAATTACATCCTAATATATCTACACATGTGAAACCTCCGTTTCACAACACTTCTAATAAATTATTAAGCTATTTATTAGTTTTTAAATTTGTGTAAGGTTTATTGCCTTTAAGAAATTGTATGCAGGTAAGGGACGTAAAAATAGAAAAAAGTTTATAAGCAACCGTATTTGTACATGTGAAGTATTAATAAGTAACAAAGTTATAGTCCGTCTAGACCGACTATGCGATACCCTATACCATACCATGCCAAACCAAATTTGAATGGCATTATTAATTTTTTTTCCTTTGAATATGAAAACGTTCATATCAGATGCAATATTTATATGGGGACTAGGTCGCAAAATATACAAACCAAATTTGAGAAAAATCTGTGCAATATTTTTGTTTTTGATAGATTTAAGTGAAGATCGGGCAGCTTTATATGAGGGCTATGATGTAGAGATTCACCAAATCTGCTTACACCATACTTTTAATAATTACTATTTAATAAAAAGTACATCAACTTTTTTACTGCAATTTCAAATAATTCACATAATAAAAGTTCATCATACTTTTTAATGCAATCTGCGTTTATGACAATTTCTGTTGCTAAAAAAAAAGTTCAATTCAAATTAATATGTATGAAATATAAATCACACAAAAAAAAATTGATGGCACACTTTGTTGCTACTCGAATACAATGTTTAGCTCAAATACAATGTTTAGCCTTTAATTACCGAAAGTGAAAAATGACACTTTTCATGAAGGCCACTCATGGTTTCTTTTTTTCAAGTTCAAGTACAAATTTTGTTTACACAATCTTTATTAATAATCACATTTTAGAACTAAATATTTTTTTTGAACTTATTTTTTTTTGTTTTACTTTTATTGATTTTGATTTAATTTGAATTTGATTTTTACTTTTACGTATATATAAGAAAGTATTTAAAATTGTAAATAATAAAAACCAAAAAACATTAAGTGCTGAATTAGCACAAAAATAGTATAAAATAAAGACCACTGTTGGAGAACAGAGAAATTGGTGCTCTGACAGTTGGCAGGCAAACTTGCCCTAACTTTAAAAATGTAGTTTAATTTTTAAAAGGATTAAGCTCTAAAACTGGTCGACAGGTTTGCCCCAGAATTAGTTGAAAGATTTGACATCACGATTCAAAAATATATTGAATATATTATATACTAAAACTGGTCGGCAGGTTTGCCCCAGAATTAGTTGGAAAACTTGATAATAACAACATAAATATATTATATGGCGATCCTGATCCTGCGTATCCTGGAACTCTGATGGCTATTTGGTAAAAAAAAAAAAATATACATCCTATCCTGAAAATTTTATTTTGAAAACTATCCGAAGTATCCTGATTGGAACACAGCTGAACATTTTGACATTCCACTACAGTAGACTACCAAAGAAGAAATCTTATGGAAGGTCCAAAGGCACTCACCAATACTACAACAGATTGGCGCGCAATAAAGAAACTCATCTGACGGCTATACCCAAAGAGAACTTGAAACTTAAAACTAGAGGCGGCTTTAAAAAGAGGCTTAGAGTGGAGAAGGCAAAGCTAAAAGCAATCCAGAGGGCATCAAACAACAAAACTGGTGGAAATTACTTTTCAAAAGCATTGGCAGCTGAGCAAACCATAAGTCTGTTAAAAACCGAGCTCAAAGCAAAACAACACGAAAGAAGCGAAAACATTTGGCATAAGATAGAAGAAACAAAAAAATTTGCATATGGGGAACTGTTGGAGCAGCGACAAAAAAGAGGAGATCATAATCAACCAAACTGCAGCCAACAACAACAGCAACAGCATTTTGGACAATAAGATAATAACACAAGATGTAATTTTTTTATTCATTATATTTATTGCACTCCTATATTTTTTCAACAAAATAAATAAATACTACAAAGCTTATTTACATAAGCACCTTAATAGGAGCAGGGAAATAGTATTAAAAAAAATTTTTTTTTTTAAATCTTTTAACTCATATTTCACTAAGAATTACATATGTTTAATTAAAATAATAAATTAATTAATAAATCTTAAAACAAAATTTTTTTATATACAAAAGTTAAAATATATAAAGTAGTACACTTATGGAAGAATTTGAAAAAATTGTAAGGACTCAAGTATATTAGAAAATTTTAAAAAACAAGGTACAAAGAAATACAAACTAGATACAGTTTTATAGAAACTAAAAGAGGTAGAACAGTTAAAAACACAATTTGAGGCATTAGAAGAATCACCTAACATTGACTATATACAACTGACGACACTTAAAACAAAATTTCGAAAATTGTACACGGAAATAAGAACCAAATTAGAAGAAAAGAAAGAAACAGAAAGTAACGAACATAGTAATTCAAGCAATACGCAAAACGTAACAAAAACCATGGCGGAATTTGACATAATTACTAGTTTAAAAGTAGTCCCAGAATTCACTGGAAACTACAAGGAGCTAAATTCATGTTTAAAAATCACTGAGCTCATGTATAATAACTTGAGTGAAAATGCAAACAAAACTTTTATAGAATTCATAAGAGAGGTAAAATTACACAATAAGGTTAAAACAACAATTGGAATACTGGAACCAATTGATAATTTTGACAAACTGAAATATGAGCTAACAAAGTTATACAAAAGTCCTTTGACAATTCCAGAAATTTATTCAAAGCTCAATGGTTACACACAGAGAAACCAAAATGTCACCACATTCAGTGACAATATATTAAACTTAATATCCGAATTAAACTTGTTACAAATTTCACAACTGGAAGGAACAGTGGCAACAGAACGGAAGGACGATATAGTCGGAACAAATCAAAACTATAGTTTGACCATTTTTAAGAACAATCTACACGATACCTTAAAACAGGCAATTTGTATAGCACAGCCTAAAACGCTGAATGAAGCAATAAGTATTGCAAAGGAACTAGAGAAGACTAATTGTACCTCAGGACAATTAATATATTATCAACAAAACAATTTTAGACAAACCAATTTTAAAGGACGAAATAACCACAAAGGCTATGGCAATGATAATAACCGTGAAAATTATAACAATAATAACAATCGTTCTTTAAACAACAATGGAAAATATGAAAATTTTTCGAGACAAAATTTTAAACGTGGAAACAATTTAGGAAATTTTCGTAAAAATAATAATTACAGTGGACAAAACAATAACCGTGGGAACAATATCTACTATTCCGGGAACAATAGCAATCGCGGAAATTACAATAACAATCGAGGACAAAATAATTATCGTGGAAATAACAATTATCGTAGTAACCAACATAATAATTACAGTACAAATAATAACAATAATAGAATTCGAGTCATTCAAGAGGGAAACGAGTTGGCCCCGGAGGAAGGACATGCGGACTAGAGTCAATCCCCGGGTATCCAAGAATAAAAATTTATAGAATTTCAAATAATGCAACAAATATAATTTCTCTAAGATGTAAAGATGCTAATAGGAATCTTACCTTTATAGTAGACACAGGTGCGGACGTGTCAGTAATAAAAACAAAAATTCTTAATGGTGATTTGTACTTTAACAATCAAGAAAAATGCAAACTTACAAGCATATCGGACGAAATAATTTATTCACAAGGTGTAATTGATTTAAATTTAGATTTAGGTGAAAATTCATACATTCAAAATTTTAATATCGTGGATAGCAAATTTCCCATACAGACCGACGGAATACTGGGACAAGATTTTTTAAAAAATTGCTTATGCAGTTGTTGTCAATGATGAAGAGATCGTTTTACCAATTTACTCAGACTTGTCAGAAGTTTCTGAGATAATTATTCCTGCAAGATCAGAAATAATTCACCATATAAAAATGGATCTAGCTGAAGACAGCGTTGTGTTAAATAAAGAAGTGCAAGAAGGAGTATTTTTAGGAAATTCAATAGCACCCAAAGACGGATTTGCCCACATAAGACTACCTAATGTAAATGACAGAGAAATAAGAATTTAAAAGTTAAAATTAGAAACTGGGCCATTACATAACTATTACTTAATTAAAAATAAGAAGAGGGACAATTCTGACAGGGAACGTTTTGAAGAATTGATTAACATTTTAAATTTGGATTCAAAAGACAAAGAAGCAAAGGACTCGTTATACGCAATTTTTGAACAATATCCGGACATTTTTCATATCGAAGGAGAAGTATTGACAGCAAACAATTTTTATACTCAACATTTAAGTGTAAATGACACAAATCCTGTGTACATAAAAAATTATAGACTACCGAATTCTCAGCTTGAAGAAATAGACGAGCAAGTAGACAATTTAATAGACACTGACATAGCAGAACACTCAGTTAGTCCCTATAACTCACCATTATTGCTAGTACCAAAAAAAAAGTAGTGGGGACAAAAAGAAATGGAGACTAGTAGTGGACTATAGGCAACTAAATAAGAAGTTGGTAAGCGACCGCTTCCCCCTAACCCGCTTGGAGGACGTACTAGATTTACTAGGCCGAGCAAAATACTTTTCAACACTCGACATGACGAGCTCTTTCCATCAAACACCGTTACATGAGGACTCTAGACTTTTAACTGCATTTTCAACTAACAAAGGACATTTTAAATTTAAACGTTTACCATTCGGATTGAAAATTTCAAGCAACAGCTTTCAAAGAATGCTTACAATTGCCTTGAGTGGTTTGGATAGCCAAGCATTTTTGTATGTCGACGATATAATAGTATTTGGTTGTAGTCTAAAACACCATAATGACAATTTAATAACAGTCTTTGACAGACTAAGAAAATACAATTTAAAATTAAATGCAAGCAAATGCGTATTTTTAAAATCAGAAGTCGTATATTTAGGACATTTAATTACTAATGAAGGTATAAAAACAGACCCTTCCAAATTTGAAACAATTCGTAGCTTTTTGTAATTACTACAGACGATTTATTAAAAACTTCGCTCAAACCACAAAATGTCTCAATAATCTGGTGAAAAAAGGACAGACATTCGAATGGACAGAAGAATGTCAAAAGAAATTTGAACTCTTGAAAGGAAAATTAATTAACCGACCTATATTACAGTATCCAAATTTTGAACAACCATTCGTACTCACAACTGATGCATCTGACTTCGCAATCGGTGCAATCTTAAGCCAAGGTGACATAGGAAAAGACTTGCCAATATCCTATGCAAGTAAAACACTGGCAAAACACGATATAAACAAGCCAGTAATAGAAAAAGAGCTACTAGCCATTCATTGGGGAATTAATTTTTTTAGACCATATTTATATGGCAGGAAATTTATCGTGGTGACGGACCACAGACCCCTAGTAGCATTATTTACGCATAAAAATCCTTCATCAAAGATGACAAGGATAAGAATAGATTTGTCAGATTATGATTTTGACATAATCTACAAACAAGGAAAAATTAATACAAATGCCGATGCATTGTCAAGAATAAAAATAGATTCGGACATACTCAAGAGAATGTTTGCAATAACAAGGGGAATGTCAGCCAACGAGAACAAGGCAGACACGGAGAAATACAATTCTTATTCGAAGCCTGATCAACTTCACATTTGGGAATGTACGTCCATATCTGATATCAGGAATATGAAAAATTTAAGATTCACAGAAGAAAATAATAAAGGTACCAAAATTGAGATAAATAAAAGATGGGTAACAGTTAGATATAGCGATAATCACGCGAAATTCGTTTCGATTGTCGAGAAGCTATCATCAAAAATGACTGATAGGAATATAATGAAGCTAGCGCTAGAACAAAATGATATATTAAGAGGCATGCCCATGGAAGAATTTAAGAAAATGTATAATAAATTGCAAATGGAAAGAATAAAAAGGAATTTGGAACCTTTAAAGATAATAATATTCAAAACCCCAACAAAAATTAAAGAAGAGTCAATTATGAAAAATTTAATTGAAGAGTATCACAATACACCAATAGGAGGACATTCAGGCATCAGAAAAACTTTATTGAAACTAAAACAAAGATTCGTTTGGAAAAACACGAGTAAAATGGTTAGAAAATATATAATAAATTGTTGTGAGTGCACAAAGAATAAGCAAACAAAATACAGCAAAGAAAAAATGACGATAACTGACACACCTGGTACAAGTTTTGAAACATTAAGTATAGATACGGTAGGACCCTTACGAATATCTAACGGCTATAGATATATTTTGACAGTACAGTGCGAATTAACAAAATACGTCATACTACATCCAATGGAAACAAAAGAGGCGATATCAATCGCAAAAGCATTAGTAGAACAAGTAATACTTAAATACGGACTTTTTAAGACACTAAAATCGGACAGAGGAACTGAATTTAAAAATGAACTGCTTGAAAATATTTGCCAAATGTTGAAAGTAGAACAGATTTTCTCAACACCCTACCACCACCAGACAATAGGAGCACTCGAACGAAATCATAGAGTTTTGAATGAGTTTTTGTTCAATTTCGTTGAAAATAATGAATGGGACAAATATATTTTGTACTATGCATTTGCATATAATAGCACACCAAATGTGGATACTAAATACAGCCCTTATGAACTAGTATATGGAAAAATTCCACGTTTGCCAAATGACATAGTTGAGGATAATAGGCCAATTTGCAATTTAGACAACTATGCAAACGAAATGAAAATAAGACTAGGGAAATAAAATTAATTAATAAAAAAAAAAAAAAAAAAAAATCACTACTTAAAGCACGAGAACTAATACATATGACAAAACTAAAAAGAAAACTAGGTTATGACAAGAATAGTAAGGAATCTGACCTAGAAGTAGATTTAGTATACGTTAAGTTAGAAACTAGGAGAAAACAACAGAGTCCATATTATGGCCCTTACCCTATAATTGAACGTAAAGGAGTCAATTCTGTAATTAAGGTTAATAATAAATTTAAGGAATATCATAACAATATATTTAAAAAATACAATCCTAATTAAAACAAGTAAGAGTGTTAAATTCGGCTATGCCGAATCTTTGATACCCTCCACCTCGGTTTGAGTCTTGATAATAAATGTAAATGAAAAAGTAAACAATTTGTTAAACTTAATACCAAATTATTTCAGCAAATTCTTTGGGTTGGGTTTCGTCTTTTCTATCATTTCGGATTTATTTCGGTGTTTGCTTTTTGGTCATCGTGGTTGCTGATCGGCCTGCATTTAGGTTATATACCTATATGCATGCGTTTCCGGTTATATGACATAACTTCTCGTCTAATTTAGTTTTTGCTAATTAAATAGCTCGCCCTAACCTCCATTGCAAAGGTAATGGTTGTGTAGGGTGGCTATATGCATTAAATCGTGCTAATTGGAGATGGCTGTATAGTTTCTTTTAACTGGCCAAATATTTCTTCATTGCGGCCATATAGGTCGGATGGAGGAACAAAATAATAACCAAAAAAAACTCTCTCAATTTTTTTATTAAAATATTGCCATATTTGGAAAACATAGAGAATAAATTTATAATAATAAATATTCAAATTAGGGATGCCAAACGCAAAAAACCAAATGTCCCAAACATTTTAAATAAAATAATTTGTTTTCTTTATTTTCTGAAAAACTTCAAATTTTCATCCAAAAAAAATTGTGAAAATTTATATATAAAAAATAATATTCTCATCAAATTGCGTTTATTTATGTAACAGTTTTTATGTTCGCAATTTTTAAATATCATTTGACGTTTTCTAAAATTCATTGAATTTAAATTAATGTTTTCTGTAGTGTGATTCTGTAAATTTCAACGATCCGACAATCGCAAAATATATCGACAGCTATTACATACATCTCACTAAGTACATACATCTTAACGACAGTCGACAAATCTATTTTTCTATTTATTTAAATTGTAAACAAGTGGCATCTCTGTCAAAATAAGCGAAAAACACAAAGAAGAATAGAAAAAAAACAAATTACTTCGTGTTTGACAGGATGATTTTATGTTTATGTTTAATATCTTTATTTTTTTTTACTAATATTTCTGTGTATTTATTTGAAAATGAAATAATGAATTGAATATGCCATTTAATTTTTTTATTTATATAAAAAAGTTTTTTAATTAAACAAAATATTTTCACTATTTTATGATTTTTATTTACGTATGGCGACATTTCAACCTAAAAATTTAAGTTTTTATCGATTGAATAAACAACACAAAAATGGTTGTCGTTGAGATAACAACAACAGCTGACTTTAACAATAGCGAATATCATTTAAAAATTTTACTGATAATTTTGCAATTTTCTTTTTTTACTGAATCGCGATACTGAAAAGCTATTAATTTCTCCTGAATGTCAAGATTTTTTTTAAATGTAAAATTTTTTTAAATGTAAACATAGGTATTTGCTGTTTTTTATACCCTATACCACTATGTGGTTTGGGTATAATGACTTTGTGCTGCTGTTTGTAACACCCAAAAATATTTGACCTAGACCCATCTTTAATTATACCGATCGAATCAGAATCACTTTCTGAGTTGATTTAACAATGTCCGTCCGTCCGTCCGTCCGTCCGTCCGTCCGTCCGTCTGTGTGTCCATGTAAACCTTGTATTCAAACTGCAGGTCGCAAATATGAATATATTTTGATGAAATTTGGTACGTAAGCTTTTGCCAGCCATGGGATGAACGCTATTGAAATTGGTGAGAATCGGTCCATCTTCAGACCTAGCCCCCATACAAATTACCCCTATGAAATCGACATAAATTGCCATAAGATCCAAATTGTCATATAGATCTTATTCAAATTGGGTTTGTATGCGTTCATTACATCCATTAATGAGTTGTCCAAAAATGATCCCTTTGGCCCCATATAGAGCTGGTTCCCGATCTTCACTTAAATCTATTAAAAAACAAAAATATTGCACTGATTCTTCTCAAATTTTGTTTGTATATATTTTTGCATTATAAAAGAGACTTTACCAAACATGATCAGGATCGGTCCATTTTTGGACCTAGTCCCCATATAGATATATCATCCGATATGAACTTTTTCATATCTGCAGCCAAAAAAATTAATAAAAATCCCACTCAAATTTGGTTTTTGCTTATTTTCTATGTCCAGTTAGTTGGGCCTAAGAGATAGAGTTTCTAAACGCATGGTATAGGGTATCGTATAGTCGGTCTAGACCGACTATACTTTTCTTACTTGTTTTTTTTGGAATTTCAATTTGTGTTTAACGAATAAAATTTATATTAAAGATGCAATTGATGTCTTCTAAATTTAAAATTATAATTTCCGACGTTTTGATATGATTTTCTGAAATTCAGTTATTGTAATTTATAATTGGAAAATTTTAATTCCAGTTTTTTAGAATTGATATTTTCTTAAATTTGAATGGAAAATTTGAAAAGTGCAATTTTGTATTTATGTGAATAATAATGCTTTAGTAATTATAAAAAATTTTAAAAATTAGATGTAATCGCAATCAGATATTTTGTAGGTAAAGCAGAATAATAATTCTATATAACTATGTAGAACTGTTTTGAAAGCAAAAAACTCATTGATGAACTCTGTAACTCTATTTTGTAAAGACAACAAAAAGTTAATATGCCAAACTTATGTTCATATTTGTAAAAGAATAATGAAAATACGTATGAAATAAAAGACTAGCCCGTGTATACTCTTAACATTGTTCTGTATGATATCCAGTTGAAAATATTAACATTCATGTTAAAATAGAAATAACTATTGCAAAGCTAATTAGAACAAACAAAAATTGTGGCGCCATCTACTGTGGCATAGTCACGCTGAGCAAAATGAAGTGACACTCTGTTAATGCAAAAGAAATGTATTTTCCCCACAACAAAATATTGCAGAATTTTATGTAAATTGTTATGGATATACATATATAATATATGTATATTATTTGTATTATTTAATATGTTTATATAAATTTATAAAGAAATTTATACATAAAATTTTTTTTTTGCTATATTTACATTGTTTTTTTTTACTAACAACTAAGTATTTTAGCATTATTTGCTTTAGATGTTGGTGAATTTTTACTCCCTTTATATTAACTCGTAGTGTCTGCTTGTCGAAAAAATTTTGGATCGATTTTAACCAATTTCCCGTGAGCCATTCGATCTGAAATTTTGCAGGCAGGCTCGTGGTAATAACAGAAATGATCTAACAAATTTTTAGAGTGATGCCAAAACAATGGAAACTTTTAAATTTTTCTACCAGAGTTAATAAAAAAATGTACTAAGGGTTAGTTTTTATTATATTATTACCACAACGACCACAAAAACAACAAGTCCAGCTATGACAACAACACAACATTTAGAATAACAACAAGAACAATATAGAAACATCATATTTTTGATTATTTTTTTACTTTTTCAGAGATTTCCCTGGACCTGTTCCACCGATTTTAATGATTTTTGAAATAAAAATCTTCCCATGAATTTGGTGAATCATTCTCACTAAAAATGATCACTGTAGCTGCACTATTCAGGGCGTGATCGTGACAAGAACAACAAAAAAAATTATATTTTTTTCAAGACTTTTTAGTTCTTCATTCAAATCTCGGGCCCTAATCGACCGATTTGGACGATTTTAAATAGCAAACTTTTCAGGATGTTAAAGAATCATTTTTTATGTCAACGAGCACCCTAGCTGCCCCATTGATGCCGTCATCGTGATTTCCACAGACGGACAGACGGACAGACGGACATCGCTATATCAACTCCGGTTGTTATAAGGATCACAAATATATATATTTTATGGGGTCCAAAATTTTTTTCTAATTATTACAAACGGAATGACAAACTTATATTTACCCTCTGCACACTGGAGTGGAGGGTATAAAAAACTAATGCTAAGAATTTAATTTAAGAAATATTTACACAATCACAAAAACTAATTATGGATAGTAATTTCCTTAACTTAAAATTATATTAACTTGGACTTGAACAAAAACAATTTTTTGGAAAACAACTTTCCTTTTGAAAATCACAGAACTCTCAAAATTCATATAAATTTTTCTAGCCCCGTAATTTTCAATCTTAAGGACGATGGTGTAGAGATCCACCAAATCTACTTACACCATAGTTTTAATAATTACTATTTAATAAAAAGTACATCAACTTTTTTTACTGCAATTTCAAATAATTCACATAATGAAAAGTTCATCAAACTTTTTAATGCAATCTGCGTTTATGACAATTTCTGTTGCTAACAAAAAAAACTTAAATTCAAAATAATATGTCTGAAATATATATCACACAAAAAAAAAATTGATTGCACACTTTGTTGCTACTCCAATACAATGTTTAGCTCAAATACAATGTTTAGCCTTTAATTACCGAAAGTGAAAAATGACACTTTTCATGAAGGCCACTCATGGTTTCTTTTTTTAAAGTTCAAGTACAAATTTTGTTTACACAATCTTTATTAATAATCACATTTTAGAACTAAATATTTTTTTTGAACTTATTTTCTTTTTTGTTTTACTTTTATTGATTTTGATTTAATTTGAATTTGATTTTTACTTTTACGTATGTATAAGAAAGTATTTAAAATTTTAAATAATAAAAACCAAAAAACATTAAGTGCTGAATTAGCACAAAATAGTATAAAATAAAGACCACTTTTGGAGAACAGAGAAATTGGTGCTCTGACAGTTGGCAGGCAAACTTGCCCTAACTTTAAAAATCTACTTTTATTTTTAAAAGGATTAAGCTCTAAAACTGGTCGGCAGGTTTGCCCCAGAATTAGTTGGAAAACTTGATAATAACAACATAAATATATTATAATGACTAAGAATTGACCTATAGGGTCTATTTTTATACTACTGATTAGTGGGAGTAAAAATCAATTTGACCAATTTAAGTCGATTTCATAGGTGTCATTTGTACGGGGACTATGCCAATTTCAATAGTGTTCATGCTATGGCTGATAGAAGCTTACATACCAAATTTAATCAAAATATATTCACATTTGCGACCTGTAGTTTGATTAAAAGGTTTACATGGACACACAGATGGACGGACGGACATCGCTAAATCGACTTAGAAAGTGATTCTGCCTCGATCGGTATAATAAAAGGTCAAATATTTTTAGTAGTTACAAACATCAGCACAAAGTCATTCTACCCTGAGCACATAGTTGTATAGGGTATAATGAAAAACAATCATTAAATATTGCTTAATTCAGTAACTTGTAGGATATCCTTTGTGCTTTGGGACCTTTGTGAGCCAATTAGCATCGACTTAACCAACTTTAAAGTATCATCTTTACAAATTTTACCCAACTCGTGCAAAATTATGCTGAATTCAGACGATAATTTTTTTAAAAAGTTAAAATCTGCAAACATGTACTTTTCCATATTTTCTTAATTAGGGATGATATACCTTATTCTAAACTTATGTTCTAAGAGATAAAATTATAACTATAAATTGATTCAATATCTATTTTGGGCGTGACTACGCTCAACACATATTTTGTCATAATCATCAGTTTTACTTGTGGCGTTCAACTTCGCTTTCATTTCGATTGTTTCAAACAAAACTAAAGCGCAGCCGAATTCCAGAAAAAGTACGTTGACTGTTATGCATAATATATGTGGCTCGTGCCATTAATTGGAGTACACCCGGAAATACATTATATGTATGCATGTCGTTTGTTTATACTTGTTGTACATTCGTACTCTACGTCATGCATACACTGCAATATATATTTATATAAATATGTAGGCCGCATACTTTGGGGACTGAAAAATCATTAATTTTTCTTGGGTAAAATTAACGAATATGATATCTCTTTCCGATATTACCCGATAATTCTTTAAAAATTCCACAAAATCGGTATATGTATCAAATTCAGTATTCTGCGCATGTTTGAATCCAACGATATACGTTCCGATTACTTTGCAACCATGGTCAAGGACAGTATATTAATGTGGATGTGCAAGCTGAAAATTTGTAACATGAAAACTGATAATGCAAGAGTGGCCAACAAGTATATATACATGTCACAGCAAATTGTGACACAGAAAAATTTTGCTAGAAACAAATCTGTGTAACTTACATACGGTTATTGTTTGTGTTACAAAGTTAAAATAAAAATCTTACAATAACTGAAAGTTGTTGTATGCACACTGTGATGGTTCATAAAAAAGTAGGATTTTTCAATGGGCCACCCTGAATATATATTAAGAGTCGTGAAAAATAACACATGATTTTTGTGAAATTTTTTCATTAAGGTTTAGGAGTTGCTATCGGGTTTTTGAAATTTGGGATTTTTGAAAAATAATTGGTTCCTTTATACCATTTCCCTTTTGTGAGAGTCAGAAAAATAATTTTTTATTTTTTCTTATATACACCGCTATTGAATGAATATTTTTAGAAGAAATAGTGTCAAGATTTTCTTTTTTAGAATTATATTCCGTGGATTATGTTATTTTTGTCCGTTCGTCCGTTTGTGGAAAAGACAAGAACTTCAAATATGTAGAAGTTTGGATTACTTTGTTTTTATATGTATGTTTTTAATATCCCAAAGAAAAGCCCGTCAAATTATTAAAAATCGGTCCGTGTATTGCACAAGACAGTACAATCAACCCCCTTCCCATATTCATTTTTTCGGAAAAATACCTATATGTCAATAAAAATTTAAAAGAGATATTACTTCAGTATTTTTATGTATTTTAAAGAAATTTCAAAGCAAAATTATTTTAATATTTAAGAGTAATAAACAATTTTTGAAATTTGTACAGCTAAAAATATTTATATTTTAGCTTATTTTTATTCCCAATATCGTAAATTTGATACATTTTATTAGCAAATTATTGGAGCAAAGTCCATTTATTCGAATCTGGGTAGTTTTGTTTATATTCTTTAATCAATAGTAACAATTACTGCTTTTGTTCTTCATTGTTGGTATGTAATTTGTTATATTCCTTCATCAGCGCCACTATACGTTCTGCGACATCGTTAACAACTCTCATAGAACGAACTATGCCTCTACCATTTCTATAATCCGCATCTTCTTCCCAGTCTTTGATATCTTTCTTGAAAAAATTGGATAAAATGCCGGTTATGCTGAAAAATGTTTTTGGAAACGAAGTCTTTTTTTAGTTTTTTGCTACTAACTAGACTAGTATCCAATTTTATTCGCTTGGCAGGGGTTTCCGGTCCTTCAATATCTAAGCGTCCACCATCTTTCTTCTTCTTTACATGAACAGAAACTTTGTCATCAAAAAAAGCGAAAGCAATGAGCCCTTTTGATAGTTACGAGAGGTGACCAAAAATTTTTTTGTAGTTGTAATCGACTCATTTATATCTTCTTAACATTTTAAATCCTTTAAAAGCTGCAGAACATTTCTTGGAGCACAAATCGCTGACGGGGTTTGAAACAAATACTTTATATAAATTAATTTTATTATTTTTTATAAAAATAAAAAATCTTATTTTCAATCTTTATCATTTTAGTGATTGAACAAAGTTGTTCGATATTTTAGTTTGTTATACTGGAAGAGGCTTAAATAGTATAACTTTTGCTTGAATTCTCATTTGGTTGTTTTCAGCAAATATATATGAATTTAACTTTTTACCAAACAAACTATCTACTGCTTTTGGTTACTGATGAGGGTTGGTGACTCTACCTGAAACAGCTGTATAACCTGTCATGCAGAATATAGATCAATTTTTTGAAACAAATGTGCCAATGTTTTTGCTTCATTCAAAGTAAAAACATTTGATCTTGAGCCTGAATAATTTTAAACCCAATCTTTATATAAATTGTTATGGCAAATATGCAAACATCTCAACGGACAAAACTTCACTCTCAATCAGCTTGAATTCATTTCTAAATACATAAATCTTTAAACAAAAAATGGCTTTAGCCATGTATCTAGCCCGGTGAAGACCTCCAGGTGCTCTAAAAGTTATTCCTTTTTATGGTATATCTCCTAGAAATATAAGTGCAAGTTTAAGGAGCTCTTTGTAGTCATCCCGTGGCTGAAAATGTTTCAGTTGATTTTGGGCGAAACAAATTATATTATTTATTCATTTATTCGCATATTGGTCTATGGAATTAATTCTTACAGACTATTTACAAAGAAAAACATTTTAAAATTAATTTTAGTACATAGCTATTCATGAATTTAGAAAGCATATTATTTTACTTTTAATTAAATTAATATTTAATGAGAAATCAATAAATCTATAAAGTTCATTCATTAATTGAATTGAATTAGCTCTATAGAACTGTACAGATAAAGGTGAGAAGTAACGTATTGGACGTTGAGGAATGTTGAATGATATATTGTTAATCAGGAAAGCAGAACAAACACCACCATTAATTATATTAAGAAGAAATGAAACATTTAGCATAGTTCTCCGGCTTTTTAAAGTTGGTAGCTTAATAAGGGCAAGTCTGCTGGTATAGGATGGAAGATTACTTGGATTGAAGTTTAAACTCCGCAGACAAAACAAAAGGAATTGTTTCTGCACAGATTTCAGACTGCCGGCATGAATTTGGTAGATTGGGTCCTAAATTATCGAAGCATATTCCAGGATATGTCTCACAAGTGACGTATATAAAGTTTTGGTGACATAGGGATTATTAAACTCTTTGGCCCAACGTTTTATGAAACCAAGTACACCTCTGGCTTTGTTGACAGTAATTGTTATATGAGGAATAAAGCTCAGTTTATGATCCAATAAGACACCAAGATCTGTAAAGTTATCTACTTTATCGAGACAGTAATCACCCAGCACATAGTTGACAGATATCATCCTCTTTCTGACGAAACTTATATATTTACACTTTTTAAGGTTTAGCTCCATTAAATTTAAATTACACCAAAAATAAAATGAATTCAAATCATTTTGCAGAAAAACATGTTCAGAGTGTTGATTATAACAGAAGAAAATTTTGACATCAAGATGTTTGAAAAATGAATAACATTCGGAAGATCGTTTATAAACAAAGAAAAAAGAAGCGGTCCAAGATGGCTGCCTTGTGGTACTCCCGACATTACATCTTTCGGCTTTGAAATAACATTTTTAAAACATACTTTTTGTGTTCTATTGGTTAAATAAGAATATATCGACTTTGCGCAAAGATTTGAAAATCCCATCATATGTAATTTCTTAAGAAGAAGTTTATGATTGACTTTATCAAAAGCATTGCTGAAGTCAGTATAAATTGCATCTGTTTGTTTGCGTTCAAGAAAACCACGGTTGACAATTGTAGTAAATTGTAATAATAAATGAATCCTTCCACATAATGGGAAAATAACCGTATTTAATTGAGGTATTAAACATGGGTGTTAATGGTACAGCTAAAACATCAGCACATTTTATTAAAATACAGGACGGAATTTTATCTGGACCACTGTCGCTGGAAAATTTAAGTTTTTTCAATTCATTAGAAACCACAGATATAGCAAGAGAAGGAATGGATATAATTTGAGGGCAGTCAGTGAATATGAGATATTAGAATCACCAAAAGTTGCATCGGAGTATGTAGTAGAGAAGTCAGCAAATAAATTGCATACAATAGTATCATCACAGAATTCATTATGTAGGAATTTCATAACAGCTGGATAGCCCTAAGTTTTTCTCTTAGAGTTAACAAATTTGTAGAATGACTTCGGATTTCGTTTAAAATTATTTTTAATTTTTTTCAAATAGTTTAAATAACATGAATTATTCAGAGTATTATATTCGGCACGACAAATGTAGTATTTTCCATGTAATATTTATTTTTTTATTCTTGACACTAGCCAGTTTCCTAGTATTCCAAGGCAGTCCAGAAAGGTTTTTCAAAAAATTTTTAGGAACACATGACCCAATAAAAGAATACATCTTGTTATACAAAGCTTCAGTCATTTGATCAATGGCACGAGTTGTACCAGTAGATAACGATAATAAATCATGCCAGTTTGTATTATTTATAAGTTCATTAAACATAGTGTAATTCGTTTGAGCGAAACTAAAAATTCTAACACTTTTTTTAGGTGTGTCTTCAAGGCCAGATGGAACGGATATATTTACTTCAATAGTAGGGTGATATCCATCTTCAGGAATAGAAATAGGGGGCTTGAGCGCTTCGCAAAACATTCAGTAACTTCATTAACAAATATTAAATCCAATAATTTTGAATGATAATTAAGAATTCCATTTAATTGAAAAAGATGTAAATCAAAAAAAAAAAAAATATTAAAAAGCTCATCACATTTATCATTTGATGTCAAGAACGAAATTAATATAAATCTTTTTAGAAAGAAAACTATAAATTTTATTAAAAATGTTAACTTTTAATCAGAATATATGATAATATTTGTTAATTAATATGAAATGTCATTTAAAAGTATTTAAATACTACTAATAATAATAAATTATTCCAAAACCATAGTTCATACAGCTTATGCTGCAACAGAGCTTATCCCGTGGTTCGTACCAGGGATGAGTAATCTCTAGCATATGCGGACCTATGCAGGGATGGATTTATTTCTAATAATAATAATAATTGATTTAGTCGGAACAAAGTATTTTTCTTCAGGTAAGAACTTCCACGAAATTGAAGGCAAATTGAAATCTCCAAGAACAATAACAGAGTCATCCGGATTCGCAGTACGTAGAACAGATTTAATAGCTTCTCCATGTCTAACATATAAAGACTGCGGAGACGATGGAGGGATGTATGAGCAAGTAACAAATATTTTATGATTGTATTTAATTAAAACTGCAACGAATTCGATGTTTAAAGAGGGATCAATTAATAAAACCTCAGATGATAAGATACTTGACACAGCAATAAGAACGCCACCGCCATTCATCTTATTGCAACGGTCACGTCTAAAAATATTATATTTACTGCAAAATATTTCAGTATTTAAAAAGGTATGATTAAGCCAAGTTTCAGTAAATACGATAATATGATGACTTATGTTGAAATTTTCAATATATAAAGTTGACAGTTTAGTTCTCAGGCCACGAACGTTTTGGTAATCTAATGAAATATTTTCACCAGTAAGATCTTTTAGTCTTTTGGAACATTTGAATCAGTTTGACGAAGGCGGCCAATATTGTTAGAATTTTGTCTAAATATATATTCTCGAACCAATGAATTTTCAGGCCAAAAGTTACGATCAATAATACGGTCAAAAAGATCATAGGCAAAATAGTTTGCCATAACTAGATATAGAGATCGATAATTTAGTTACCTAAAATAGCTACTTGATTTTCACTATATTCTTTCGGTTTGGATTTTTTTACCCTAGCATCACCTGCCGAGTTATGGTTCCTCAACCAACTTGTTACATAGGGAACTGCGTTCCAAGTTTTCAATGGGCGACCAATTAGGTTTAAAGTCATCAAATTTGATACGTTCTGCACTGTTAATCTGGCTCTTATATCAGAAATTATGATATTCATCAATGAAAATCCTCGTTCTGCTTCAGCACTGCTAACGGCAATCGTATTAATGATATTTTTCGCCTTTTGAATATTTTCTGGAATTTTACAAATTTCCTGATGACCATTGCTTATTATCTTTTCTAAATAACTACGAAAATCATTCTTATCGATTTCAAATGAAAAACTTTTCGAAATTCATCAAAATTTTCTTCGGCCTCTAACTACGGAACTGCAATATCTTAAATTTTCCAAGTGCTCGGCTCTAACAAATTGGCTAGCTCATAAATTTTGCTGTTATCAATATAGTTTTGTTGTTATTTGATTCTACTTGAGAGAAATCAATCAATCTTAATTTCATATTTCTTATGATACTGTCAATAACAGAAGCTCTGGGAAGGTTTCCATAAATTCTGTTTTCGACGAAGATAATATTTTTGAATGCTTCGGAGTTTATAACTTCATCCACTTTTTTCGTAATTGCAATAATTGTTCTTCTAATCAGTTGATCTTCTCTACAAATATTTAAATTTTTAGCTTGAAGGGCATTGGATAGTAGAGAGCACTCCTGGAGGATGTCAATTAGTAGAGCTAAATCAACTATGAAATATTTGTTTTGTAATCGTTTTGCCATTTCCGACAACTTTTGGTTAGAGTTAGAAGCAAAGAAC
Organism: Cordilura impudica; assembly: GCA_963682025.1. Classification (NCBI taxonomy): domain Eukaryota; kingdom Metazoa; phylum Arthropoda; class Insecta; order Diptera; family Scathophagidae; genus Cordilura; species Cordilura impudica. The sequence goes on from OY821522.1 coordinate 45,696,808, forward strand.
TTATACAAAGTAGGGTAGTTTCGCCATACAGCAAAAGCAGATCTTAGGCTGCACGCAGCCCATCTTGGTCCTAACACTCTTCCAATTTTAATTACATCCAACGTAAGCTCTTGGGAAATATTTTTAGTATTTTTTGGTTTTTATTAGATTGATGAAAAATACTATATATTTAGTTTGTCCATGAAAACTTTAAAATGATTAACTTGCTTGATGTCGATTATGGAATCATCTAAAACAAGTTGGAGACGGTGATTCAGACAGTGCCATATAATAACATTTGGAACAATCTCTTTTATTCGTACGCTGACTCCAGATTTACAACCGAGCAATGTGCTAGCACCATCAGAACAGAATCCTATTAAATTTAGTTTTAAATAATTTGTATCAAATCCAACAGCAAGCAATACACTCAACAAACTTTGGAAAATAGCTTTCGCATCTTGTGCTTCAAGTTCCACAATATCTACGAATATTACTGCGGATATTTCAGAAGATTCTGCTGTAGAAGATTCCACTTTAATGAAAACTATAAGCGCTGATTTATTAGAAATGGTGGAAGCTTCATCAATTATAGTACAAATTTTTAAACTTTTCTCAATAATAGAACTGAACAATTCCTTTTTAGTTTTTTTCGCGATATGCTCAACTATGTTACTTGCACTATGTCACGAATGAAGCTCAATTCCCATGTCCAACCCGTTTTTTACTTGAAGCTCAGTTTCACTTTCTATATCTGAAAACGGACGGTTTCCTTTCGTTAGGCTGTAAACAAAACAGTGTTAAAGACTTTTACAGTAGAATTAATAAATTTCTCGTTCATATTATCGATACATGTGTAAAAGTTTGCTTTTCAAGAATTTTGGTATGTGTATGTGTGCTTTTGATACAAAATTTATTCATTCTTTCCCTAAAGATGCTTGCTGCACTATTTTGTTTTTCCCCGATGGCGTAACTTTACATTCTTTCCATTCATTAGATATTAAATTTACTTCCATTTTTAAACAATAGTTACATCCCAATTTCTGGTTACAGACAAATAGACCATCATATTTCATTTTAAACTCCTTCAACTATTTCGCATTCCAACAACTTGGTAAATTGTTAGTGTCGTTTTGGGAACTCGAAATCTCTAATATTTGTTCTTGTAAACTAATGAACCTGCTTCTATCGCTGGTATGAACGACCTGCTTTCATCAGTTACTGATGATTCTTCTCTTAATTTGTTTTGAAAAATATGTAGTTAATGTATTTTGTCTCTTCATCTTCAAAAAATAAAATTGGGATGAAAAATAAATTATGTAACGTAAAACATGAGATTGGTTAATTGAACTTACCTTGCGCAATTTTTAAAAAATCTTCGGTTTTATTAGAAAAATAATTAACATATGTATAAAACTGAAGTAATCAAAAAACTAATAACTGAAAAAAGAAATAGTTTTAACTTTTGCTGATAATCAAAATTGACTGAGTTTTACAAAACAACAAATCATTTAGAACCACAATAAATTAATAGGACTTTCTTTTTGCAGTTTACTACGAAAAAATTTCAATCGCAATGAAAAGTAGATACAATTTTAAAATTGTATATAAAATTTGCACTAAATATGTTTCGAAAGTAATTTTTTCGCAGTTTACTATGAAAAAATTACAATCGCAATGAAAACTAGATAAAATTTTAAAATTGTATATAAAAATTTGCACTAAATATATTTCGAAAGTAATTTTTTTTTTCTGATTAATATCCGGTTCGGACGAACCATAGAATTCACATTAAAAGGTACGCGCGAACCCCTGCGAACCTAAGGAAAGCATCCCTGGATCTTAGTGAAAATCAAATGCATGAGCTTTGACACAACTGCCACAAATACTGGACGAAGAAATGATGTATGCATTTTATTGGAACAAAAGATGGATAAAGATATGCTTTGGCTCGCGTGCCTTCATCATGTTATGGAAATAATACTTGAAGCTGCATTTCGCCAGACACTTGGTTCCTCAAACGGTCCTGAAACTTTAATATTTAAAAGATTTAAGCAAGCCTGGAGCACAATTAAGAAGACGAACTTTAAATATGGGATTTCTGACGTTTTTGTTTTAAAACTAGTGAAAAGAATTACAGATAAACTCTTAAACTGTCGACAAGCTCGGTCATAAAATTTTTTACTCTGTACTTTTTCATTATAATCTTTAAATATAACTGCTATTGTGATTTTTATACTTATTAAATGAAAGCTTCAACTTACAGCAACAATATTGAAAATTAATTAGTTCAAAAAAGTTATATATAATCATTTAATTTTTCAAAAATAAATCTAATATCTTTAATTTTCACAAATAAAAAAATAAAATTACAAAACATTAAACTAAGTGAACAAAGCATAAAAAGAAAACAACTTCTCTTACATCACAACAATAACATATTAAGAATCAAAATAACAAGTGCATACTCCTTATTTACAATACAACAAAGCATAAATAAAATAAAAATAATATTACAAACATTAAAAACTCAAAGCATAAAAAGAAAACGAAAAAATTCTCTCACAACAACAATTACAACATAATAAAAATCAAAATAAGTACAAACTCCTTAATTGCAATAGAACAAAGCACAAAAGAAATAGTCAAATTTTCAGTATAACAATAAGTACACAATAAAAACAACTTTAAACTTTACATCTGATCTCATTTTTTGTTAAATACAATAAGTGTTACCATATTGCTAATAATAATAATGGCTTGTTTGATGAATAATTGTACCATTAAAGGTGATGGGGAAAGAATGATCACTTGTTGGCTGTGCCATGAGCTATGTCATACTAAAGGTAGTGGTCTTTCTGGACTAGTTGCTGATGCTTTATATAATAATAAAGGGTAACATTGGTGTTGCAATAAATGCAGGAAAATCGGAGTGAATTTCTACCGTTTTTTCAATGATACACAAAAGGAATGCAATGATATCCAGGAAAAGGAAATATTTTAAATGATTTAATCACTTTATATTAATAATATGTATTAATATATGAAATTTAATAATTTTTGGTTTTGCTAAGTTTTTGTTTATGTAAATAATTTTTTGTCTTTTGAAATTAATAAATAAAATAAAAGTGGTTTTCTAAAAGTCGTCGTTTTTTCTCTGATAGTTTTATATTCAAGAGCTACTCTGCCAAATAATAATATTTCAATTGGAATATTAATATTAGAAAAAAAAAATAAACAAAAATGTTAGAAAATATATTCACTATGAACCCCCTGATAAATTTTGGGAAAGCATCCCTGCTAAGATCCCATTCTACCAATGTGTCAAAAATCGCCGATGCAGCTACCTTTCCTATTTCAGTAGATAATTTTCGCATTGAAAGGAGTTTATCAACTCCCATTCCATATACCAGAATCTACAGTTTCACTTCCGCTGATATCTTCTATAATTTTTCCATCCCAGTAATAGTGAGTGGAACGTCAGTGCTTATATTATTTTGAAGGATTACCACCAATATGTTTAATTGTTTGTGTCAAAGCCATTGCTGCTTCTCGATTAATTAGTTTTGCACCTATTTCTGCATCTTCTATTTTGCTTTTCAGTTGGTTCAGAAGCATTCAATATAGGTAAACTGTAGTCATCGTCGCTTGACGAAGACGACCATTCTCATCGTTAGGACTTCATTTGCAGTAGATGAGCAACAGCATCTAATGGTTATCTTGTTTTAGATTTTGTGGTAAAAAGTAGACTTAATACTCTTTTTTTGTTGGAAGTTTGGTTTTACATAGTTCTGATGATACCTGACCACTTAGCCATATCGTGTTTTTGTGTGTAGCCATTAAAAAAAAGTGCTCTTCAAGCTGACCTACTATAACAGTAGAAAAATATCAATTTATTCTCAGATTTTTTTCAAAATATATTTTATTAAACTCACCTTTGAAAAATAATCAAGGGTTTCTTTATATTCTAAAAATTTTAAAAATATTGTTTGTGTATATTAAAACTTTTTATAATGAACATACGAAAATGCTGATTTCCGACCGACTATACGATACCCTATACCACAGCTTTCATACCAGTTGTGACAGCTTGACAGCTGTCAAAAACGCAATCTCGAACCGTATGGCTTTGTTTACCTTTTTCTTCATTATACCCTATACCACTATGTGGTTTGGGTATAATGACTTTGTGCTGCTGTTTGTAACAACCAAAAATATTTGACCTAGATCCATCTTTAATTATACCGATCGAATCAGAATCACTTTCTGAGTTGATTTAACAATGTCCGTCCGTCCGTCCGTCCGTCCGTCCGTCTGTGTGTCCATGTAAAGCTTGTAATCAAACTGCAGGTCGCAAATATGAATGTATTTTGATGAAATTTGGTACATAAGCTTTTATCGGCCATGGGATGAACGCTATTGAAATTGGTGAGAATCGGTCCATGTTCAGACCTAGCCCCCATACAAATTACCCATATGAAATCGACATAAATTGCCATAAGATCCAAATTGTCATATAGATCTTACTCAAATTGGGTTTGTATGCGTTCATTACATCCATTAATGAGTAGTCCAAAAATGATACCTTTGACCCCATATAGAGCTGCTTCCCGATCTTCACTTAAATCTATTAAAAAACAAAAATATTGCACTGATTCTTCTCAAATTTTGTTTGTATATATTTTTGCAAAATACAAGAGATTTTACCAAACATGATCAGGATCGGTCCATTTTTGGACCAAGTCCCTATATAGATATAGCATCCGATATGAACTTTTTCATATCTGCAGCCAAAAAAATTAATAAAAATCCCACTCAAATTTGGTTTTTGCTTATTTTCTATGTCCAGTTAGTTGGGCCTAAGAGATAGGGTCTCTAAACGCATGGTATAGGGTATCGTATAGTCGGTCTAGACCGACTATAATTTTCTTACTTGTTTTGTTTTGGTAAAGAAGTGCGCAAGAGATTAAAAAATAAAATATACAAAATATAATATGTGCCATCGAACAGCTATACACCATGTTTTCAGCCACTGAAAGAATAAAAAAATAATAACAAAAAAGTGAGTACAGTGATAAACATTAAAACATTAAAAATTAACAAAATCGTATTTTCTTTTCAGAAATAAAAGTTATAAAAGGTGCATATTAAAACCTAAAGCTTGTGATTGTGATAATACCAGTAGTGTTGGTATAAATGCTGGTAAATTTGCCAGTTACATTCACCACTACTCAACCCAGGGCCGAAAGAAAGGGATCAAAAATTACTATATCTGAGCTAACTATTGGTCCACTTGCTGGTGGCGAGTCACGAAACTTTTCGCAATTTGAATTGTGGTATTAATGCTTTGGATTATGACTTGCGTGTGAGTGGTCCTAAATCGTACTTTGTCCGGTAATATTCATCGCACTATGCACTGCTTTATAAATAAAACATTAATTTGGCACTTTTTTACTCCTATAAGAAGACGGACTTATACGTTTTTTATCATAGGCACCTAGCTGAAAAGGAACCAAAATTAGCACAACTGAAGAAACAAAATCTTAAATTTAACAACAGTTATCTACAATTGATAACGCTTCTAAACAACAGCCTACTGAACAGATTTAATTTTATAAAGGCTAGTTGAAACCCTTAAAAAGGATGTGACTTCCAAAAATCAACAATTACGAACAACAAATACAACACTATCAAGAACTACAAAAATTGATTGAGTCTTTGGAAATGGGATTGAAGACTCAAGAAAAACAACTTCAGGGCAATGTAAAATAGACAAAACAATAAAAGACAAAAATTAGTAGATGGACTACAAGCAGAAGTTGCTAAGAAAATCTAACAACTTAAAGAAGTTCAAATAGTAGCAGAAAATTTCAGTGGCATAGAAAAGGATTTGTTGTAACGATTGCAAGAACCAAAAGCAGAAAAACAATGTAAGTTAATGACATATATAGACCTTTTGAAATCACTGATATTCATGTATGCACTGCAATTTTTCTAAACCTTACAGTGACGATTATATAATTAAAGTTTTAAGCCAAAATCCTCCAGTTTTCTTTGCTATACAATATGTATTTTAAGATTTATATTCCTTGAAGATATTTAGTATTTAATAGTTATTTATTTATTTGTGTACTTATAGCAACAGAAAACATTTTGAGTACAATAAGCAAAGTTGCTGTTGGTGGTAGTTTTTCGGATAAAGGAAAAGATCAAAAAGACTTGCGGGATGTGTTTCATCGTTTGTGTGCAGAGGCAGTAAAAGCTTGTGTTGGCACACTATCAGTACCTTTGAATCAGTGGGTAAAACCGGTCTTCACAACCCACATTAAACAGCAACAGCAAATTAGTAGTCACAAATCTGCACAATCTAACAGCGCACATAGCCCTTCCGACCAACACACCACACAAAAACGCCAATGGCACTCGGAGCAGCAGTTCCAGCAGTAGTATCGGCGCTGGAGGAGACAGTTCTGCGAATGTATCAGCCTGTGCAAATTTTATTATACTCGTTGAATCAGTGGCTGTATTACTCGCAGTATAAAAATCTATTAGTTTTAGACGGCCATTACCCATAAGAAAATTAGCTAGCTTTAAATCTGAATGTATCACTCCATTTTCATGGATATAATTTAGAGATACAAGAATTTGATACACAAAGTGTATCTATATGTATAAAAGAGTTGCGAGGATGATCAGCGCCCAGCCCAAACCATTCGACCCAGAAGCTTGAAATTTGGATTGTAGGTTCCTCTCTCGGCGTAAAGATCCACTAAGCACGGATTTTTAAAAATTCTTACATTAACGGGGTTAAAGCGGACAAAAATGGGGAAAATGGTAACAAATTAATATAGGAATATGAAATTTGGTGGGGAGACTCCATCCGAGAAACAAATGTGGGCTCAGAACCGATTTTTTCAAAATTGTACCTTTCTGCATCTTCACATATTAATCTATATCTCGAACTTTTTTACACAGTCTCCACCGAATACGTGGGCATCAGTCAATAATGATTTTATTGCTAATTCTAACGTCTAGGGGAGGAACAACGGCGAAAAAGGGAAAAATTGTATATTTGGTATACACATTCTACCGAATGCGTGGGCATCAGTGCAGAAAGAATTTATTGCTAATTCTAACATCTAGGGAGGAAAAACGGCCAAAAAGGGGAAAAATTCTACATTTGGTATCTACTAGACAAACGAATATCAAATATAGTTTGTGGATAGAAACATCAAATGAAACGAAATCTTTTGGAAATTCGGATCTTAAAACGGGGTAAAAACGGCTCGTAAATGTAAGAGTATACCTTTTTGTATCTTCTTTATAAAGTAGTATAGGAATATGTAGATTCCACCAGAAACACAAACATCGGAGAAGAATAAAATTTGTTTTAATTCGAGCCTATAGGCGAAAACTGATACTTTTCAACTGGTAAATTTTAATTTGAAAGTATATTTTCTTAACAAAAGAAGTAAGAAATTTATAGTCGGTATAGACCGATACCCTATACCATGCGTTTGGAGAATTGGTCTTAGCTAAAACTAATTATGTTTAGAAAAAAGCATAAACCAAAGCCACGTCGAAAATTGGACCGATCCTGACCATATTTGGCAAAGTCACTTATTTTTTGCAACAACATATACAAACCGATTTTGTGAAAAATCTGTGCAATATTTTTGATAGGTTTAAGTGAATTGTCCTCTATGGTTTATTTTTGGATGTAATAAACGCACAAAAACCCAATTCGACTGAGATTCATTATTCACATTCGGTTGCGAATAGACGTGTTTTTAATAGCACACTAAAAAACCTGTGATTTAATCTGTGAAAATAAATTAAATAAATATAAAACAAACAACTTGGTGAAAAACGCTAAAAATATTAGCAATTTAACAAAAAAATTAAATAAAAGTTATCGTATATAAACTATAAAAAAAAGAAACACATTTAATATTTAAATCTGTGCGCCATTTTTATTTTCTTTAATTTTGTACTTATTTGATTTAATAAAAAAAAGGGTCGTCAAATGCTTTACTTGTGGCCGTTAATACCACTTTTCACCTTGTTCGCCACTACTTTAGGCCGAATACTCTTCTATGAGTAGCGAAATTATGGACACTATGGAAATGCAAGGAGGGAACGAGAAGAAGCAAATCTCCTAACAACCTATACGTGATTGAAATACGCGATGAACAAAGGAAAAAACAACGTAAAGAGGATGACGACAAAATCGACAATGATAAAAACAAGAGATTCAAAGAAACAATATGAGTTAACTCTGTGTATGCAAATGTATGTAATGTACGAACAGATGTATCAGAGCTTAAATCCGATATCAAAGAGATCAATAGCAGCATCCAACAACTCAATAATTCTCTAATACAATCTCTTGCACAAATTACGGACTCACTGAAATCTCTTACAAGCCAGGTCAATGAACTCAAAGAACAGAACATAGAGAAAGAAACGCGTATGCAAAAAGTGGAAGTCAAGGTCAACTCTCTTGAACAACAATTATTAAATAAAACAAGTAAGAAAATTATAGTCGATCTAGACCGACTATACGATACCCTATACCATGCGTTTAGAGACCCTATCTCTTAGGCCCAACCAATTGGATATAGAAAATAAGCATAAACCAAATTTGAGTGACATTTTTATAAATTTTTTTGGCTGCAGATATGAAAAAGTCCATATCGGGTGCTATGTCTATATGGGGACTAGGTCCAAAAATGGACCGATCCTGAGCTTGGTTGGTAAAGTCTCTTGTATTTTGCGAAAATATATGCAAACAAAATTTGAGATGAATCAGTGCAATACTTTTGTTTTTTGATAGATTTAAGTGAAGATCGGGAAGCAGCTCTATATGGGGCCTATGTAATAAACACATACAAACCCAATTTGACTAAGATCTATACGACAATTTGGATCTTATGGCAATTTATGTCGATTTTATAGGGGTCATTTATATGGGGGCTAGGTCTGAACATGGACCGATTTTACCAATTTCAATAGCGTTCATCCCACGGCCGATGAAAGCTTATGTACCAAATTTCATCCAAATATATTCATATTTCGACCTGCAGTTTGATTACAAGGTTTACATGGACGCACAGACGGACGGACGGACGGTCATTGTTAAATCGATTCAAAAAGTGATTCTGATTCGATCGGTATAATTAAAGATGGGTCTAGGTCAAATATTTTTGGTTGTTACAAACAGCAGCACAAAGTCATTATACCCAAACCACATAGTGGTATAGGGTATAAACATAGAAATAAATAACATACAAAACAAATAAACTGTTCCTACTGAAATAATAACAAGTAAGAGTGTTAAATTCGGCTATGCCGAATCTTTGATACCCTCCACCTGGGTTTTACGTTTACATTAATATCTGGACTTCTTGCACTATTTGTAACAAATGTACATAAAATATTTGAATATGTCAACACTTTGATAAACCTATTACTGAATTATTACAACAAATGCTCTGAATTTTCAGCATTTTATAGAGGTGTCTACATATTTTAGGTCATAAATTGGCACAATGACTCCCGATTTATCCCATTTTAAATACTAACCTGATCCAGATAATTACAAACAATATTAAGTTTAATCAGGTAAATGGTTTATTTTGTAATTTTCTTTTTAATTTAAATTTTTTAATATAAAGGTGCATTTTATTTTTTGCAATCCTTTTCAATTTTCCAGACCTATTAGTATAGGGCACATTTGTGAGTCCGCATAGATCAACTTTCAACTCTTACTTGTTTTTATTGTATTAAATCTATCTTTGTGTCTTTAAATTAATTAAGATAATTAAGATGAAAATATTTAACGATTTGTTTTTTTTTTAGTTAATATCTGAACATTTTACTGATACAAGGCAAAACTAAAACTGCCAAAAATTTCAGTCAAAACTATTTTGAATGTATTTGTTAAATATCGCATACTTTTTTCAATTTTAAACTTTAAAGTCTTTTTAAGTCTGGTAATAACTCTATAATATGAAGGAAGTAAATATGTGGATTCTTTAATAACAATGACAAGTATAAAGCACTTTTTTGTGCATTATATTAAAATATTATAAATTTGAACATAATTAATTTTAGAAACATAATTAATTTAAGAAAAATGTCCGATTCGTTTTTCGATGATGCTGAAAACACGTCAAAGAAATACAGAACATAAAGATTTTGCTTCAGTTAGTTGAGACACGAGAAGCTAATGGATGACTGGAGCAGGTCAAAGGTGACGACTATAAATGCAAATGCAAGGCTTTTGAAAATATATTAAAATGCGATAAATCAGATCTAAGTATACATGCTTATAACCACTGTTATAAAAAATCTTTTAAAACCAACAGTATTGCCATAATTTGAAATTGTAAAGATGCTAAATTGCAAAAAAAGATGCTTAAACGTACTGGATGCTAATTTTTTTTTTTTTCAAATTTCATTACCTTTATATTGAAAAATTATATACCTATTAATAAATTCTTTGGTTTTTAAATCGAAAAATTAATATAAAACATATGCTTCGATTTATATTTTTTAAATTTTAATTAAAATTATTTTGGATTTAATCTGAAATTTTTTTTAACATCAAATTGAGTATTTTAAACTTAAATTAAATATTTTTAAATTTAGAGGGATTTTTTTTTTTATTTAAAATATAACAGAAATTACATTATCAAAAGATACGATTATATTAGAATAATTGGTTTATAGAATCTAACATTTCTGTAATGTCTTCATCTTCAAGTTCTTCTTGGCTCTGATATTTTTCTGACGATCGACTTTTATCAACGACATCGCTCGGTATATTGTAAGTGTGACAGCACCGATTTTTCAATTTCAATCTTTCTTTTATACGTATTACAGAACATAACAACTCGGATTTTATTCTATTCGAAGTTTGCTTTTAACTAAAGCCATTAAACTAATCAAACGTTCAACTTCGGCTTTTGAGAAATACAAAACTAATATAGACAATACATATATTGATAACTCCTTAAATGGATTTTCGCCAATAGAATTTTTCAATCCATAAAGAGGTTGTATTCAGTGTTGTATCCCAGTTTTGTTCTGTGATATAACTCCATTGGATTTGAATTTTTTCTGTTTCAGATGATATAAATTTAAACTGTTCTAATATATTGGTTATCTGTTCTTTTACCCGATTTAATGTGTTTTGTATTGAAAATTTTGGCATTTTTTTAATACAATAATATTTTTTGGCAATCGACTTTCTAATTCATTAAAAACTGCTGTTGGTGTTTACATTCTTCTATTTCAAAATGTTTTGTTATATTTGTTGAAAGAAACGAGCAGAGTGGTAAAAGGAGTAGTACACAAAATTACTGTCCTACACTTTGAGAAATTAAAACATATCAATACCATTAAAATTATATATTCTAAAATAATGAAAAAAAAATATCAAAAAAAAGATGCTAAAAGCAACTTTTTATTAATAAAAGATTCTAAGTTAGCATCTAGCATCTTTTGATAAATTTTGGATGCTAAACGACAAAAAAAGTTGCTAAATCTAGCAACTAAAAAGCTAAAACGGCAACACTGAAAACCAAGAACAAATATTCTGTTTGAGTTGTAACATCTCATTTGCAAGTCATTTTAATTAATTGTGTAAATTTTAAATGCACATCTAACCATATCAAAAAGATGAATTATACAGAGTTGAAATAATATTTTTTTTTATAATATCTATATGTTTTTTATATTATTCTTATGTAATTCTCATGAAATTTTTATCTTATTTTTTATATTTTTTTCTTTGTTTTTATGATATTTTTACATAATTGAAATTGAAAATGTACAAATTAAAAATAAATTTTAAAAAAAGTAGTGTAGGGGAAAAAGTGGGTGTAGTGAAAAAGGGAATTTTTTTCATAAGGGTAGAGATTTCTGAAAAAATCTCCTGGCATCACTAGTACTTATTAAAAAACAATGTAAAAATTCACAAGACAACGCAACATAGACCTGCTTTGTTCAAAAGCTTCCATAAGACTGAATGAAATTGTTGCTTACTTTACTCTTTGGTGAGTATTTTCGTTTTTGTTCGGCTGTATACATATAAGAAGCCGATTAGAGTTCGTTTTACTCGTGCTGCTATGAATATGTTTGTGTGTTAACAAAAATATACGATATCCCAGTCATCATTTCGAAGATTGTTTTAGCAAAAACTACCTTACTGTGTCTTCTTCGAGCACTTTTGATGATTAAAAACTGACTAATCACATGCGCTATTAGAAAAAGACTAGAAAATGATTTTTGCTTTCTCTTAAAAAGTGATTTATAGAAAAATTACATTAAATAAGACTCAAAAATGAGTCGAAACTGATCAGAAAAGCTGATAAAAAGGACTCTCAAGAAGATTCGCGGGTAAGGTAATATTTAATCCCAGTTTGTATTATTTATAAGTTCATTAAACATAGTGTAATTCGTTTGAGCGAAACTAAAAATTCTAACACTTTTTTTAGGTGTGTCTTCAAGTCCAGATGGAACGGATATATTTACTTCAATAGTAGGGTGATATCCATCTTCAGGAATAGAAATAGGGGGCTTGAGCGCTTCGCAAAACATTCAGTAACTTCATTAACAAATATTAAATTCAATAATTTTGAATGATAATTAAGAATTCCATTTAATTGAAAAAGATGTAAATCAAAAAAAAAAAAAATATTAAAAAGCTCATCACATTTATCATTTGATGTCAAGAACGAAATTAATATAAATCTTTTTAGAAAGAAAACTATAAATTTTATTAAAAATGTTAACTTTTAATCAGAATATATGATAATATTTGTTAATTAATATGAAATGTCATTTAAAAGTATTTAAATACTACTAATAATAATAAATTATTCCAAAACCATAGTTCATACAGCTTATGCTGCAACAGAGCTTATCCCGTGGTTCGTACCAGGGATGAGTAATCTCTAGCATATGCGGACCTATGCAGGGATGGATTTATTTCTAATAATAATAATAATTGATTTAGTCGGAACAAAGTATTTTTCTTCAGGTAAGAACTTCCACGAAATTGAAGGCAAATTGAAATCTCCAAGAACAATAACAGAGTCATCCGGATTCGCAGTACGTAGAACAGATTTAATAGCTTCTCCATGTCTAACATATAAAGACTGCGGAGACGATGGAGGGATGTATGAGCAAGTAACAAATATTTTATGATTGTATTTAATTAAAACTGCAACGAATTCGATGTTTAAAGAGGGATCAATTAATAAAACCTCAGATGATAAGATACTTGACACAGCAATAAGAACGCCACCGCCATTCATCTTATTGCAACGGTCACGTCTAAAAATATTATATTTACTGCAAAATATTTCAGTATTTAAAAAGGTATGATTAAGCCAAGTTTCAGTAAATACGATAATATGATGACTTATGTTGAAATTTTCAATATATAAAGTTGACAGTTTAGTTCTCAGGCCACGAACGTTTTGGTAATCTAATGAAATATTTTCACCAGTAAGATCTTTTAGTCTTTTGGAACATTTGAATCAGTTTGACGAAGGCGGCCAATATTGTTAGAATTTTGTCTAAATATATATTCTCGAACCAATGAATTTTCAGGCCAAAAGTTACGATCAATAATACGGTCAAAAAGATCATAGGCAAAATAGTTTGCCATAACTAGATATAGAGATCGATAATTTAGTTACCTAAAATAGCTACTTGATTTTCACTATATTCTTTCGGTTTGGATTTTTTTACCCTAGCATCACCTGCCGAGTTATGGTTCCTCAACCAACTTGTTACATAGGGAACTGCGTTCCAAGTTTTCAATGGGCGACCAATTAGGTTTAAAGTCATCAAATTTGATACGTTCTGCACTGTTAATCTGGCTCTTATATCAGAAATTATGATATTCATCAATGAAAATCCTCGTTCTGCTTCAGCACTGCTAACGGCAATCGTATTAATGATATTTTTCGCCTTTTGAATATTTTCTGGAATTTTACAAATTTCCTGATGACCATTGCTTATTATCTTTTCTAAATAACTACGAAAATCATTCTTATCGATTTCAAATGAAAAACTTTTCGAAATTCATCAAAATTTTCTTCGGCCTCTAACTACGGAACTGCAATATCTTAAATTTTCCAAGTGCTCGGCTCTAACAAATTGGCTAGCTCATAAATTTTGCTGTTATCAATATAGTTTTGTTGTTATTTGATTCTACTTGAGAGAAATCAATCAATCTTAATTTCATATTTCTTATGATACTGTCAATAACAGAAGCTCTGGGAAGGTTTCCATAAATTCTGTTTTCGACGAAGATAATATTTTTGAATGCTTCGGAGTTTATAACTTCATCCACTTTTTTCGTAATTGCAATAATTGTTCTTCTAATCAGTTGATCTTCTCTACAAATATTTAAATTTTTAGCTTGAAGGGCATTGGATAGTAGAGAGCACTCCTGGAGGATGTCAATTAGTAGAGCTAAATCAACTATGAAATATTTGTTTTGTAATCGTTTTGCCATTTCCGACAACTTTTGGTTAGAGTTAGAAGCAAAGAACTTATACAAAGTAGGGTAGTTTCGCCATACAGCAAAAGCAGATCTTAGGCTGCACGCAGCCCATCTTGGTCCTAACACTCTTCCAATTTTAATTACATCCAACGTAAGCTCTTGGGAAATATTTTTAGTATTTTTTGGTTTTTATTAGATTGATGAAAAATACTATATATTTAGTTTGTCCATGAAAACTTTAAAATGATTAACTTGCTTGATGTCGATTATGGAATCATCTAAAACAAGTTGGAGACGGTGATTCAGACAGTGCCATATAATAACATTTGGAACAATCTCTTTTATTCGTACGCTGACTCCAGATTTACAACCGAGCAATGTGCTAGCACCATCAGAACAGAATCCTATTAAATTCAGTTTTAAATAATTTGTATCAAATCCAACAGCAAGCAATACACTCAACAAACTTTGGAAAATAGCTTTCGCATCTTGTGCTTCAAGTTCCACAATATCTACGAATATTACTGCGGATATTTCAGAAGATTCTGCTGTAGAAGATTCCACTTTAATGAAAACTATAAGCGCTGATTTATTAGAAATGGTGGAAGCTTCATCAATTATAGTACAAATTTTTAAACTTTTCTCAATAATAGAACTGAACAATTCCTTTTTAGTTTTTTTCGCGATATGCTCAACTATGTTACTTGCACTATGTCACGAATGAAGCTCAATTCCCATGTCCAACCCGTTTTTTACTTGAAGCTCAGTTTCACTTTCTATATCTGAAAACGGACGGTTTCCTTTCGTTAGGCTGTAAACAAAACAGTGTTAAAGACTTTTACAGTAGAATTAATAAATTTCTCGTTCATATTATCGATACATGTGTAAAAGTTTGCTTTTCAAGAATTTTGGTATGTGTATGTGTGCTTTTGATACAAAATTTATTCATTCTTTCCCTAAAGATGCTTGCTGCACTATTTTGTTTTTCCCCGATGGCGTAACTTTACATTCTTTCCATTCATTAGATATTAAATTTACTTCCATTTTTAAACAATAGTTACATCCCAATTTCTGGTTACAGACAAATAGACCATCATATTTCATTTTAAACTCCTTCAACTATTTCGCATTCCAACAACTTGGTAAATTGTTAGTGTCGTTTTGGGAACTCGAAATCTCTAATATTTGTTCTTGTAAACTAATGAACCTGCTTCTATCGCTGGTATGAACGACCTGCTTTCATCAGTTACTGATGATTCTTCTCTTAATTTGTTTTGAAAAATATGTAGTTAATGTATTTTGTCTCTTCATCTTCAAAAAATAAAATTGGGATGAAAAATAAATTATGTAACGTAAAACATGAGATTGGTTAATTGAACTTACCTTGCGCAATTTTTAAAAAATCTTCGGTTTTATTAGAAAAATAATTAACATATGTATAAAACTGAAGTAATCAAAAAACTAATAACTGAAAAAAGAAATAGTTTTAACTTTTGCTGATAATCAAAATTGACTGAGTTTTACAAAACAACAAATCATTTAGAACCACAATAAATTAATAGGACTTTCTTTTTGCAGTTTACTACGAAAAAATTTCAATCGCAATGAAAAGTAGATACAATTTTAAAATTGTATATAAAATTTGCACTAAATATGTTTCGAAAGTAATTTTTTCGCAGTTTACTATGAAAAAATTACAATCGCAATGAAAACTAGATAAAATTTTAAAATTGTATATAAAAATTTGCACTAAATATATTTCGAAAGTAATTTTTTTTTTCTGATTAATATCCGGTTCGGACGAACCATAGAATTCACATTAAAAGGTACGCGCGAACCCCTGCGAACCTAAGGAAAGCATCCCTGGATCTTAGTGAAAATCAAATGCATGAGCTTTGACACAACTGCCACAAATACTGGACGAAGAAATGATGTATGCATTTTATTGGAACAAAAGATGGATAAAGATATGCTTTGGCTCGCGTGCCTTCATCATGTTATGGAAATAATACTTGAAGCTGCATTTCGCCAGACACTTGGTTCCTCAAACGGTCCTGAAACTTTAATATTTAAAAGATTTAAGCAAGCCTGGAGCACAATTAAGAAGACGAACTTTAAATATGGGATTTCTGACGTTTTTGTTTTAAAACTAGTGAAAAGAATTACAGATAAACTCTTAAACTGTCGACAAGCTCGGTCATAAAATTTTTTACTCTGTACTTTTTCATTATAATCTTTAAATATAACTGCTATTGTGATTTTTATACTTATTAAATGAAAGCTTCAACTTACAGCAACAATATTGAAAATTAATTAGTTCAAAAAAGTTATAT
The DNA here is from genome assembly GCA_963682025.1 of Cordilura impudica. Lineage (NCBI taxonomy): Eukaryota > Metazoa > Arthropoda > Insecta > Diptera > Scathophagidae > Cordilura > Cordilura impudica. The sequence goes on from OY821522.1 coordinate 45,713,644, forward strand.
ATAATCATTTAATTTTTCAAAAATAAATCTAATATCTTTAATTTTCACAAATAAAAAAATAAAATTACAAAACATTAAACTAAGTGAACAAAGCATAAAAAGAAAACAACTTCTCTTACATCACAACAATAACATATTAAGAATCAAAATAACAAGTGCATACTCCTTATTTACAATACAACAAAGCATAAATAAAATAAAAATAATATTACAAACATTAAAAACTCAAAGCATAAAAAGAAAACGAAAAAATTCTCTCACAACAACAATTACAACATAATAAAAATCAAAATAAGTACAAACTCCTTAATTGCAATAGAACAAAGCACAAAAGAAATAGTCAAATTTTCAGTATAACAATAAGTACACAATAAAAACAACTTTAAACTTTACATCTGATCTCATTTTTTGTTAAATACAATAAGTGTTACCATATTGCTAATAATAATAATGGCTTGTTTGATGAATAATTGTACCATTAAAGGTGATGGGGAAAGAATGATCACTTGTTGGCTGTGCCATGAGCTATGTCATACTAAAGGTAGTGGTCTTTCTGGACTAGTTGCTGATGCTTTATATAATAATAAAGGGTAACATTGGTGTTGCAATAAATGCAGGAAAATCGGAGTGAATTTCTACCGTTTTTTCAATGATACACAAAAGGAATGCAATGATATCCAGGAAAAGGAAATATTTTAAATGATTTAATCACTTTATATTAATAATATGTATTAATATATGAAATTTAATAATTTTTGGTTTTGCTAAGTTTTTGTTTATGTAAATAATTTTTTGTCTTTTGAAATTAATAAATAAAATAAAAGTGGTTTTCTAAAAGTCGTCGTTTTTTCTCTGATAGTTTTATATTCAAGAGCTACTCTGCCAAATAATAATATTTCAATTGGAATATTAATATTAGAAAAAAAAAATAAACAAAAATGTTAGAAAATATATTCACTATGAACCCCCTGATAAATTTTGGGAAAGCATCCCTGCTAAGATCCCATTCTACCAATGTGTCAAAAATCGCCGATGCAGCTACCTTTCCTATTTCAGTAGATAATTTTCGCATTGAAAGGAGTTTATCAACTCCCATTCCATATACCAGAATCTACAGTTTCACTTCCGCTGATATCTTCTATAATTTTTCCATCCCAGTAATAGTGAGTGGAACGTCAGTGCTTATATTATTTTGAAGGATTACCACCAATATGTTTAATTGTTTGTGTCAAAGCCATTGCTGCTTCTCGATTAATTAGTTTTGCACCTATTTCTGCATCTTCTATTTTGCTTTTCAGTTGGTTCAGAAGCATTCAATATAGGTAAACTGTAGTCATCGTCGCTTGACGAAGACGACCATTCTCATCGTTAGGACTTCATTTGCAGTAGATGAGCAACAGCATCTAATGGTTATCTTGTTTTAGATTTTGTGGTAAAAAGTAGACTTAATACTCTTTTTTTGTTGGAAGTTTGGTTTTACATAGTTCTGATGATACCTGACCACTTAGCCATATCGTGTTTTTGTGTGTAGCCATTAAAAAAAAGTGCTCTTCAAGCTGACCTACTATAACAGTAGAAAAATATCAATTTATTCTCAGATTTTTTTCAAAATATATTTTATTAAACTCACCTTTGAAAAATAATCAAGGGTTTCTTTATATTCTAAAAATTTTAAAAATATTGTTTGTGTATATTAAAACTTTTTATAATGAACATACGAAAATGCTGATTTCCGACCGACTATACGATACCCTATACCACAGCTTTCATACCAGTTGTGACAGCTTGACAGCTGTCAAAAACGCAATCTCGAACCGTATGGCTTTGTTTACCTTTTTCTTCATTATACCCTATACCACTATGTGGTTTGGGTATAATGACTTTGTGCTGCTGTTTGTAACAACCAAAAATATTTGACCTAGATCCATCTTTAATTATACCGATCGAATCAGAATCACTTTCTGAGTTGATTTAACAATGTCCGTCCGTCCGTCCGTCCGTCCGTCCGTCTGTGTGTCCATGTAAAGCTTGTAATCAAACTGCAGGTCGCAAATATGAATGTATTTTGATGAAATTTGGTACATAAGCTTTTATCGGCCATGGGATGAACGCTATTGAAATTGGTGAGAATCGGTCCATGTTCAGACCTAGCCCCCATACAAATTACCCATATGAAATCGACATAAATTGCCATAAGATCCAAATTGTCATATAGATCTTACTCAAATTGGGTTTGTATGCGTTCATTACATCCATTAATGAGTAGTCCAAAAATGATACCTTTGACCCCATATAGAGCTGCTTCCCGATCTTCACTTAAATCTATTAAAAAACAAAAATATTGCACTGATTCTTCTCAAATTTTGTTTGTATATATTTTTGCAAAATACAAGAGATTTTACCAAACATGATCAGGATCGGTCCATTTTTGGACCAAGTCCCTATATAGATATAGCATCCGATATGAACTTTTTCATATCTGCAGCCAAAAAAATTAATAAAAATCCCACTCAAATTTGGTTTTTGCTTATTTTCTATGTCCAGTTAGTTGGGCCTAAGAGATAGGGTCTCTAAACGCATGGTATAGGGTATCGTATAGTCGGTCTAGACCGACTATAATTTTCTTACTTGTTTTGTTTTGGTAAAGAAGTGCGCAAGAGATTAAAAAATAAAATATACAAAATATAATATGTGCCATCGAACAGCTATACACCATGTTTTCAGCCACTGAAAGAATAAAAAAATAATAACAAAAAAGTGAGTACAGTGATAAACATTAAAACATTAAAAATTAACAAAATCGTATTTTCTTTTCAGAAATAAAAGTTATAAAAGGTGCATATTAAAACCTAAAGCTTGTGATTGTGATAATACCAGTAGTGTTGGTATAAATGCTGGTAAATTTGCCAGTTACATTCACCACTACTCAACCCAGGGCCGAAAGAAAGGGATCAAAAATTACTATATCTGAGCTAACTATTGGTCCACTTGCTGGTGGCGAGTCACGAAACTTTTCGCAATTTGAATTGTGGTATTAATGCTTTGGATTATGACTTGCGTGTGAGTGGTCCTAAATCGTACTTTGTCCGGTAATATTCATCGCACTATGCACTGCTTTATAAATAAAACATTAATTTGGCACTTTTTTACTCCTATAAGAAGACGGACTTATACGTTTTTTATCATAGGCACCTAGCTGAAAAGGAACCAAAATTAGCACAACTGAAGAAACAAAATCTTAAATTTAACAACAGTTATCTACAATTGATAACGCTTCTAAACAACAGCCTACTGAACAGATTTAATTTTATAAAGGCTAGTTGAAACCCTTAAAAAGGATGTGACTTCCAAAAATCAACAATTACGAACAACAAATACAACACTATCAAGAACTACAAAAATTGATTGAGTCTTTGGAAATGGGATTGAAGACTCAAGAAAAACAACTTCAGGGCAATGTAAAATAGACAAAACAATAAAAGACAAAAATTAGTAGATGGACTACAAGCAGAAGTTGCTAAGAAAATCTAACAACTTAAAGAAGTTCAAATAGTAGCAGAAAATTTCAGTGGCATAGAAAAGGATTTGTTGTAACGATTGCAAGAACCAAAAGCAGAAAAACAATGTAAGTTAATGACATATATAGACCTTTTGAAATCACTGATATTCATGTATGCACTGCAATTTTTCTAAACCTTACAGTGACGATTATATAATTAAAGTTTTAAGCCAAAATCCTCCAGTTTTCTTTGCTATACAATATGTATTTTAAGATTTATATTCCTTGAAGATATTTAGTATTTAATAGTTATTTATTTATTTGTGTACTTATAGCAACAGAAAACATTTTGAGTACAATAAGCAAAGTTGCTGTTGGTGGTAGTTTTTCGGATAAAGGAAAAGATCAAAAAGACTTGCGGGATGTGTTTCATCGTTTGTGTGCAGAGGCAGTAAAAGCTTGTGTTGGCACACTATCAGTACCTTTGAATCAGTGGGTAAAACCGGTCTTCACAACCCACATTAAACAGCAACAGCAAATTAGTAGTCACAAATCTGCACAATCTAACAGCGCACATAGCCCTTCCGACCAACACACCACACAAAAACGCCAATGGCACTCGGAGCAGCAGTTCCAGCAGTAGTATCGGCGCTGGAGGAGACAGTTCTGCGAATGTATCAGCCTGTGCAAATTTTATTATACTCGTTGAATCAGTGGCTGTATTACTCGCAGTATAAAAATCTATTAGTTTTAGACGGCCATTACCCATAAGAAAATTAGCTAGCTTTAAATCTGAATGTATCACTCCATTTTCATGGATATAATTTAGAGATACAAGAATTTGATACACAAAGTGTATCTATATGTATAAAAGAGTTGCGAGGATGATCAGCGCCCAGCCCAAACCATTCGACCCAGAAGCTTGAAATTTGGATTGTAGGTTCCTCTCTCGGCGTAAAGATCCACTAAGCACGGATTTTTAAAAATTCTTACATTAACGGGGTTAAAGCGGACAAAAATGGGGAAAATGGTAACAAATTAATATAGGAATATGAAATTTGGTGGGGAGACTCCATCCGAGAAACAAATGTGGGCTCAGAACCGATTTTTTCAAAATTGTACCTTTCTGCATCTTCACATATTAATCTATATCTCGAACTTTTTTACACAGTCTCCACCGAATACGTGGGCATCAGTCAATAATGATTTTATTGCTAATTCTAACGTCTAGGGGAGGAACAACGGCGAAAAAGGGAAAAATTGTATATTTGGTATACACATTCTACCGAATGCGTGGGCATCAGTGCAGAAAGAATTTATTGCTAATTCTAACATCTAGGGAGGAAAAACGGCCAAAAAGGGGAAAAATTCTACATTTGGTATCTACTAGACAAACGAATATCAAATATAGTTTGTGGATAGAAACATCAAATGAAACGAAATCTTTTGGAAATTCGGATCTTAAAACGGGGTAAAAACGGCTCGTAAATGTAAGAGTATACCTTTTTGTATCTTCTTTATAAAGTAGTATAGGAATATGTAGATTCCACCAGAAACACAAACATCGGAGAAGAATAAAATTTGTTTTAATTCGAGCCTATAGGCGAAAACTGATACTTTTCAACTGGTAAATTTTAATTTGAAAGTATATTTTCTTAACAAAAGAAGTAAGAAATTTATAGTCGGTATAGACCGATACCCTATACCATGCGTTTGGAGAATTGGTCTTAGCTAAAACTAATTATGTTTAGAAAAAAAGCATAAACCAAAGCCACGTCGAAAATTGGACCGATCCTGACCATATTTGGCAAAGTCACTTATTTTTTGCAACAACATATACAAACCGATTTTGTGAAAAATCTGTGCAATATTTTTGATAGGTTTAAGTGAATTGTCCTCTATGGTTTATTTTTGGATGTAATAAACGCACAAAAACCCAATTCGACTGAGATTCATTATTCACATTCGGTTGCGAATAGACGTGTTTTTAATAGCACACTAAAAAACCTGTGATTTAATCTGTGAAAATAAATTAAATAAATATAAAACAAACAACTTGGTGAAAAACGCTAAAAATATTAGCAATTTAACAAAAAAATTAAATAAAAGTTATCGTATATAAACTATAAAAAAAAGAAACACATTTAATATTTAAATCTGTGCGCCATTTTTATTTTCTTTAATTTTGTACTTATTTGATTTAATAAAAAAAAGGGTCGTCAAATGCTTTACTTGTGGCCGTAAATACCACTTTTCACCTTGTTCGCCACTACTTTAGGCCGAATACTCTTCTATGAGTAGCGAAATTATGGAAACTATGGAAATGCAAGGAGGGAACGAGAAGAAGCAAATCTCCTAACAACCTATACGTGATTGAAATACGCGATGAACAAAGGAAAAAACAACGTAAAGAGGATGACGACAAAATCGACAATGATAAAAACAAGAGATTCAAAGAAACAATATCAGTTAACTCTGTGTATGCAAATGTATGTAATGTACGAACAGATGTATCAGAGCTTAAATCCGATATCAAAGAGATCAATAGCAGCATCCAACAACTCAATAATTCTCTAATACAATCTCTTGCACAAATTACGGACTCACTGAAATCTCTTACAAGCCAGGTCAATGAACTCAAAGAACAGAACATAGAGAAAGAAACGCGTATGCAAAAAGTGGAAGTCAAGGTCAACTCTCTTGAACAACAATTATTAAATAAAACAAGTAAGAAAATTATAGTCGATCTAGACCGACTATACGATACCCTATACCATGCGTTTAGAGACCCTATCTCTTAGGCCCAACTAATTGGATATAGAAAATAAGCATAAACCAAATTTGAGTGACATTTTTATAAATTTTTTTGGCTGCAGATATGAAAAAGTCCATATCGGGTGCTATGTCTATATGGGGACTAGGTCCAAAAATGGACCGATCCTGAGCTTGGTTGGTAAAGTCTCTTGTATTTTGCGAAAATATATGCAAACAAAATTTGAGATGAATCAGTGCAATACTTTTGTTTTTTGATAGATTTAAGTGAAGATCGGGAAGCAGCTCTATATGGGGCCTATGTAATAAACACATACAAACCCAATTTGACTAAGATCTATACGACAATTTGGATCTTATGGCAATTTATGTCGATTTTATAGGGGTCATTTATATGGGGGCTAGGTCTGAACATGGACCGATTTTACCAATTTCAATAGCGTTCATCCCACGGCCGATGAAAGCTTATGTACCAAATTTCATCCAAATATATTCATATTTCGACCTGCAGTTTGATTACAAGGTTTACATGGACGCACAGACGGACGGACGGACGGTCATTGTTAAATCGATTCAAAAAGTGATTCTGATTCGATCGGTATAATTAAAGATGGGTCTAGGTCAAATATTTTTGGTTGTTACAAACAGCAGCACAAAGTCATTATACCCAAACCACATAGTGGTATAGGGTATAAACATAGAAATAAATAACATACAAAACAAATAAACTGTTCCTACTGAAATAATAACAAGTAAGAGTGTTAAATTCGGCTATGCCGAATCTTTGATACCCTCCACCTGGGTTTTACGTTTACATTAATATCTGGACTTCTTGCACTATTTGTAACAAATGTACATAAAATATTTGAATATGTCAACACTTTGATAAACCTATTACTGAATTATTACAACAAATGCTCTGAATTTTCAGCATTTTATAGAGGTGTCTACATATTTTAGGTCATAAATTGGCACAATGACTCCCGATTTATCCCATTTTAAATACTAACCTGATCCAGATAATTACAAACAATATTAAGTTTAATCAGGTAAATGGTTTATTTTGTAATTTTCTTTTTAATTTAAATTTTTTAATATAAAGGTGCATTTTATTTTTTGCAATCCTTTTCAATTTTCCAGACCTATTAGTATAGGGCACATTTGTGAGTCCGCATAGATCAACTTTCAACTCTTACTTGTTTTTATTGTATTAAATCTATCTTTGTGTCTTTAAATTAATTAAGATAATTAAGATGAAAATATTTAACGATTTGTTTTTTTTTAGTTAATATCTGAACATTTTACTGATACAAGGCAAAACTAAAACTGCCAAAAATTTCAGTCAAAACTATTTTGAATGTATTTGTTAAATATCGCATACTTTTTTCAATTTTAAACTTTAAAGTCTTTTTAAGTCTGGTAATAACTCTATAATATGAAGGAAGTAAATATGTGGATTCTTTAATAACAATGACAAGTATAAAGCACTTTTTTGTGCATTATATTAAAATATTATAAATTTGAACATAATTAATTTTAGAAACATAATTAATTTAAGAAAAATGTCCGATTCGTTTTTCGATGATGCTGAAAACACGTCAAAGAAATACAGAACATAAAGATTTTGCTTCAGTTAGTTGAGACACGAGAAGCTAATGGATGACTGGAGCAGGTCAAAGGTGACGACTATAAATGCAAATGCAAGGCTTTTGAAAATATATTAAAATGCGATAAATCAGATCTAAGTATACATGCTTATAACCACTGTTATAAAAAATCTTTTAAAACCAACAGTATTGCCATAATTTGAAATTGTAAAGATGCTAAATTGCAAAAAAAGATGCTTAAACGTACTGGATGCTAATTTTTTTTTTTTTTCAAATTTCATTACCTTTATATTGAAAAATTATATACCTATTAATAAATTCTTTGGTTTTTAAATCGAAAAATTAATATAAAACATATGCTTCGATTTATATTTTTTAAATTTTAATTAAAATTATTTTGGATTTAATCTGAAATTTTTTTTAACATCAAATTGAGTATTTTAAACTTAAATTAAATATTTTTAAATTTAGAGGGATTTTTTTTTTTATTTAAAATATAACAGAAATTACATTATCAAAAGATACGATTATATTAGAATAATTGGTTTATAGAATCTAACATTTCTGTAATGTCTTCATCTTCAAGTTCTTCTTGGCTCTGATATTTTTCTGACGATCGACTTTTATCAACGACATCGCTCGGTATATTGTAAGTGTGACAGCACCGATTTTTCAATTTCAATCTTTCTTTTATACGTATTACAGAACATAACAACTCGGATTTTATTCTATTCGAAGTTTGCTTTTAACTAAAGCCATTAAACTAATCAAACGTTCAACTTCGGCTTTTGAGAAATACAAAACTAATATAGACAATACATATATTGATAACTCCTTAAATGGATTTTCGCCAATAGAATTTTTCAATCCATAAAGAGGTTGTATTCAGTGTTGTATCCCAGTTTTGTTCTGTGATATAACTCCATTGGATTTGAATTTTTTCTGTTTCAGATGATATAAATTTAAACTGTTCTAATATATTGGTTATCTGTTCTTTTACCCGATTTAATGTGTTTTGTATTGAAAATTTTGGCATTTTTTTAATACAATAATATTTTTTGGCAATCGACTTTCTAATTCATTAAAAACTGCTGTTGGTGTTTACATTCTTCTATTTCAAAATGTTTTGTTATATTTGTTGAAAGAAACGAGCAGAGTGGTAAAAGGAGTAGTACACAAAATTACTGTCCTACACTTTGAGAAATTAAAACATATCAATACCATTAAAATTATATATTCTAAAATAATGAAAAAAAAATATCAAAAAAAAGATGCTAAAAGCAACTTTTTATTAATAAAAGATTCTAAGTTAGCATCTAGCATCTTTTGATAAATTTTGGATGCTAAACGACAAAAAAAGTTGCTAAATCTAGCAACTAAAAAGCTAAAACGGCAACACTGAAAACCAAGAACAAATATTCTGTTTGAGTTGTAACATCTCATTTGCAAGTCATTTTAATTAATTGTGTAAATTTTAAATGCACATCTAACCATATCAAAAAGATGAATTATACAGAGTTGAAATAATATTTTTTTTTATAATATCTATATGTTTTTTATATTATTCTTATGTAATTCTCATGAAATTTTTATCTTATTTTTTATATTTTTTTCTTTGTTTTTATGATATTTTTACATAATTGAAATTGAAAATGTACAAATTAAAAATAAATTTTAAAAAAAGTAGTGTAGGGGAAAAAGTGGGTGTAGTGAAAAAGGGAATTTTTTTCATAAGGGTAGAGATTTCTGAAAAAATCTCCTGGCATCACTAGTACTTATTAAAAAACAATGTAAAAATTCACAAGACAACGCAACATAGACCTGCTTTGTTCAAAAGCTTCCATAAGACTGAATGAAATTGTTGCTTACTTTACTCTTTGGTGAGTATTTTCGTTTTTGTTCGGCTGTATACATATAAGAAGCCGATTAGAGTTCGTTTTACTCGTGCTGCTATGAATATGTTTGTGTGTTAACAAAAATATACGATATCCCAGTCATCATTTCGAAGATTGTTTTAGCAAAAACTACCTTACTGTGTCTTCTTCGAGCACTTTTGATGATTAAAAACTGACTAATCACATGCGCTATTAGAAAAAGACTAGAAAATGATTTTTGCTTTCTCTTAAAAAGTGATTTATAGAAAAATTACATTAAATAAGACTCAAAAATGAATCGAAACTGATCAGAAAAGCTGATAAAAAGGACTCTCAAGAAGATTCGCGGGTAAGGTAATATTTAATCCCAACAAAAGAATATTTTGTGAAAGGGCGCATTTATGACTGTTTTAATAGCACATATGAGTCAAAAAGACTCTACATGATCATTTATTGCATAAAATGCTTACTGGGATTTTATTCACTATCTGTAGAAACAGGTTTTTTAAGTAAAACAAATCTGCACACAATTTCAATTCTATTTCGTTCACAATGATACGATCACTTTGTTTACTAGCTACCAGTAAAATAAGAAAATAGTATTATAATACAGCGTAATGATGAATTGTACTTCTCAATTAGTTTATTTTTAATGTGCCATAAGAAGTTCGGTTTGTGCTAAGAAAAGCATGAATATATGTTTCCCAGGGCGAAGCTTCATCATTGCACAATGATTAAGTTGAGCTCCGCGACTATTCATAATGTGAATAGCTCGTGTCAAAAATTTTTGGTAGTTGGGAATGGCGTTTGTGTTAAGAAAAGCATAAATGCATGTTTCCCAGGGCAAGGCTCGATCATTGCACATTGATTGAGCTGAGCTCCGCGGTTATTCTTAATGTGGATAACTGTTGAAACAAAATTTTGGGAATGGCGTTTGCCTCCGTCCCGACATTAAATAACAAATTTTAAAAATTTATTGTAAATTAACATCTGACAAAAAAAAGTATTTTTCTAAACACCAATTTTTTTACAGGGTAAATAAATATTTTATGGTTTACCTACCTACTACTTTTGAATGCAAGTATGCAGAGTTCAACTCTAAAAATTTCAGAATTTTGTGAAAATAAAATAAAATACCGATTTATTTTAATATGCGTTTATTATGGATATACATATACAGAATATATGAATATTATTTATAGTATTTTGATATTGGCAACAGTAGTATGTATCAATTTGTAACATTTTGTGATGTTATAAAAATCGCAGAATATTGATGTTGATTTTATATAGTTTCTTTTATTAATTAATTAACTTAAATATTACACCAAAAAATATTGATATTGATGAATTTTTGTTTTATTAACACAACGACCACAAAAACAACATGCACAGCTATGACAAAATACAAAATTTATGAAAACAATATAGGAAAACGTCATATTTTTTTTACCTTTTCAGTGATTTCTCGGCACCTATGAAACCTATTGTCATGATTTAAAAACAGGAACCTTCTCATGATGTCAGTGAATCATTCTCACTAAAAACAAGCGCTCTAGCTATTGAGGGCGTTATCACAAGAACACATATAAAAATCATATTTTCTCAGGACTTTTTTTAATTCTTCGCTCAATTCTCGGGACCAGATCAACCAATTTGGACGATTTTAAATAGCAAACTTCTCAGGATGTTAGTGAATCATTTTTTATACCAACGAGCATCCTAGCTATCCGATTGAAGCCGTCATCGTGATTTCCACAGACGGACAGACGGACAGCCGGACAGACGGACATCGCTATATCAACTTCGCTTGTTATAAGGATCACAAATGTATATATTTTATGGGGTCCAGATTTTTTTTTTCTAATTATTACAAACGGAATGACAAACTTATATATACCCTCTGCACACTGTCGTGGAGGTTATAAAAACAATTGCTGCAGCGGTTGATGTTGAAATCAACAATAACGATATAAGCAATGCATATCACATCAAAAGCAAAGAAAAAATCATCATTGAATTTTGTTCGCTAAATAAAAAAAAAGAACTGATGAGTAAGATAAAGAGACATAGAGTTAATGCAGAAGTTTTAAACAACAAAAACTCGATAGCCAACAACAGCACTAATCCTGGTGGGAGTAATAACATCAACAACAAAACCTCCAAAACAAATAATGATAAAGAATTTATTTACATCAATGACCATCTTACAGCACACAACCGACACTTGCTATGGATGGCAAAAAAGAAGGCGAAGGAATGCGAATGGAAATTTGTATGGATACGAAATGGACATGTTGCAAAGAAAAATGAAAACTCCTCTCCAATATTAATAGCTAATGCTGCTGATATCAAAATAATTTCTTAATTAAATAAATCAACCTAATGTTATTTATTTAATTTACGCAATACAATATATTATAAAAATAAAATGAACAATACACAAAAAATAGACAATTTTAATCAAATTGATAAAAAAATTTTAAGTTATCCCCTGTCGTTAGTTAACTTAAACATTCGGTCTTTACGAACTAATTTCGCATCATTTTTAGCAACAATTCACAATATTATACACACAATTAAAATAATTATTTTGGTTGAAACAAACATAACAGACAACGAAAATGATTTCTATAAAATAAATGTTTTCTTTCACTTCACATAAATAGAAAAGGTAAAGGAGGAGGTATAGCAATTACATCAGAGAAAACATAGAATACACACAAAAACAACTGATCCCTAATTTTTTTGAATGTTTGCAAATTGACACTAACATCAATAATGAGAGTCTTACTATAATGTCAATATACAGACGTCCACATCTTAATAAGAACAAGTTTATAGAAGTTGATGAAAAGATAAACACAATTAAAAAACAATAAAATGTTTTGCTTGTTGGTGATATTAATATCTCCCAACAAAATGCGATAACAACAAAATATCTTGACACCATGTTGACAAGTTGTTATTAGCAATGACATACACACTTGCATTGATCATATCTTTGTAAGGAATAAACAAATAACTACAAAAGTCAAGGCAACAATAATAACAACATGCATGTCTGACCACTACGTTTTTTTCTTTTGTCTCTCAAATAAAGAAAAAGAAATTACTTATGAAAATAATTTACCACAGGGTTTTACTATTAGCTGCTATAAAGTTAACCGTCATTTACAAAATCTTAATTGGAGCGAAGAATTAAAACTTAATAACGCAAATGAAATATACCAAAAAATTAAAAACAATTTTAGTGATATATACTCAAAATCAGAAATAAAACAAATAAAGAAAAAACAAGAAATTTAAAACAGTGGATGAATCAAGAATTAATAAAAATGTGCGAAACACGGGATAAACTTTATAAAAAATGGTTAAACAATAAAAACAATAAAGTAAATGAAACAGAATACAAAAAATATAGAAATTTATGAAATAAAAAACTTTTTTATGCCAAAAACAACTATTACGAAAATCAATTCTATGAAAATCGGAAAAATATTCGTGTTATCTATAATAAAAAATTTTAACCCCGAAAACTTAACTGAAATAGCTAACAACTTTGCCATTAAATTTAAAGATAACGTTCAAAGTATTGTGCATAACTGCGATATTCAAACAATTTTTAACAGAACGTTGTTTTTAGAAAATTCAATGTTTACGGAAAGTACAAATGAAGAGGAAATATTTAAAATACTTAACAACTTAAACATTAAAAGAGGACCTGGTATAGATAAAATAAGGCCTAAAGATATTAAACATAATGCTCGCTTTTTAACACCAATTGTTACAAATTCGTAAACGCCAGCTTAGATAACTCTACAATACCAGATTTACTAAAAACATCACTGATTCGACCTATTTACAAAAATGGAACCAAAACTGATTATAATAATTACCGGCCAATATCTATACTTCCTGTTATTGAGAAGATACTGGAAGAAGTTGTGTGCAGGAAACTAACAAAATTCATAGAAAAGTATAAAATTATTAATAAAAACCAATTTGGTTTCCGAAAGGGTAAAAACATAAATATGCTACTCGGAAATTTTTCTAATCATATCAATGAAAGTCTTAGCACCAATAATCACTGTTTGACATTGTTCATTGATTTCAGCAAGGCTTTTGACACTCTTTCTCATAATAAACTACTACTAATGCTACATAAATGTGGAATACGAGGAAATTGTTTAAAATGGTTTAAAAACTACCTTGAAATCAGGTCATATTGTGTAAAAATTAACAACAATCTCAGGTGCAAAACGTCGGTAGAGTATGGTGTTCCACAAGGATCCAAATTAGGACCAATATTATATATAATATATGCCAATGACATGTTGAACACATTAAGTAAAAGCACTACATTCGCATACGCTGACGATACCGCCGTTGTCGTTGTCCACCAAAATATTCAAACGGCTGGTGAAATTATGCAAGACCAACTTAATACTGCCCAACGATGATGCCATGATTACGGTTTGGCAATAAATGCAAACAGGACAAAAATCATGCATATAAGACCACCAAACCTCCATTATGAAAACATAAAATTAAAATATCACAACATAGATTGCTAACACCAACAAACATACAACAATCAAAATGATAAATGTTCGACATACATTGAAATAGTTGACACCTTCAAATACCTTGGTGTCACCGTAGATAACAACTTTAAATGGAAGCCACATGTACAAAATCTTCAAAAAAAAAAAACTACGTAAATCCGCAATTATGTAATTGCTCAACACATAATGTGCTACGGCAAGCCTACTACGCTCTAGTAGAATCACACCTACGACATGGTATCACAGCATGGAGCAGCTCAACACACTGCGCAAATCTCCAAAAATCTCAAGATAGAATCCTAAAGATACTACTGAAGAAACAAAACTACAACAACATTGTAAATAACACCACAACTACAATACAAGTAGACACAACTGCAATACAACAAAACTCTATAAACAACAACATAATTAACCAAAATAACAACAATACTCAAAGAAACAACCCAACCAACAATTCACGCAGAAGGAAAAAATCAAACGTCGCTAAAATTAATGTTGCAAAGGAAACTAACATACTTAATATTAACAGCATCTTAAAAACAACCTTGGTCAACGAGTTTTATAACGATGTTAGATACCTTCAACACAAGAAGAAAAGCGCAAGGAAAATACAAAATACCTAAATATATTAATAGCTATGACAAGAGTACACTTAAAGTCACACTTCCAACAGTCATGAATATGGTACCGAATGAAATCCTAGACACAACAAACCAACATAAAAAAAAAACTAGTAAAAAATAAGTTCATAAGCAAGCAATTTCCATAAATGAATTAATAATCACATTTTTTTTTTCTCTTTTTATTTTTCCTGCAGATAAGCCACACGGCTTCGCAGGGTTAGTTAAGATGAATTGTTAAATAATTTTGAAAATCTTCTTAATATATAAAAACGTTGGTGCGTATGTTGGTACTCTAATAACTGTTGAACCACTAATGCTAGCGACTTCGTATTCACACCATATGTTCCTTTGGTTCTCCGATTTGCAGCAACGCGGACCGGACTCAGCTAGTAAAATTATAAATAATAAAAAAAAGATCTTTTTCATAATTTGAATCTTATGGCAAGTTAAGTCGATATCATAGGGGTCATTTGAATGGAGAGTTGGTCTGAATGCGCCCATTTTCAGCAATTTCAATAGCGTTGGCCCTATGGCTTGATAAATAAAATAATATTATTTTTTATCTTTATAATTTGAATAATTTTCGAACCTACTATGAATAAAAACAGTGGTACTTAAATAGAGTAGGTGGCAATACATTTTAAACGTTTACAAAATTCTAAATTTGCCAATTTTGTAATAAAACAATGGTTTTTTTTTTGCGAAATCACTATTTGGTGTGTTCTATATTGGAAGATAACACATTTGATACAAAAAATACAATTAAAAAAATTGATAAGCGAAAAAGAAATATTTTTTAGAGAAGCCAAAACAGTGGAAACTGTTAAACTTCTTTACCAGAGTTGACTAAAATAATAAAAATAAAAGAACGAGTGAAAGAAACTATAAAAAAAATCTTAGCCGTTATTTTAATATAAATTTTGACATTTTCTTTCAATTATTATAAAATAATGGCAAGAATAAAATTTTAGGAAGAGTTAAAAACCAGAATAATAGATGATTTTCGTGATGGTGGTAAGCAAAAGAATATTTGTGAGAAATATTCTATGAATAAATCCATAAAATCGTCTGACTAGCATTAATCTTGCTAAAAAAAAACGCATGGACTGGAATTAGAATACTGTAAACGAATAGCGTTGACGAAAAAGTTGAATATTTAAATGGCCACAAAACGGCTACACGCTTCGGGGGCTTAACCAAAATAAATAAACACAATCGTTCGATATAAGAATCATCTACCCCCCAAAGCCATGTGTTATTGTATAGTAAAGGTTTCCATTGTTATGTCAACAGCATAAAAATGAATACTTTTAAGTTTTGTTAATTTTTTCTGAAGTTTGTTAATATTTCTTCTTTGTTAAAATAGTTTTTAATATTATGATAAAATTTTTTGGTATTGGACGGTCGTCAAAAATATATTTTGTTAAAAGTTTCCATCGTATTGTCACTCACACCATATTTCTTATTGTTTTTAAATATTATTATGGCTTAAATAATTGATATAAAATTTACGCTAACAACGTAGCGGGTATACTGCTAGTTAGGACATATAAAGGTAAATTTTTAAAATTTTATGCAAATCCTAATCTCCCTTTTCCACTACCAAAAATAATTTTGATTCTTTTTTCAGTAGTTGGCTGAATTAAAAGAGATGTTTGAATAAAGTATAAATAAATTCATAAAAACTTGATACTCATATAAAGAAACAACGCAAACATTGCCTTTAGCTAGCAACTTTGTTGTAAATCAACCACCTTATTGTAAAAGTTATTAAAAATAAATATCAGTCTAATTGAAATCCATAGCGATGTCCGTCTGTTTGTTGAAATCACGTTGTAATTTGAAATGGGATAAATCAGGCATTGTGCCAAGATATGACGTAAAATAAGGAGACACCTCTAAAAAAATTCAGTGTGTTTATTGTAATATTAGTTTATCAAATGAGTTTATTAAAATATTAAAGTAAATGTAAAAGCCAGGTGGAGGGTATCACAGATTCGGCATTGCCGAATTTAGCACTTATGGAATCATTGCTTTTTAATAAAGAAACACTATATTGACATTTAGAAATGATTTATTTTATCTATATATATAAAATTGAATGTGTGTTTGTTTTTTTGTTTGTTTGTTTGTTTGTGTGTACCTTATAGGAGACCAAACCTCTGGACCGATCTTCCTGAAATTTTCACAGCATTTAACTGGGACTCTGGCATGATTAATAGGGTACTTTTTTTTTGACCACGCCCACTTTTACGCCCACTTTTTTAAAATTATGTAATTGCTCCCATATAGTTTTTAACAGATTTACTTCAAATTGTATACACATTATACTCCAGGCGAGGTAGAAATAAACATTTCTTACGCCACGCCCCCTTTCACGCCCCTTTTCACGCCAAATTTTGTTTGAAAGTTTTAAACTTTTTTTTCTCTGTACAAATTTGTTCCTTCCAACGGATTTTTTTATTTGGTAGTATATTGCTCTTAATACTGTTAACGTCGCCATATAACTATGAACCACGCCCATTTCACCGCCCCCTTTTTTTTACTTATACCACTAACAATGTTTGCTATACAAAATAATTTTTTTGTAATATGTATTTATCTAAAGTTTTATACACTTTTTATCTACAGGTAAGGTAGCCATACATTTTTTTATTACCAAGTCCCCCTTTTTCGCCCCATTTTATCTTAAATCATAATTAATCTGCTTTCAATCTATCTACTATATATATATAAATATGAATGTGTGTTTGTTTGTGCTTTATAGGAGGCCAAACCAAAGAACCGATCTTCCTGAAATTTTCAGAGCGTGTTACTGTGACTCTGGAAGGAATAATATGCTATATAAATTTTTGATTGGACAAAGGGGCGGTGCCACGCCCATATAACCAAAAATTTGAAAAAGTCATATCACGGGAATTTTTTTACCTACAGCAGTCATATTTGGTACATATGGTATTAGCATGAATAGAAATACATACAAGAAGAAAAGTGGGCGGGACCACGCCCCTTTTTAGAAAAATAAAAAATCGTAATATCTTCTAAACTACTGGAAGGATCGTCATGAAATTTTCACAAAAGGATATTTTTGCGAAATAATAAGACCTTAGCTATATAAAGTTGTTAGTGGGCAAAGGGGCGTGGCGTATATATAAAAACGTTGATGCATTCGATTGTAACGAATGATCTCCGGAACCATAAGAGCTGTCGAGGTAGGATTTCCAGCATAGGTTCGGTTCGAGCTCTTCTGTGTTTTTTTTTTAGTTTTAACCCTCTAGCTGGCGTTGGGGTCAAGTTAAAAACAAAAATTTTTACTTTCAGCGCGATTTGACTGCAATTCAGAATGAACGTATGTTTCGTCATAAGAAATTTTTGTATGTATAAATGGACCCGATAGGTGGCGCTGGGTAAAGTTATTTCGAATATTCTTATTTATGGTGTGATTTTAATGAAACTAAGAATGTACATATATGTATGTTAGAAACATTTTTTTTATTGGACCCGGTAGATGGCGCTGTCGTTCGAAAAATAATGAGTTGTCAAATTTATATAAATTTTAATAAATAAACTCACAAACGTTTTTATATATAAATATTCTAACGAAAAAGAAGGAAAAAGCCGCTACATTATTGCATGGTGGCCGCACAGCTCATTCAGCACTCAAATCACCGTTAAACGTACAAAAAAATGAGAATGCCGTCTGTAATATCAAAAAACATTCCGGTATGGCAAAAGTTCTGCAAAAATGCAGTATTTTTATTTGGGATGAATGTACCATGGCTCACAAACATTGTGATTTGATTTGATAAAAGATTTGAAAGGCAATGAAAGATTTTTTGGTGAAGCTCTCATTTTATTATCTGGAGATCTTCGTCACACATTTTATATAGGTATATACAGATTCTAACTAAAATAAAAATTCATTGAGGGCAAAACAACGTTTGCCGGGTCCAGCTAGTTTATTATAAATATACAACAAATTAAAAAGTTTATTATAGTTACAATGTAATTGGAAAAATAAACATTATTTATAAATACCGGTTCGGACCTCTCGATAACGTATAGAGCCTTGCCTCCCCAAGATCACAGCCGATTAAACACTACATTTAAAAAACAAATATATATATATTAGGGCGGGTCGATTTATTTTTCGACAATTTCCATATGATTTCCATATTCTATGGGTTATTCCATGAAAATTTGCCAAAGGAACCATACCTCTATCGTTAAAATCGAGTCCCCTACTTTTTGTTGGTAGATTTTTTCCCAAATTGACGTTCGTATGAAATATTACCTACACGTTCACATCCATAACTCAAAAACTATCGATCGGGTTTAATCGCCAGTGGAAAGGTGAGCTCATTTTAAAAGGTGAGCTCATGGAAAGGTGAGCTCATTTTGATCAATTTACAAAAAAAAATCTCCAACATTGGTCCAACGGTTCAAAAGTTACGGGCATTTTTGTCCAAATTTTGGAGCATTTTTCAATTTTTTTTCATGATTTTGTCCAAGAATATTACTTTCATGGCCATTTTTTTTGGCTCAATTTTTTTGACTTACGAAGCTTACGAACCTTACGATAGACTTCTTTATTTTTGTTTGTTTACAATATTCCAGTGCAAGAAGGATAGAGATAAAGATGATGCCAGTCATTTACTGTTATATGCTCTCATTTGCTCTCTTTTTAGGGTTTGCATACGATTTATAAAGAATAATTCTTCGCTGACGTCATTTTGACAACAACGAATACACAGCAATTCTAATTGGACGAAACAATCAGCTGTAGTTGGCGGGGTGGTGATTCCAGTGTATGCTAGTTTTGTTTGAGCGTCATTTCAGTGAAGTGTTACTTGAAATAACTAACAAATAATCAAACTATTTTGAAATTTAGAAAAGATTTAAAGGTAATCGATTTTGAGGAAATCGCTTTGGAAAATATGCCTCCTGGTGATTTAAATCCAGAAGAATTATCTACTGATTCGAGGTACTTGATGTTAATGGCCAATGCAATTTCTAATGGTGTGGTTCCTGCGGATTTGTCTCACATAAAACCAGGGCCAATTGCACATTCTCGTTGGCTGTCCAAAGCCAATAGATTATTCCGGTTGTATGTGACAACTAATAATCCAACTGAAAATTTAAAAATTCTGGCTAACTATATAATAAAAGTATACACGCCAATGTATTTCAATGTTAAGTATTATAGCTCTGCCGCATACGGTAGTACATTACTTTTTAAATTTATTACTTGGACACGATTTTTACCACCGAATTTACTTGGAGTTGTAAATACAGTAATTCAAGATAATCCATATTTTGCACACTCAGAAAATATCTTACTATCTATGTTGTTTGATGATAGAATGGAAAAACGAAACATTGCTATAAAGAAGATTTTACATTACCGAAGAGATATTGTCGACCCAACGGAACTTATAGTTTATAAAAAATCTCTTATAAACTTTAATTGTACGGAATATACAAATATGATTGATTTAAATGACGATACCATTTTATTCGAACCACCGTTTACGCAAAGTTATTCGTATGAACATTTGGAGGGATATTTAAATTACGAAGTGCCACCGTTCGATGATCCACAAATTCCTTTACACATTCAAGGAACGGAAAGACATGTCCAATTGCTGGCTGCCACTGCTAAACGAGTTGCAGGAAAGAATGTAGAAGGCGCTATGGCGACGACATTAGAGAGCCGTACGAAAACACCCAGACTTGAAAGCAAACAAGACTTTCAGAAAAAATAATGTTTTTTTTTCACATTTTGTCTTTTACTACACTCAAATTGAATATTTTTTTTTTGATAATAGGTTGATAGATACACTATTATCTCTTAATTTGAATTTTTGTACAAAAAAAAAATAAAAAGGGAAAAAAATCAAAAATTTGGTTGTATGTGTTATTTTGTTTTAGCAATATCGCATGAATTAATCAACCGAATTCGATAAATTTGGGCTTAAACTCTTCGTTTTGAATTGTAAATTGAATTAAATAATGGATTGAGCCAAAAAAATGGCCATGAAAGTAATATTCTTGGACAAAATCATGAAAAAAATGGAAAAATGCTCCAAAATTTGGACAAAAATGCCCGTAACTTTTGAAACGTTGGACCAATGTTGGAGATTTTTTTTGTAAATTGATCAAAATGAGCTCACCTTTCCAACGCGCCTGGCGATTAAACGCGATCGATAGTTTTTGAGTTATGGATGTGAACGTGTAGGAAATATTTCATACGAACGTCAATTTGGGAAAAAATCTACCGACAAAAAGTAGGGGACTCGATTTTAACGATAGAGGTATGGTTCCTTCGCAAATTTTCATGGAATAACCCATAGAATACGGAAATCATAGGGAAATTGGTGAATTTTTTCACTCCCTACAAATCGACCCGCCCTAATCTATACTTCTATACTAATATAATAAAGAGGTAATGTGTGTTTGTTTGTTTGTTTGTTTGTTTGTAGGAGGTAATCTCCGTAACTACCCATCTGATCTTCCTGAAATTTTCACAGAGCCTTACTGCGGATATGGGAAGTGCTATAGGCTACAATCTTTTATATATTTTTGGTGGGCGTGGCACCTCCCACACAAAGTAAATTTTAAATATCATATACATATATTGAGTACTATGATAGGGAGAGCTTTGCAAATTTGTGTGAGGTCATCTATTGTTAATATTAGTAGCTACGCCGGAAATGGGCGGGATCACATAAGTGGGCGTGGTACCTCCCATGCAAGTAATAGTTCAATATTATATATCTCGAGTAATGTGATAGAGAGAGCTTTTCAAATTTTTCTGATGTCACCTATTATTAATGTGAGTAGTCGGATGCAAAAGGGCAGTATCGGACCAATAGGCGTGGCATCTGCCATACAAAGTAAATATAAAATGCCATATATCTGGAGTACTGTAATAGTGAGAGTTTTGGAACTTTGTGTGAGCCCATAAGTTATTCATGTGATTAGTGAAAAAAAATTGGCATGATCGGAGCAGTGGGCGTGGCACCGCCCATACAAAGTAAATATATGATATCATATAACTGGTGTACTAAAAAAGGGAAGCTTTGACGCTTTGCACGACCCCATCAGATCTTATTATGAGTAGTCGGACAAAAAATTGGCAGATCCACACCAATGGGCGTGGCACTCCCCATGCAAAGTAACTATTTAATGTCATATATCTGGAGTACTGTAAAAGAGAGAGCTTTGTGGCTTTGCGTGAGCCCATAGGTTCTTTGTGTGATTAGTCGAACAAAAAAATGGGCGTGATCGGAGCAGTGGGCGTAGCACCGCCCATGCAAAGTAGATATATAATATCATATAACTGGTGTACTATAAAAGGGAAAGACTCTACATTTTGCATGAGTCCATCAGATATTAATGTGAGTAGTACAATAAAAATTGTGCGGGATGGGATTAGTAGGCGTGGAACTTCCTATGTAAAAATATGAAGCACTACGAAAGCGACAGTCTTTTGACAAGTTCATTAGTTATCAATGTGATTTGTCGAGGAAAATATATCGCCAAAATCAAAAATCGCCAAGCCCAAAAATCGCGAAAAATTAAAATCGCCTAAAAAACAAAAAATCTTCAAAATCAAAAATGGGCAAAATCAAAAATCGCTAAAAAGAAAAATTCCAAATGATATTCTTAGTTCAAGGCCAATAGTTAAGTGTTGCCATGTCTGATATGGATAATCCATCTTATTTTCATGGGCAGCTACATGTACCTTGCTCCAGGGTAGGAACGCCGAAAAATCTGATAATTGTTGTACCGAATGAAAAAACAAAAAACATTGTATATCAGAATCAGCAAGCATTGAAATAAAAACATCTATACTAATAATCTATACTAACATAATAAACAGGTAATATTTGTTTGTTTGTTTGTTTGTAGGAGGTAATCTCCGTAACTACTCATCTGATCTTCCCGAAATTTTCACATAGTCTTATTGCGGATATAGGAGTGCTACAGGCTTTAACTTTTTTTAAAATATTTTTAGTGGGCGTGGCACCTCCCATACAAAGTAAATTTTTAATATCATATATATTTAGTACTATGATAGAGAAAGTTTTGCAAATTTGTCTCAGGTCATCTATTATTAACGTGAGTAGTCAGACAAAAAAATGGGCGGGATAAGACAAATGCGCGTGGTAACCCCACACAAACTTAATATTAAATGTGATATATTTGAATTACTGTATTAGTGAGAGCCTTGGGACTTTACGTGAGCCCTTTCATAACGATTCGGAAGGGGGCGGGGGGAAGGGGGAGGGTGTAGCGAAGCACACCGGGTTGCATCTAGTAATATAATAAAGAGGTAATGTGTGTTTGTTTGTTTGTTTGTTTGTTTGTTTGTTTGTAGGGGGTAATCTCCGTAACTAGCCATCTGATCTTCCTGAAATTTTCACAGAGTCTTACTGCGGATATGGGAAGTGCTATCGGCTATAATTTTTTTAATATTTTTAGTGGGCGTGGCACCTCCCACATAAAGTAAATTTTTAATATCATATACATATATTGAGTACCATGACAGGGAGAGCTTTGCAAATTTGTGTGAGGTCACCTATTGTTAATATTAGTAGCCGCGCCGGAAATGGGCCAGATCGGAGAAGTGGGCGTGGTACCTCCCATACAAGTAATAATTCAATGTTATATATCTCGAGTACTATGATAGAGAGAGCTTTTAAAATTTGTCTGATGGCACCTATTATTAATGTGAGCAGTCGGACAAAAAATGGGCACTATCGGACCAATAGGCGTGGCACCTGCCATACAAATAAAATATAAAATGCCATATATCTGGAGTACTGTTATAGTGAGAGTCTTGGGACTTTGTGTGAACCCATAAGTTATTCATATGATTAGTTAGACAAAAAATGGGCGTGATCGGAGCAGTGGGCGTGGCACCGCCCGTACAAAGTAAATATATGATATCATATAACTGGTGTACTAAAAGAGGGAAGCTTTGGCAATTTGCACGACACCATCAGATCTTAGTATGAGTAGTCAGACAAAAAATTGGCGGGTTCACACCAATGGGCGTGGAGCTCCCCATGCAAAGTAACTATTAAATGTCAAATATTTGGAGTACTGTAAAAGAGAGAGCTTTGTGGCTTTGCGTGAGCCCATAGGTTCTTTGTGTGATTAGTCGAACAAAAAAATGGGCGTGATAGAAGCAGTGGGCGTAGCACCGCCCATGCAAAGTAGATATCTAATATCATATAACTGGGAGAGGCTCGGCATTTTGCACGAGTCCCTCAGATATTAATATGAAAAGGGTAAAGGGTTGAATTACAAAACAATAAATTATTGTGTAATTAAATATCACTGGAATGCAAAATGACAAATTTGTGAAAATTCAAATTGTGTCAATAACCCATGACAAATAGGAATGTCACTCAAATTTTGAGGGGAAAAATTTAAATTGATTATTGAACGTTTTCTGATTGGCTATTGAGCCCAACGTTCAAAAATCAATGAATTTGTAATATGCGAATGTAAAGAAAAGAGAAGACTATTATTTAAATTAAGTAAACATATTAAATTATAATGATATAAAAGACCAGCATTTTCAAATAAATAAATGAATTATAATTCTGATTTGAAAGGGTTATTATTAAAACCAAACAGAGATTTTCTTTTTTTTTACTGGCATATTCTGCCAAATGGTTCAAACATTGGCATAATCTGCCTACGTGCTATCTCTGTAAAACATTAAAAAAGTGCATCTAGCGTGCACGCGGGAACTACTTTGAGGAAAGCACTTGACAAAATTCCTCCTGAGATTGGTCCGGTTCTCACCCAATCTTAGTGTCCTTTTGTACACCCCTCTCACACTATATGGCGATCCTGCCAAGCTAACACTATATGGCGATCCTGCCCCCTCATACACTATATGGCGATCCTGCCCCCATACATACACTATATTAAATTTAAATGCCACTATGTACGTAGATTGCTACAAGGCATACATTATATAACGGTCCAGCAATTTTTATATTATTTGGTGATCCTAGCTGGCGTCCCACCTACACTATAACTTCCTATATCAAAAATATGATGTACTACGAAAGCAACAGTCTTTTGACAAGTACATTAGTTATTAATGTGATTTGTCGTGGAAAATATACTGTCAAAATCAAAAATCGCGAAAACAAACAAAAAAAATTTTATATCAGTAAGTATCAAAAAAAAAGAATTAAAGAGGTAATGTGTTTGTTTGTTTGTAGGAGGTAATCTCCGTAACGACTTATCTGATCTTCCTGAAATTTTCACTGATTCTTACTGCGGATATCGGAAGTGCTACAGGCTGTATTTTTTTTAATATTTTTAGTGGGCGTGGCACCTCCCATTCAAAGTAAATTTTTAATATCATATATATAAAGTACTATGATAGAGAGAGCTTTGAAAATTTATCTTAGGTCATCTATTATTAACGTGAGTAGTCAGACAAAAAAATGGGCGGGATTGGACAAATGTGCATGGTACCCCTATACAAACTTAATATTAAATGTGATATATCTGAATTACTGTGTTAGTGAGAGCCTTGGGACTTGCGTGAGCCTTTTCGTAACAATTCGGAAGGGGTGGGGAGGGGGAGGGTGTAGCGAAGCGCACCGGGTTACATCTAGTATATATATAAATAAGATTTTTTAGTATTTTAAGTTCGTAGCCATATGCATTATTTTGAGTAGAAAATGTATAAATAATCACTTAGAACCTGATAATTAGAAAATAATATTTTATATAAAGCGAATACATTAAAATTGTAGTGGGTTAAAGTTTTTCAGAAACGCACAGTGGTGACGTTTGCCGAAGATATAGTCAAATCGCCATCTGGCATATCGACACCAGAATGTAAGATTATTTGTTGTCATATAGTCAAATTCTCTGACGATAAGGTTATAAAACATCGGTAGCCAGCAAATTAAAATATTGTCTGTTAGCTGGGAGTTTTAAATTTTTTAACTTGTCTAATTGCATTTGGCGCAGTTGATTAGTAGAGGTAATAGTCTCTTTGTAGATTCGTTAAGCATTTGTTTTTTTGTGTTAGATCTGCTTTCCAACGTGCCAATTCTACCATAACACTACTAACTATGGTAGACAAATTATTGTAGGTTGACAAGTTATTGGCTATATCGAGAAGTGCACGTGTCAACTGTAACTTGTCTTCGGTTAATACATTTTATCTAGTTAAAAGATCTTCTCCAACGGAAGCGACCAATAAATTCTTTAATTCAGCATTAACTTGTGTCTGAAATTTGAATTGGCCATGAAAATAATTGCGCTCTTCTTTGTTTCTGTAATTCCTCTTGTATGTTCTAACTCTGTAGAATCCTTACATCCCTCCATTTTGACTTTAAATTTTCTTTTGTCCGCCTCAGGAGGTTCTTGTAACTCTTGAGTTTTCATTGAGGACATATGTTACACCAAGATTTGTTGGGGAAACAACCTGTTGCTTAGCTTTTTCTCCGTACAAATACTAAATACTAGTTTCCACATTTCCTTTTGAAACTATTATTGAAACCATTTTTATTTGACTTTAAATATAAATCGTATTTGTGATAATTTGTGCTGTGGAATTTCCAAAGTTTAAAAAAAAAATTCTGCTCAAATTAGAATTTTTGACAGTAATAACCACCAATAAATAAAAATAATGTATACAACGTGTATAAACGTGATAGCATGTAATTTTTAATATAGCTGTTGCTTCCGATTTCTTTATCAAATACAACCCTGATTTGATAGTTTTAAAAAAACCGTGTTGTATTTTTCTGACTGTCGTCACTGGTTACATTGTGGTTCTATCATCATTGCTTGCTGCCACTAATGATGACTAGTGTTACCGTGTTAAAAATGTAATGCTAATTTACTGGATTACTATAAAATTGCAATTAAAGTTTTAACTTGTTAAATGTATTATTATGATTTAATTCTTGAAATGCGCATATATAAACGGAAGTTTGTTAATTATAGTATAAATATTGTTAAAATAATACTAATGATAATAAATCTTAACCGTTTCCCCGTTTCCTATATTTCTCGCAATAACAAAATCTATTATTTTAAGACGGCATTTAACCATAAGAAAACTATCTGGTTTTAAATCTGAATGTATTTTGATGGATATAGTTTACAGCCTGAAGCATTTGATACACAAAGTTTGTTAGGATATATAAAGGTAAATTTATTGTGTTACTTTGTAAAGCTAGCACATTTGTTGTAAATCGACCACCTAATTGTAAAAGTTATTAAAAATAACCATTGCATTTTAATAAAAAATACTATATTGACTTGTATAAAAGATGTATTATATTTATTATAAATATGTAACAAAATAAAGTTTGTTATAGTTACAATACAATTGGTAAAATAAACATTTATGAAAATAACATCTTCCAGCGTTTCGTAGAGTAGAAATTGATTTTTTTTTTATCGACCTTCTCTGGTCTAGATCCGTCATGTTCTGTTAAAACCAGTACCACCTCGCGAAGGATGTGGTTCTTCACAATTTTTTTTATAAATAAATTAAAATCAATAGTTTAATTTTTGAAAGTACGTAACGTGTAATAAGTTTTGTTTTAAAGAGTTGAAAAAACCATTGTGTTGTCACTCTCTGAAATTCCTAGCTCCCAAAAAGTTTATCGGTCCACCACAACCAAAAACTAAAAATAAAAATTCATAAAAATTAAAAAATCGTAAAAAACAAAAATTCATAAAAATTAAAAAGTATAAAAATAAAAAATTCACAAAAATTAAAAAATAAAAAGGAAAAAAAACTTACAATTCAAATTCTCAACAATTGTATAATTAATTACAGTTTGTGTTAATATTTAAGCGCATTCATTACTATAAAACTAAGAAATATGCTGAACTAAAGCTTAAACCCAAATAAACCAAATAAAAGCTACCGTACGAAAAAAGTACTAACTGGGAAAAAAAATGAAATCAACCGACTTAACTACATCTTCTCCAATTCAATACAAGGGCACCCTTGGTATCAGAACGGACGGATGGTTCAAAATAAATTATCATATTCTTAAAGTCATCACAAGATCACCTATGGAATCACTTTTTTGGAATAAATTTGCTTGTGTGATATACAGAGATTTTTATAACTGTAATTCTTTACTTTATGTTTCGCGTTGAAAGCCCGATTTATGAAATAAATGCGCACACGGATACACATATTTAAAATATCTTCATGCTTAACATTACCGCAGCAAAGGTAATGTTATATCTTAGTCAATTCAGTGAAAATAATTTGACTTATTTCTTTTCGATAGCAATGTTTATTGAAAAGACTTTCAAATTGTTCTTCTAATGAACTTATGTAGTTAACAATGTCTTGAGGAGGTTTGACTAGGTGACATTTGTCAAATTTCTTTTCAAATTTTAAAAGAAACTAATTTGAAATTGGTTCATCACCGATTTGTGGTAATGAAGCTTCATATTTGTGCGATCTGTACACCTTTAGGTAAAAATACCCACAACCATAATGAAATGCGTACTGGTAAAGAACTTCACGCTCATTATAGCCAAAGTCTGAAATATCGTTAGAAGAAATTGAACTAGTAAGATTTGGATTGGGATTGGATTGAAAATCATCCCATTGTTTATTTGAAATGTCAGCATCGAACGCAGCTTCTGTGATTGAGAAATCTGACATATTATCCGTTAAAGCGACCTGTTCGCAATTGCCATTACTCACTATCTTTACGTAATGTAAGCCCCAGCGCTTCTGAAAAGAACTTGAAAAAATTTTGGGCGTTATGCGGACGTTATTACCGGACCTCCGACGGATTTCACCAAAAAAGTGCTCTAAGTGATCTTGCTCTAACCTACGAGTTTGTATGCCCTCAAAACCTTTTTGTTTAAAAATATCAGACAGGCCAATTAAGGATGCATTACTAAAGCACCAACCTTTTATGACTCTGGCTATTATGAGCAACTTTCGATTTTCAATTGTGGTCGAATTAACTGATCGAACGAATTTTCATTTGGTATTATGGCGCACATTCGATAAAATAGCGCTATTGTGAATTTCACTCAATTGGATTATTCACAATAGTACATATTTATCAGCTGGCACTATAAGTAAACATTGTTTGTTTACAAATTTATTAAAGAAAAAAAAAATATTTATTAACATGGAATTATGGTTCGTCTGATAAAGATGCATGCTTCGTCATGAGTGATGCTTCCAACATTTTGGAAAGGGATTCCACTACATGAGTATGCGAAGTTTTAACAAGGGTACCATTTGTTTACAGATTTATAGCAAATTTTCGACTGCAAGGAGGCGTTTATGGAATTGCTGTCTACTACAGATGAACTACTGCGGCAATGCACACAAGGCAGATCAATCTCATGAAATTAAAATAATTTACAACTTATATTTTCAATAACTTTTACAAACTGCCATCCAGCATCGAAAGCAAAGTTGTGTTCGATTGAAAATTCGTTGTACAACGAAATTTTCGACCGTGCTGCCAGCTCATAATACGAATTTTACATTCGACAGTCGATGTTCGATAGCCAGCACCTTATTGGCATCGAGAACACGAATTTTTTTTAATTTCCTTGAGGCTTTCTTGAGGAACTCAATTTGCTCAGGAGAACCTGTAAGACTAGTGTGTTCTGCTCGGCTGTTGTGCATATCGAAAAGATAATTAATAAACGAAAAATAATCGGCAGTATTAAGAATTGTGGGAGCTTTTGAATTATTTTTCCAGAAGCATACAAACAGCACATACCAACAGATGTCGTCCTACTCAGAACTTGAGCAGCTAATTTGACTTTCATTCTGTTAAGATTATTGGGATATATGTGTTCACTAGTAAGCTTATAAGCACATTTCATTGCATTCTCTGATTCTCTCTCATAAAAATAAATTACATCTTTCCAAGATACAAGTTTACCACCAAAATAAACTTGTTTTCCAAAATTAAGAAGGCAGTTTCGGGAATTTTTTAAAAGATGTGGAACATCACGTGAAAAAAATATTTTTTGGCCATCCACAAAAAAATATGGCCGTTCAGGACTTACTCCAAGAATTGAAGATAAATTTACGAAGTTTTTGCTTTGGTCGCAAATGAAATGACAGGGTATTAAGCCTATTTGTTGCAACATGGATATTGCCTCCGTTGGATATTTCTTTAAAACAGGACCTTTGCAAGGGCCTTAAACAACTAAATAGGAAAGTGCTTGCGACCAGGAATCGTCAAATATTCCCCCCGCCATGATAACCACAACACTATTGGCTACAAGCTGTAGTCTACCAAGCCTATTATTTTGTCTTCCTTTTATCGTAGTCCAAAAAGGTTTTGAGAGCCATTTCATCGCGGGATATTGTCACAAATTTTTGTGCTTCGGAAAAACCTCAAACACGTACTTTTAAAGCTTGAAAACTACCAGAAAAGGTGCCTGGGTTTTTAGGCCAGGACTCTAGGAAACGATATAAGGTCCTTTCAGAAGGCCAAGTCAATGGTATTTTAGGGTGTCTATAAAGAATTGGAGCCAGAAAAAAACTGAAAGAGCATAGAGTTTCGTTTTGTCATCATAACGACGAGCCATGGCTTCTTTGGGAAAGTTCTTTTGCGAATTTTTATGTATTTGACATGGCAACATTGTATTTGACATGGCAACTTCTTATATTTTCCTAGCTCCCTACATAATCTAATATTTTCTGCCTTGTATTTACTTTTCCCTCTTGTAATCAGTTTGGACATACCTTCCAATATGCCCGGAATCGTCAAATCCTGAAATGTCAATTTTCGTTTCGGATTCTTTATCTAATTCCTCAACGTCCATATCTAAGTGTTCAATTTCTTCGTAATCATCTAAAGTTTGCTTCAGTTATTTCTTAAATTTGCGCATTACCCCCCAAATAAACTTACAGCCTCCATATTGAAGTTTTCACTAGAAGGCGAAATTTGGTTTATATGCAAATTGTTTGAATTTGACAGTGAAGAATGTATTTACACTATTTTTTGGCAAAGCATATTTAGATAATTTGTTCCCAGAAACATATTCTTGAGAGAAATGCCGACTGCATATAAAAAGCGATTTCACCGATGACTTCATACCTAAAATACGAAGCCATTCGGCGCGTCTAAAAAGAAAAATCGGTAATAAAAGTCAGTAACAACAACTTGGTAGCATTCAAAAGTAAATTTCGAAAGATACAGGTTACAGGATACCGAAACAAAAACTAGCTTGTGAAACGTTAAACACTTTTCTCTCAAAACAAAATTTTTCGAAACTAGAAACACGATTACGGGAGTAATTTTTATCAAACTTTATTTGCCAGAAAACTTTTTTTGAATTGAAAATACGAAATTATTTCTAGAATTATTTTTAGAAAATTTTGGTGGTTTTTCTCCTTCACAAGAGATATTTTTATTTTTTGGTTTTATGCATTGTTCTATTTGAATTGAATGTGTAAAATATTTTCTGGTACATAATTTGAAAATAAATAAACGAGAATCTTAAAAAATAATGAAATCAATCGAAATTCTCGTTAGATTTCGAGTTTTAATGAAACATTAATTTATCCGGAATTTGTGATTGTCCGGATTGCTCCCATCCACAAGCATTCCGAATAAGGCTTTTACTGTAAGTCCAACAAATATCAAACAAGATCTGAATATCAATTTAATATAGAAATTATCTAACCCATAAAAACAAAGTTCTTATTAAAACTCTTCCTTTCCTTATGCATATGAGTTTTGAATCTCTCCGTGACTGTGCGTGACTATGCGTGACTGCGTGACTATATCGATGTTAATCTTTCTTTACAGCAAGTATATCGACCAAGTTTCAGATTGATTGGATGAGGGGAAGTTCGTTTTAAATCTCTCCGTGACTGTGCGTGACTATGCGTGACAGTGCGTAACTAAGTCAAAGTTAATCTTTTTTCACAGCAAGTGTATGGACCAAGTTTCAGATCGACCGGACGAAGGGAAATGACATTTAGATCACTTCGTGACTAGGCGTGACTGTGCGTGACTACCCCAAAATTAATCTGTAGTCACAACCAAGTTTCAGAGTAATTGGATAAGGGAGAATGGGGTTGACCCACGACAGACATAGAGTATGAGTTAAAAGAAAGAGTTTAATAATCTAACCCATAAAAACAAAGTTTTTATTAAAACTCTTTCTTTCCTTATACATATGAGTTTTGAATCTCTCGGTGACTGTGCGTTAGTTTGCATGACTATTTTAAAATTAATCTTTGGTCTCAACAAGTCTATGGACCAAGTTTCAGATTGGCTGGATGAGGGGAAATGGGTTTTAAATCACTCCGTGACTGGGCGTGACTGTGTGTGACTATCTTAAAACTAATCTTTGGCCACAAAAAGTCTATGGACAAAGTTTTAGCTCTATCGGATGAGGGGAAGTGAGGTTTTAATTCTCTTCGTGACTGTGCGTGACTATGTCAAAGTTATTCTTTTTTCACAGCAAGTCTATCGACCAAGTTTCAGATCGATCGGATAAGGGGAAATTAGTTTTAAATCACTCTGTGACTGTGCGTGACTATGCGTGACTGTGCGTGACTATGTCGAAGTTAAACTTTCTTTACACCAAATATATCGACCAAGTTTCAGATTGATTGGATGAGGGGAAATCCGTTTTAAATCTCTCCGTGACTATGCGTCACCATGCGTGACTGTGCGTGACTAAGTCAAAGTTAATATTTTTCACAGCAAGTGTATGGGCCAAGTTTCAGTTCGTTCGGATGAGGGGAAGTGATATTTAGATCACTCCGTGACTGTGAATGACTACCCCAAAATTAATCTGTAGTCACAACAAGACTATTGGCCAAGTTTTAGATCAAATGTATAAGGGGGAATGGGGTTGACTTACGACAGACAGACAGAAAGTGATTCTGAGTCGAACGGTATAATTAAAGCACTAAGTCATTATACCCTAACCACATAGTGGTATAGGGTATAAAAATAACACTTTGTATAAAGCGAATACATTAAAATTGTAGTGGGTTATACTTTTTCCGAATCGCATAGTGGTGACGTTGTTGCCGAAGTTATAGTCAAATCGACTTCTGGCATATCGACATCACATGTTGTAATATATTAAAATATCGTCTGTTAGCTAGGAGTTTTAAATTTTTTTAACTTGTCTAATTGCATTTGGCGCAGTTGATGAGTAGAGTGTAATAGTCTCTTTGTAAATTCGTTAAGCATTTGGTTTTTGTTATAGATCTGGCGGCAAATCGTCGCATTAGATATCGCGTAAAATCAATCGAAATTCCATATTTTGGTTTACTATTTAAAGTAGACGGACAATTGTCAGACCTCGTTTCACTATTACTATTAACTATGGACTATAACTCGTTAGCTATGACAGAGTAAAATTACTATTATTTAGTATAAGAAAATAATTTCGATAGAAAAATTTCGATAACGGATGCGACGATTCGACCCGTGCTTCTACCATAACACTACTAACTATGGTAGACAAATTATTTTAGGTTGACAAATTATTGGCTATATCGAGAAGAGCACGTGTCAACTGTAACTTGTCTTCGGTTGATACATCTTCTCTAGTTAAAAGATCTTCGCCAACGGAAGCGACAAATACATTCTTTAATTCAGCATTAACTTGCGCTCTTCTTTGTTTCTCTAATTCCTCTTATATGTTCTTACTCTGTAGAATCCTTACAACCCTCCATTTTGACTTTAAATTTTCTTTTGTCCGCCTCAGGAGGTTCCTGTAACTCTTGAGATTTCATTGAGGATATTTGTCACACCAAGATTTGTGGGGCAAACAACCATTGGTGTACCTGTTGCTTAGCTTTTTTTCTATACACTAGTATTTACACATTTTCTTTTGAAACTATAATATATATTATGTTACCTGCTTTAATGCCATTATTATTTGACTTTTAACTAAATCGTATTTGTGATAATCTGTGCTGTGGAATTTCCAAAGTTTAAAAAAAAATTTCTTCTCAAATTATAATTTTTGACAGTAATAATCACCAATAAATTAATCAATGTATACAACGTGTATAAAGGTGATAGCATATAACTTTTAATATAGCTGCTGCTTCCGATTTCTTTACCAAATACAACCCTGATAAGATAGTTTAAAAAAATACAGTGTTGTATTTTTCTGACTGTCGTCACTGGTTATACACTGTGCCCTATACCATGGATTAGAGACCCTATCTCTTCGGTCCAACTAAGTGTATATAGAAAATAAGCATATTCCAAATTTGTATGAAAAATTTCATATCGGAAGCTATATTTATATGGGGGCTAGGTCGAAAAATGGACCGATCCTGACCATGTTTGGTAAAGTCACTTATATTTTGAAAAAATATATGGGCCGTTTCATGTGAAGTTATCCAGCTTTTGAAACCGATGTCTTCCGATCGGGAAGAAACTTGCACCAGGGTTAGTCCTATTGGATAGTAGTTTAGAATTTTTTTCAAAATTTTCAAAATTTGACATTTGGATCAAACAGGTGTTTTTCTCATCCATGTAACTTTTTACCTATTGTTCTTAGCAAAATTTGTCGCAAATAGTTTAGATAGCTATTTCTTCAGTCTTTCGAAAAAAAAAAATTATAAAAAAATAAAAAATTTTTTTTTACTTTTTTTTTCAAAAAAGGAAATTTATTTATTTTTTTTTTGCTCAAAAGAAAGCTTAGGTTTTTCCTTTAAGAGCTTTTTGGTCGCTTAGTGGGATGCGGGTGGGATATCTATGAAAAAAATGTATTGTAACTCAAGACAACGGTTCTTCAATTTTTCCATATGCACTAATTTGATTTTTTTCCTGTTAGTGTGTAAGTGTTTCTAAAACATTAAAAATAAAATGTATACTGCGAAACTAGACAAAATTAACCTTTCCGACGGTATGTAACATACCTAAGTAACTAAAATTTCATACCCTCAATACTGTAATTCCCATAATATGTTAACCTCAGGAAAAAAAACACTTTTTTTCTGTAAAAATGTTGAAAAATTATTTTTTTATTTGTTTGTAATAGTAATTAAATTAATATATAATAATAATAGAAATAAATAGATAAATAATTTAATAAAATTTAATCTTAATCACATTAGATCCATTTATATCATAACTATTTTTATACTTAATTTATTGTAGCTGATGAAGTATTTAAGTTTTGTCATATTTTAAAAATCCAGTTTTTCATCCAGCTTATTTGTCGCATTTATCTGCTACTTTTTTAGCCAATCCTTTCTTGGCGTTACAAGGTTCAGCTGTTGATTTCGCTTCTGGTTTCTTTTTTGGCTTTGGAAAGAAATCGCATTGAGTAGAGGCAGAAAACTTTTTCATCTTGAGTCTTCCATCGACAAGCGGTATCAAAGCTTGGTATTGAGTGCCATCGATTGTTACCGCAGCATCGAATCAGTGTTTTCAATGTTTCCTTGTGATCATCTTTGCTCCTAAAAACTATTTTAGTTTATTTACAATAATTCTTTGCCCAATGGAATAAAGCAGTCGCATCTTAGATGCGATCTTGATGAGAGCGTTGGTCGCTATACTTCGCTGCATTTCTTTTAAGCTTTGCTCCAATACCATCACATGCTCCTTTACCATGAGCAGTAGGATGAAAATGCCACTCAGCTGGCATTCCAAAATCAGTTTTATGAGCCATAAGATTTGCGAAGCTACTTTTGAGTTGTATTCGAACTTCGATCTTAGCTGGCTATCGAACATCGACTATCGAATGTCAAATTCGTATTATAAGCTGGCAGCGCGGTCGAAAATTTCGTTGTACAATGAATTTTCAATCGGACACAATTTTGCTTTTGATGCTGGATGGCAGTTTGTAGAACTTATTGAAAATATAAGTAGTAAATTATTTTAATTTCATGAGATTGATCTGCCTTGTGTGCACTGCCGCAGCAATTCATCTGTAGTAGACAGCAATTCCATAAACGCCTCGCAGTCGAAAATTTGCTATAAAGCTGTAAACAAATGGTACCCTTGTTAAAACCTCGCATACTCATGTAGTGGAATCCATTTCCAAAATGTTGGAAGCATCTCTCACGACGAAGCATGCATCTTCATCAGACGTTCATAGAACCATAATTCCATGTTAACAAATAATTAATTTTTTTTTCTTTAATAAATTTGTAAACAAACAATGTTTATTTATAGTGCCAGCTGATAAATATGTACTATTGTGAATAATCCAGTTGAGTGAAATTCACAATAGCGCTATTTTATCGAATGTGCGCCATAATACCAAATGAAAATTCGTTGGATCAGTTAATTCGACCACAATCGAAAATCGTAAGTTACTCATAATAAGCACCTTTGTTTTTGAAATTTTGACGAGTTCCGTCCGAAACGTAGTATACCTTCTCTACTGTGATTTTAGATATTTTAGTATTATCTTCTGGTACTCATAAACTGCAACGGTGTCATGTTTTAAATCGTCGGATATGATTGCCATACTTTTGTGTTCCACTTTTTCATCTTTCATGTAGTAAATAACTATTGTGAATATAGTTGCTTGATCGTTATTGAAGTGGAATGCTTGCATGGCATCCTGATGAACATATTTGTAGTTTTCTGCGAAATCATATGAAATAACGAATTCGCCAGACTTCAAGTGTATCTTCAAATCCTTGCAGAATGACCATTGCTATTTTACTTAAAGGTCATGGGTTCTCAAGTTAAGTAATCCTGTACACATTTCTTCCACAAAATCATCCACATTTAAAGTTATTGTTTTCAATGTGCATCTGTCAGTCTGAATCCAAGATTCAAATTTGACCCTCTATATATTCTCGATCAAAAGAGTTGATTAAATTCTCTTTAATGAATTTGGTTTCCGGGCAATTGGAGCATTCAACTAAGTGCCAAGTAGTTGATGCATTAGGACACATTAAAGGCAATCGCGGTAATCGTGTAAATCTTCTGGCGAATCATCTTTAAGTTGATTTCCTTCAACATCAGTTTAACATTTTCATGGTAAATGCAAACGCATGCTGTGTGAGTTCCGCTGCTTCCTGCTAAAACGCAATGTTTTGTCCTCAGTTGGGTAAATTTGGCGAACCCAATTTTTACATTTTCGTGTTCAGATTGAAATGTTGCAAACAACTCTTTCAGGTTGCAGAGAACCATTCTCTTCTGCATTTAAACTTTCTTGCCACCGATTCGTACAGACACACAGTCTTTCATCCCTGGCATAAGGCGACTCATATCATCTCGCTGATAAAACTGAGTTACTAGAGCTTCAGTTTCGCATTCTTAAAGTTTATCCATTCTTTTTGTTTGGTAGTGTGAGAATCCCATGCTCAGCAACCAATTTTATAACAATTCTTGCTTTTCGGTGAGACGTTCCAAACTCAGTCTTTATTTTTTCACAACTCCATGTCGATGGAGCAAGCATGAGAAGTTGAATTCTTTCAGCTCTACTCTGTAACGTTTTGTATTTCTCATTTATTTGATCAAAAACTTCTACTGCATCCTTATGATACTGATTTTGACACTCATTGAACTTATACCTTCTACTGATAAGTTAGAAACACCATCATCATCAACAGTTCTGTCAATATTCTCAGAATTACTTTTGTCGTCATCTGGAATAACTTCAACGCAAGGCTAATTACTATTCAAATCTGGTAATTCTTTCAACTTTCCGAGCCCTTTTCTGCATGATCCACAAATTAGCAACCATTTTAACTGCGTAGGCAATTTTTTTAATAAGCCACCTTTTGTTAAAGGGATTAAAACAAAAAGAACCAATTTCTTTTGCAAGCTTAGCCTTTTTGGGAGGCGTAGACATTGTGAAGATTAATTATGTAAGAAATTATGTAAATAACACACGTCTAAACTTTAACGCTGTTTCTAAAAAACTGATTTCCGAACGTCTTCAGAATGACAATAAATAGTTTTATAAGATCATATATGTAGTACATTTTAATGAATGAGTCTAAAATCTTTTATTCACATTTTGATCACGTCGGGGTCACCAACAGTTAATGTTGGTCATAAATGGTTTAATAACTAACTGAGCTCACTGACTGGCCTATATACCAAATTTGAAGACTCGGTAGCGATCCTAAACCTTAATGAAAATTTAAAAAAAATATGTGCTTTTTTTCATGAGTCTTAATATACATTCAGGGTGGCCCAATAAAAATTCTTAAAAAAAAATGCCATACATGAACGACCTAATGTGCATACAACACACACATTGATACTCATAATTGTATGTTAAAAAAATATTAAATTGTGATGACTTAGTAATGTATGTTGAAATTAGATCATGTAGGAAACTTCATATACATAATTGCACAAGAATTAAGAAAGAATAAAAAATTAAAATTTTTTAAGAGTAGACAAACGTTTTAATTTTTATTTACAAACTTTTTTGAAGTCTATCCACCATGATTTTACAAAAAACAATAACACAAATTAATTACATTTTTACTTTTTTTTTAAGCTTTTACGAACGAAGACATCGTCTGAGAGCAGGTAATTTCTTACCAGAGCGTTATATCTCTTCCGGACAAAGCAGAAGTAACGGGGCAAGTATTGTTGTCAACAGCAATATCTGGACCAAAAGTCTAACTTGTTGAAGCGACCTGCCCCGCTAAGGGCTAAGTTTTAGAAGCAGTGTGTCCCACAAAACACGAAGCAGTCTAATTAATAGAAGCAAAAAAGAAAAGGATATCGATCTCCGTCGGCACAAGGCAAAAAAGGGAAATCATGGATGACTGATGTATCCCGGGTCACCGTGGCATCGAATTTGCGAAAAAAAAATTACCCCGCAACAAAATCTCCTTATTGAGCACTTCATCAAAGATACCTTGCCCAAAGAGCTAATGGGGAAATTACGCTTTTGAATTGTTTTTTTATAAACTTTTTAATTTTAGTTTTTGAAATGTTTTATATTTATCTTTCAAATTAAGTTTCGAATTCTTTTTCTTTAGTTTTTATTTTAAGTTTAAATATTTTATATTTATTTTTTAAATTAAATTTTTGCATTTTTTTTATTATTTTTATATCCGCCGTACCTCAGTGGCAGTTTGTAAAGCATCGAAAAACTAATTTCCGACCCCATGAAGTAGATATATTCTTATCCTTATCACAGCTCGAGTCGATATAGCGATGTCCGTCTGTCTGTTGAAATCACGCTCATTCACAAAACAAAAGCATTCAACTGGGTAAATTAACGATAATATTATTTGTCATTATTCCCACCAGGTTGGTATTTAAAATGGGGTAAATCGGGCATCATTGTGCTTCGATTCGAGCAAAAATATGTAGATACCTCTAAAAAACATAACCCAGTGTATTTGTTGTAATATTTTATTGGTTGAACATAATATTTGCACAACAATATTCACAGTTCAAAAAAGCCTCTAAAAAATGATACAGTCATACCAACAAACACAACTACCATGAGCTATGTTAGTGGTATTGCCACATAATTGTTATCGTTATCACCATACAATAAAAAAAATCGCCACTATGAAAGAAAAAATATAAGCCCTAATGAAAAAGGAAAAACGAAAATTGAAAAATTAAAAATGGAAAATGAAAATTGAAAAATGAAAAAAAAAATGAAAATTGAAAAATGAAAAATGAAAAGTGAAGAGTGAAAAATGAAAAATTAAAAACGAAAAATGAAAAGTGAAAAATTAAGAATTAACAATTGAAACTAAAAATTAATTATTAAAAAGTAAAAACTTTAAATTAAAAATCAAAAATTAAAAACTAAAAAATTAAAAAATAAAAATTACAAATTAATAATTAAAAACCAAAAATTAAAAACAAAAAATTAAATATTAAAAATTATAAATTTAAAATTAAAAATTAAAAACTAAAAACTAAAAACTAAAAATTAAAATAAAAAATTAAAAAATATAATATTAAAAATTAAAAATTTTAAACTGAAAATTAAAAATGAAAATTAAAAGTTAAAAATTTAGTAAAAATTACAATTTTAAAAATTAAAAGTTTTAATTTCTATATTTAGTTTCTTGTTATTAATATGTATTTTTTGTATTAAATGCATCCTTAAATTAACATATTGCTAGCTAATTCAGATAAAAATATTTTAAAATTTGCTTCTTTTTAATATTAATAATTTTTAGCCAAGAATCATTTGATTTTTTTTTTGCATTATCGTATAACTTCTAAGGTCTCAAAACATTCTAATAGGGATCAAACTTTGGGTATTATAACGCCGGCTGCGTTAAATACTGAATTTCATGTGAGCGGCATTTCTGAGCGGCTAAGCGGCGCCGCTCAGGAATAGAACTTGTTCTAATTTTCAGTTGGTTTCTGAGCGGCAAAGAATAAAAATGGCAGAAAATATGGCTTTTCTTTGTTTTGTTAATCTGTAGCGCGATTCAGTAACTTCTTTTAACGATAATTGAATCGTTAAAAAAGAAAACAACAAAATTATCGATTTTGGTATTCAGTAAAATTTTTAAACGATATTCGCTATTGCTAAAGTCAGCTGTTGTTGTTATCTTAACGACAACCATTTTTGTGTTGTTTTTCAATCGATAAAAAGTTAAAAAGGTTGAAATAAATAAAAATCATAAAATAGTGAAAATATTTTGCTTTTATTATAAAAACTTTTTATGTAAATAATAAATAAAAACATTGACAATGGCATTTTGACAACTAACCGCTCAGAAATGACGCTCACTAATAAGCCACTTGGCGCTCAAACTCGCCGCTCTGCCGCTTGCCGCTTTGCCGCTCATTGCGTGGCCTCGGCCTTACTTGTTTCATTTAAGTTTGGAAATGTTTTATATATATTTTGCAGTAGAAGAGCAACAGCATCTAATGGTTAGCTTGTTGCAGATTTTGTGGTAAAAAAGTAGACTTAATACCTCATTTTTAGTTGGAAGTTTTGTTTTATATACCCGTCCAATTAGCCATATCGTAGTGTTTTTGCGTGTAGCCAATGTAGATGAGCTGAAGCTATTACAAACAACTGCTTCCCAAGCCGACCTACTATAACAGTAGAACAACATCAGTTTAATCTCTGATATTTTTTTCAAAATACTCGTATATTGTATTAAACTCACCTTCTTTGAGGGTTGTTTATATTCTAAGAATTTTACAAATATTGAATATTTATATGAAAACTTTTTATAATGCCCAACGAAAATGCTGATTTCACGACACAAAAAAATTTATCTAGTTTGTTGAACTGTGTACAATATATAAATAGTAAATTATTACTGTTCATAAACGAAAGTTGTTAAAAATGCAATCACTGTTTAAACGATCTGAGCATGGCATACTATACATTGTTTTATATTTATTTCTTAAATTAAGTTTTTTCTTTACTTAATTGTGAATTTTTAATTTTTTTATTTTGATTTGTTAAATAAAATTTTTGACAAATTATAACTTTTTGTTTCTTTATTTAGATTTTAAATTTTTTAAAAACTTAAATTAAACAATGAAGAAAAAAATTCAAAAATCTAATTAAAAATTAATATAAAATATTTCGAAAACTAAAATTAAAAAATTAATTAAAAATAATCTAACCCATAAAAACAAAGTGGAATTTGCGTCTGTGGGCTAAGATTCAGATTGATTGGATGAGGAGAAATGGGGTTTAAATCACTCCGTAACTCTGCGTGACTATGCGTGACTGCGCGTGACTATGTCAAAGTTAATCTTTTTTCACAGCAAGTCTATCGACCAAGTTTCAGATCGATCGGATAAGGGAAATGGGGTTTAAATCACTCCGTGACTGTGTGTGACTATGTGTGACTGTGCGTGACAATGTTGAAGTTAATCTTTCTTTACAGCAAGTATATCGACCAAGTTTCAGATTGATTGGATGAGGTGAAATAAGTTTTAAATCTCTCCGTGACTATGCGTGACTATGCATAATTAAGTCAAGGTTAATCGTTTTTCACAGCAAGTGTATGGACCAAGTTTCAGATCGATCGGATGAGGGGAAATGACATTTAGATCACTCCGTGACTGTGCGTGACTAAGCGTTACTACCCCAAAATTAATCTGTAGTCACGACAAGACTATGGGCCAAGTTTCAGATCAATCGGATAAGGGGGAATGGGTTTGACCCACGACAGACAGACAGACAGATAGAGAGTATGAGTTAAAAGAAAGAGTTTAAAAACAATTCAAAAACGTAATTTTCCCATTAGCTCTTTGGACAAAGTATCATTTATGAAGTGTTCAGAAGGAGACTTTGTTGCGGGGTAATTTTTTCTCAAGTTCGAGGCCACGATGACCCCGGATACATCAATCTCATCCATGATTTCCCCCTTTTTTGTCGTGTGCCGATGGAGATCGATATCTTTTTCTTTTTTGCTTCTATTAATTAGACTGCTTCGTGTTGTGTGGGGCATACTGCTTCTAAAACTTCGGCCTTTTGGGGGGCATATCGGTTCTAAAACTTCGCTCTTTGGGGGGACATGTCGCCTCAACAACTTCGACTTTTGGTCCAGATATTGCTGTTGACAACAATACTTGCCCTGTTATTTCTGCTTTGTCCGGAAGAGATATAACGCTCTGGTAAGGAATTACCTCCTCCCAGACGAGGTCTTCGTTCGTAAAAGCTAAAAAAAGGTAAGAGTGTAATTAATTTGTGTTGTAATATATACCGTTTCTTTTTTATACCCTCCACACCTCAGCGGCAGAGGTTTGTCGTTCTATTTGTAACGCATCGAAACACTAATTTCCGACCCCATAAAGTACATATATTTTTGATCCTTATCACAGCTCGAGTCGATATAGCGATGTCCGTCTGTCTGTTGAAATCACTCTCATTCACAAAAAGAACCATTTTACTGGGTGAAGTTACGACAATAGCATTTGCCATTATTTCCACCAGGTTGGTATTTAAAATGGGGTAAATCGGGGATCGTTGTGCTTAGATACGAGCAAAAATATGTAGATACCTCTAAAAAGAACACAAAACCAGTGTGTTTGTTGTAACATTTTAGTGGTTGAACATAATAGTTGTACAACAACATTCACAGTTCAAACAAAACCACACAAAAAATGATGGAGCCATACCAACAAACACAACTACCATGTTAGTAGTATTGTAACATATTTTCTTTATCGTTATCCGATTTAATAAAAACAAATCGCCCATATGAAAGAAACAATGTAATCCCTAATGAAAAAGGAAAAATTAATATTGAGAAACGAAAAATGGAAAACTGAAAATGGAAAATGAAAACTGAAAAATGAAAAATTAAAAACGAAGAATGAAAAAATGAAAAGTGAAAGGTGAAAAATTAAAAATGGAAATTGAATATTGAATATTGAAAAATAAAAATTAAACAATTGAAAAATGAAAGATGAAAAATGAAAACTGAAAAATGAAAATTGAAAAATTAAAGTTAAAATTAAAAATTCAAAATTGAGAATTAAAAATTAAACATAAAAAATAATAAATTAAATATTTAAAATTAAAAATAAAAATGGAAAAATAAATATAAATTAAAAATGAAAAATTAAAATTAGAAATTAAAAATTAAGAATTTAAAATTAAATTATGTTTCAATGGTAGAGAAGAAGAAAGCATATATTTCAAAAATTCGTAACTACACTGTATTCTTAATCTAACCGGTTGGTTGAACATAATAGTTGTACAACAACATTCACAGTTCAAACAAAGCCACACAAAAAATAATTCAGCCATACCAACAAACACAACTACCATGAGCTATGTTAGTAGTATTGCTACATATTTTTTTTTTATCGTTATCACGATATAATAAAAACAAATCGCCCATATGAAAGAAAAAATATAATCCCTAATGAAAAAGGAAAAATGAAAATTGAGAAACGAAAAATGGAAAACTGAAAATGGAAAATGAAAACTGAAAAATGAAAAATTAAAAACGAAGAATGAAAAATGAAAAGTGAAAGCTGAAAAATCAAAAATTAAAAATGGAAAATGAATATTGAATAGTGAAAAATAAAAATTAAATATGAAGAAAGAAAATTGAAAAAGAAAGATGAAAAATGAAAATTGAAAAAGAAAGATGAAAAATGAAAATTGAAAAAGAAAGATGAAAAATGAAAATTGAAAAATTAAAAATTAAAGTTAAAAGTAAAAATTATAAATTAAAAATTAAAAATTAAACATAAAAAATAATAAATTAAAAATTTAAAATTAAAAATTAAAAATAAAAATGGAAAAATTAAAAATAAAAATTAAATATGAAAAATTAAAATTAGAAATTAAAAATTAAGAACTTAAAATTAAATTATGTTTCAATGGTAGAGAAGAAGAAAGCTTTTGCGACATTTGGCCAATCTAGGTGGACAAAAATCTAATTTAAAAGATGCTGTCTTAATAATCGGTTTGGTGATAATGTAGGACATAACCAATATTGACAACAAAAGTTGGAAGAAGCGAACAACTGCCACGCCCATTTTTTTTTAAATGAACTATTATTTTAAGAAATTGCTCAAAGAATTTTAATGAAATTTTGTTGACAATGGTACACAATAACCTCTAAGATAATTATAAATGGGCGGTGTAAGAAACTGTTACA
Organism: Cordilura impudica; assembly: GCA_963682025.1. Lineage (NCBI taxonomy): Eukaryota > Metazoa > Arthropoda > Insecta > Diptera > Scathophagidae > Cordilura > Cordilura impudica. The sequence goes on from OY821522.1 coordinate 45,758,135, forward strand.
CCCACTTGTTTATAACAAATATTTAAACTGTGTGTGGACAACCTTGGGCTATGGGGCGTGGTCCACCCAACATTTGCAGTTTCATTAATCTGTCTATATATATAAAAGAGTGCGTGATTGATCATCATCGCCCAGCCCAAACCCTTCGACCCAGAAACTAGGAATTAGAACTGTAGGTTTCCCTCTCGGCGTAAAGATTCACTAGAATGGGGTTTTTAAAACTTCGTACATTAAGGGGGTAAAAGAGTAAAATGAATCTAGGAATATGAAATTTGGTGCATAGACTTCGTTCGAGGAACAAACATGGGTTCAGGATTAATTTTTCCGAAATTCGGCCATTTAAGGGAAAAACACCCAAAAAGGGTAAAAATTGTACCTTTCTACATCTTAACATATTAATATGTATGAATTTTGGTGTACAGACTCCACCGAATACGTGGGCGTCTAGGGCCAAAGAGGGGGAAAATTCTACATTTGTTATCTTCCAGTAGAGATAGAAACATCAGATAAGAGGAAAAATTTTGGAAATTCGGATGTTATGGGGGTAAAAACAGCCAAAAAGGGTAAAAATTGCACCTTTTTGTATCTACTTAACATATTAATCTATATATATGATAAATAAATTTATTGCTAATTCTAACGTGTGGGGGAGTAAAAACGGCCAAAAATTGGAAAATTGTGCATTTGCATATCTTCCAAACAACGAATATAGAATATAGTTTGTGGATTCCACTAGAGATAGAAACATCAAATGAGACGAAATCTTTTGGAAATTCGGATTTTAAAGGGGGGCAAAAAAGGCCCGTAAGTGTAAGAGTATACCTTTTTGTATCATCTTTACAAAGAAATTAGGAATATGAAATTTGATATGTAGATTCCACCAGAGACACAAACATCGGAGAAGAATAAAATTTGTTTTAATTCGAGCATTTAGGGGGGGCGAAAACGGCAAAAAAAAAATTGGAAAAATTATAATTTTCAACTGGTAAATTTTAATTTGAAAGTACATTTTCTTAAGAAAGTAAAAAAATGATAGTCGGTCTAGAGTTATGTTCCTTTTTCCTTTCTAAATAAAACACAATTTATTATTTATTTAACTTTAATTATTCTTATTTATTTATTAAACTTATTTATTAAAATGTCCTTTTTGAAATTTAACTTTAAATGTCCTTTTTTAAATTTTTTACGCACTACGTAAGAAAGCAAAAAAAATATTAGTGGGAATATAAGTATGTAAATATGTGTATAGATTTACATATTACTAGCTTTCTCATTCTTCATGCCGAAAATTTTGTGAAACATATACAGAGTTGATTTTGTGGTCACACTAGGCACATTTATTTGCCTCTTTCTGTTTGATCAAACAGCTGCCAATTAGTGGCAAATAAAAACAAGGAAAACATATTTGCCGTGCGGTCACACTTGAACAAATATTTGACTAAACAACTTGTTTGATCAAACAGTCAAAAATTAAAAATATATTTGATCAAAAATTTCCGAATGTTGCACGAGGAGGAAAGTTTTCTTATTTTGTGCTGTGGAGCGCATCGGTGATTGTTTTCGAAGTTTTCTGTTACATTATATTTAAATATTATTTTTAACTATAATTATTTTTTTCTTTGTTTACAAAATAAACATCTGTTTATTTTTTGTTTTTATTCTGTGTTTTTAAAATGATAAATACGCTAAAGCTAAAAATAAATTTGCCTTAATTGGAGTTCAGGGGCAATGCCCCGATCGGTTTCAAATTTTCACCACTTATTAAACATTTTATTGCGGTTCTAGGAAAATATTTTTTTTCAGCGATCGAGCTTATTTTCCGAGTTATGGACTTCCAAACTTTTGACATGGACTTGTATATAACTTTGTTATTTAGTATCGGATTTCACCACTATATATATCATTTAAAAGCTTACTTGCGTGTCTTTTACTCGATATTGTTAAATTTGAAATCCATTAACCCATTATGAGCTTATTTAAAATTTTGTATTTTTGTCATAGAGTTTTTTCTTAAATATGGAATTATCTCGTAAGTAGACATATGATACTGGGTCCACTGGCTTTATTTCGATGTATATTTTGACCTCTTGACCCTTTCAGGACCGGATATATATCGTAATTTGTAAGCTAGTTCAATAGAAAATCAAGTATCCTATTTTTTTCGGGAAATTAATCCATTAATAACTATATTTGAAATTATCCCATTATTTATTATACTATAGAAATAGAAATAAAATATTAAAAAAACCTTAAAATTGAAGGTAAAATCCCTAATATATCTGATCCTTAAGTGGCTAAGAGGTCAAAATATACATTTAAATGAAGCTAGTGGATCCAGCTTTCATTCAGTTGTAAACACCAATATTATATAGGTCATTTTATCAGATAATGCCACTTTTCCCAAAATAACTTTAAAAAATCCGAATAAATTCATTACGGGTTAATTGATTTTTTTGTGGTAATAGTTTCCTTTAAAGCCGATTTTTAATGAATATTAACAAGATGCACGTCAAACAAAACAAAAAGCTTTCTTTTTAAGAAATAACTGAATTAAGTTTTAAAAGTTGACATCACTGCTGAAACAACTGTTGTTTGCCACTGTTTGCTCTTACAAATGTTTTGTAAGTTCAAATAATTATTTGCCCAAAATAGAGGAAAATATTTGGTCGTGAGTGGTCACATTAGCCAAATATCTGTTTGTAGGCAAATAATTTTGTTTGCCTAAAATCAGCTGTTTGACGGCAAATAATATTTTCTGGACAGACTGAGGCAAACAAATATTTGTCTTTTTTTGTCAAATATTTGCCTAATGTGACCGTACCTTTAGCAACAATAAAATATATGTAACATATCAAATGCAATTATTTTTTTTGACTTTTTATAAATATTCAAAGCAAGCAAGCACTTAGCAACAAAATAATTACATATGTTTAAAATGTTATGGTAGTATATTATTAGTATAAATATATAAACATATACATAACGATATGTAGGTGCATATAACTCCCCCATAATTAAATTGAAGCTCCGAAGAAATTTATTTTTACATGCTTTAAATAATGCATATGGTAGCCATTTACAATATAAATAAATTACGTTTTTTTTAATTTAAATTACAGATATTTTTAAGTCATATTAAATCATTTCTTTATAACTTGATATACTATACATATGTTTGTATATTGACATATATTTATTTATTTTATTTTATATTATGAAAAAGAAAATAATTTTTTGTTTATATACTTAAATAAATCAACATTTAGTTTGTAAAATATATACATATATATTTTTTTTGCTTTACTGGTTTTAATTATATATACTTATATAGGGTAAAAACATATGAAATCAACCAATGAGTTGACCGCACCGATTTCGAATTGGATGAATTTTGGTACGAAGGGAAAGTTAAACATAATAATAGCGTTTGCCAACTTTCAGTGTCGTAGCTTTCGTATTTTCAGAATTATGGCCATTCCAAGTTGGCAAAAATCAATAAAAATGCACTCAGATACCTTAACACAATTTTTAATATCTCGAAAAGTATTCATTGTACGTTAATAATCAAGGGCTCATTTTACAGACTAAAACATGCGCCATTCCAAAAAAATTTTTTTTTCAAATTTTCGATCAAGGATAATGTAAATAAAAAAGGACTAAAATTTCCAAAGGATATTTCTCGAAAATCAATATTTTTAAAAATTTCAAAAAAATATATGTTAATTCTTATTATATTTTGTACAAGTCTGTCAAATTTCAATGTGGAGTCTTTATTACAACATGAGTTATTAAGAAAAAAGCAGGCGAAGGTTTATGTATTTCATGAAATGTACCAAAATACAAAAAGGTGACAAATTACAAAAAGAAGGACATATCAAATGTAACGGAACTTTTTCGACTTTACAACCTAGACGAAATATTTATTGCCTGTTCACACAAAAAATTTACAAATATTTTATGACCTGTGGTCGGCTTATTGGCAGTAGCAAATTCAGTCCCTATTTAAAAAACATTTTATGACCCGTAGTTCACGCAAATTTTCCAATTCAAGAAAAGCAAGGCGTGTATTTTTTTTACCTGTAATCTATTTTTTGTACCAAAAAAAACAGTATAAATCGTTCAGAGACTGTAAGTCAAACTTCAGTTGAATACTAGATTTCATAAGTGCTAAACGTCAAAGTGTTATAGTGTTAAAGTGACTTGATCGTTTAAAAAAACAAAAAAAAAGAGACTAAATATTAAATAAATTATAATTATTGTCAATACAAAAAAGTCGTGCACAATTCATTCGGTTGTGGTATTTAAAAAAAAAAATATGCCATTCCATTCAACATTTTGCTGTAATCCTTTTAAAAAATCCGGTCACACTGGGTGCAATAAAAGTTTAAGACAAGTCCAAGAATGGATGCTACAGTATACTAAGGATAAAAACATTACGATCTCAAATAAAATTTGTGGGACATGTAGAATAAAATTTTCGCATCTGAAGAAATCTAATAAATCTAATTTGGAAGAAGGTTCAGACATAAACGAAAATGTAGATACTTTCGATGACATTGCGTCAGGCACGGAAGAAGATGACATTGCGTCAGGCACGGAAGAAGTTGCTATTTCAAAATTAAACCAATCTTTACCGTATCTGGAACAATCTCCGATAAAAAAGAAGAAGTTACATCAAAAACGGTACAGAGATGGAAAATTCAGGAAAATAAGTGATTCGATTCAAGACAAAATTTTCCACGGTTCAGCACAATCAACTTCGCATATGTGCCCACAATCCGAAATAATAGAACAATTAAAAGAAAAGTTTAAAACATTAACAAAAAATAGCGAGAAAATCCAACTGCTAACAATTTTACCAAAAAGCTGGGCAATACATAAAATTGAGGAAGAATTCCTGGTTACAAATTATATCGCGGGAAAAGTTAAGCATTTGGTTGAAACAAAGAGTGTGATGAGTACGCCTAACCCAAAACTGGGAAGTCCAATTTCACCAGTGACAAGCAATTTAGTAAAATCCTTTTATGAATCCCATGACGTCAGCAGGTGTATGCCCGGACAGAAAGATTTCGTGTCTTTTTTTGAAAATGGTACAAAAGTCAGGAAAAATAAAAGACTTTTGCTTGGAAACTTAAGAGAAATGTACGCCTTATTCAAGGAACGACATGATGGAATAAAAATAGGTATTTCCAAGTTTTGCCAACTTCGTCCGAGGAATATAATTCTAGCAAATGCGAGTGGATCTCATAACGTGTGTGTTTGTACAAAGCATCAAAATGTGAAGCTGATGATTGATGCCATAAATTTAAAAAAATTAACTGCTGGTGTTCCGAATTATCAGCTGTTACAAAGATTGTTTGAAACAAATGACATGCATTCCATCTTCTTCAAAGTGTCACCTACGTAAATGTAACAAGTGTCCAGGAATTGAAAATTTAAAAGCAAAACTAAATCAATTACTAGAGCAAAATGATATTGATGAAATAACATATAAACAATGGGTAAGTGTAGATAGGGATAATTTGGAGACCATGATTGGCCAAGCCGACGTTTTTGTGGATTCCCTATGTGAAAAACTTGAAATTCTATTACCTCATTCATTTATTGCAAAACAGCAGGCAGCATATCTGAGCGAAAGAAAATCAAATTTGGAAGAAAATGAGTATATAGCAGTTTGCGATTTTTCAGAAAATGCTTCTTTTACTATTCAGGATGCAGTCCAGGGATTTCACTGGAACAACTCTCAGGCCACTTTATACCCAATTGCTATTTATTTTAAATCAGATGGAAAAACACAACATACAAACTTCATAATAATATCTGATTGTCTTGTACACGATTCTGTAGCTGTTCACCTGTTCCATCGCCACCTGAATGTATTTTTGAGAAAAAAGTTTAAAACAACCCCGAAGAAAATCACGTATTTTTCAGACGGTAGTGCTGCCCAGTTTAAAAATAAAAAGAACTTTATCAATTTATGTTATCATATGGAAGATTTTGGATGTAATGCTGAGTGGCATTTTTTTGCAACAAGCCATGGAAAAGGCCCAAGTGACGGTCTTGGAGGTACCGTAAAGAGAGAGGCACGTCGAGCTAGTTTACAGCGTCCATTGCAAGGTCAAATAACTACTCCAAAACAATTATATGAATGGTGCCTGCAAAATCTTTTGAACTGTAATTTCGAGTTTTTAACTCTAGAAGACCACGAAGAAGAAGCACGGTTCCTTCAAATTCGTTTTAAAGATTTGCGTACTATTCCTGGAACTCAAAAGCTGCATTCTATTGAACCTGTAGATAAAAAAAAAATTAAAGTCAAGCGATACGCGGCAGATGCAGATTTTTTAATTGAAATCCTTCAGAAATAAATAAATATGCTGTAATAAAGTGTTTAATAATGATAATACATTATGTTGTACTTTTTATTAAAGGTTTAGCAATGGAGAAAAAGAGTTTAAGCAAAGAAAAGTCGAAAAAGTTCCGTTACATTTGATTTGTCCTTCTTTTTGTAATTTGTCACCTTTTTGTATTTTGGTACATTTCATGAAATACATAAACCTTCGCCTGCTTTTTTCTTAATAACTCATGTTGTAATAAAGACTCCACATTGAAATTTGACAGACTTGTACAAAACATAATAAGAATTAACATATATTTTTTTTAAATTTTTAAAAATATTGATCTTCGAGAAATATCCTTTGGAAATTTTAGTCCTTTTTTATTTACATTATCCTTGATTGAAAATTTGAAAAAAAAATTTTTTTGGAATGGCGCATGTTTTAGTCTGTAAAATGAGCCCTTGATTATTAACGTGCAATGAATACTTTTCGAGATATTAAAAATTGTGTTAAGGCATCTGAGTGCATTTTTATTGATTTTTGCCAACTTGGAATGGCCATAATTCTGAAAGTTCGAAGGCTATATGCCTGAAAGTTGGCAAATATTATTGTGCCGATCCATAGATCATGTGTACAAAATCTTATCAAATTTGGAGGTGATGAGGTCACAAATGTTAATATTTTCGGTAGATTTCATATGTTTTTACCCTATATATATATATATATCTTTATGTAATTAAATTTGCATGAAACGTGATATTATATAGGAATATATATATTTTTTTTTATATATAAAATAAATTTTAAATATTTATAACACCGATATAGTTATATGATATGTTTTATTGTTTTACATAATACAGTAAGTTGGTTGTCTTAAAAAATTAAGTTATTCATTTGTTTGGAAACGTTTTTTGTTTTTAATATGCGATTTGTTTATGGATGCTTATTGTACATATATATACATACATATGAGGAGCATCTTTTCAAAACATGACTATTCCACTTTTTGTGTTTTCACACAAATTGAGAAAATAGTTTTTTAGGTATGCCCTTATGTATTTAACCCGAAATTTTCTTGCATTATTATAGACTACAAGATTAGTCATTGCTTTGTACAGGATTCAAAAATTAAGCACTAATATGTTTGGAATAAATGCAAGATTTGAAATGGAATAATCTTGTTTTGACGCGGCTGATTGGAATAATCATGTTTTGATCCAAACCACTGTGGATTAATCTTGTTTCGCTGAAACTAATTAGGTATCAGATATCTTATGTTGACAGGAAAAAAATAGTTGTATTTGCTGGTGATAGCTGTTGGAGCCAGATCAAAAGTACATGCACAATATGTGAATTTTTATTCTGGCCCCCACAGCCATCACAAAACAACTTGATACAATCAATTCCCTCAAAATCATGATGAATTAAGATGAATATTAATTAATAATATTTATAGTTTTTAGAAATGAATATAAATTTAAGTATAATTTTTTTTAAATAATAATTTATATTTTAATTAAATAAAAAAAAAATTAATAATTAAAATTAATATAAATAATTAAAATAAATATAATTAAAGATATATTTTATTTCTAAATAATTAATTTTTGCGTATATACATACACATATAAAGGGTCCGCCAAATAACTTTTTTTTTTTTTGAAAATGCTATAAAAAAAAAACTACTGAATGTTATTTCAAATTTCTTTTTTTATTTGAAAGTACAATCCTTCCGGTTAATAATGGAAACTAATTTCATTCAAATGGCTGCCTCGGCTGGCCATGCAGTAGCCTACACGATCGGTCCAATTTTTAAGCACATTACCGATTGTGTGCAGCTGTATTTCACCAATGGCTTCACGAATATTGTCCTTAAAAGCGTCAATTTTCTCTGACTTGTTGGCATAACACTTATCTTTGAGGGCACCCCACAAATAATAGTCCAACGGTGTCAAATCGCAGCTCCGAGGTGGCCAAACGACATCAGCTCTGCGGCTGATAATGCGATCTTCAAAAACAGGGCGCAAAACGTCGAGTGTAGCTTCGGCTGTGTGGCACATAGCGCCGTCCTGTTGAAACCAAATGTTGCCAATATCCTCTTAAATTTTTGTGAACAAAAATTCGTTCAACATGGCCCGATAACGATCGCCATTGACTGTAACGGCCACTCCTTGCTCATTTTCGAAAAAAGTGGCCCAATTATGCCTCTGGAGCAAAATCCGCACCAAACAGTGACTCGTTTTGGGTGTATCGGCTTTTCAATGTATGCGTGCGGGTTTTCTGTGCCCCAAATGCGACAATTTTGCTTGTTTACATACCCGCCAATATCAAAATGAGCTTCATCTGAAAAGATAATTTTTTTTTTGGCAAAATCGGCATCTTCTGTAAGTCGATCGCAGGCCCACTTAGCGAAGCGAAAACGCATTGGATGGTCAGTTGGCTTCAACTCCTGAACCAATTGGACTTGTATGGCGTCATACCAAGGTCTTTATGCAAAATTCGTCTCAATGATGCCTCCGAAATGTTCAATTCTTGAGAACGACGGTGAATTGATGTTGATGGCGCTTCACGCACACTTTCTGCCACAGCAGCAATATTCTCGGGTGTACGCACTGTTTTTGGCTTTTCACGCTTTGGTTTATCGATGAGGATGCCAGTTTCTTTCACTTTTTTCGAACATACGAACGAACATACGGAGCTGACGGTGCTTCTCTTCTTCCAAAATCCGTACGCAATTTTCGCACACATTCTGCAACATAACCATGATTTTCAAAGTAATGTTGCAATATTTCCCCGCGTTGTTCAAGCGTATACACAACCATATTCGTTCATCGGAAGGATAAAACTGATTATCTGTCAAATCAGACATGAGCTAAGTGTTACCATTCACGAAATAAGCACTAGTTGAAAAAAAAAACGTTAGATGGCGGACCCTTATATATAAAATATATATAAATATTTATAAATTTATGTATATAATTATATATAAATATATATATACGGGGTGTTCCGAAAACTTTCCGAAAAAATTAAATGCGCGATAGCTTGGATCAATATGAATATTTTTTGTTCTAGCACCACTGTTCTAACCCCTACCGTCTTCGAGTTATTGATTCTCAAATATAAATGCATTTGTGAATGCATTTCTTAAATTTCAAAAACAACTTTCAATTTTTAAATAAATTTTCTTTGAATTAATTAAAAAAAAAATATTTTTCTTTATTTTTTTTTTACAAATGCTCAAAATGAGAGCCATGCATGGTGGTTTATTTTACATATCGTCGCCTAATTTCAGCGGTAGTAACATCCAGCGTCATTTCTTCCTGAATGGTTTGAAAGGCCTCATTTATTTTGCGTTTAAGTTGATTGCACGAAATTATTTCTTCATTGTAAACGAACTCTTTTGCCCGACCCCAAACATAAAAATCTAACGGTGTTAGATCCGTAGATCTCGGTGGCCATTTGATTGGTCCATTGCGTCCAATCCAATTTGTTCTGTCACCCCTGCATTTATTAACGCAACCTGTCTCACGAAGCCGCCAAACGTACTGCTGAAGACGGTGTGGTGGGGAACATCTCTTTGGGGGAAAGCTTCAGCATACATACGCTGTGCTGCCAATGAATTCCCATCAGCTGTGCCATAATAAAAAACGAAATCCGCATACTCAGAATTTGAAAATTTCATCACGAATCGAATTTAAAGGTACACGAAAACAAAGAAAAATGGAAAAAAAATTTCACAATATACAAAAACATACGGTCCAATGCAATTGTGATAAATCTGTTACGACTTCACATGCCATTACAGTTCCCATCTATGGGACGGTTGGCAAAACAAAAGAGCTTTTTTCACATTACGAGATTTGTAATTGATCAAAGCGATGTTAATGTAGAGAAAGCTATAAATTGGAAAAAACTCTGCTTGTTCGTTCTAACTCTCGTATGAAAAGAAAGAAAAAACATTTCTCATGTTCTTTTCTTTCTAATGTTGAGTTAAATAGTTGATTAAGCATGAGTTGAAGCAATAGGCAGAAGGATGCTGAAGATGAACAAGTCGCTTTGTTCGAAAGTAGCTACTCCATCTAGCGCTGTCTTCAATTTTTTTTTCCAAATTTCTCTTACATTGCATTAAGTATTATCTTTTCTAGTATTAGAAAATGTATACATGATCTCGAATCGAACTATAAATAACTAATTATTATTACAACCCAAGATCGACAATACATAAAAAACTAATATACAAAAACATACGGTCCAATGCAATTGTGATAATCTGTTACGATTTCACATGCCATTACAGTTCCCATCTATGGGACGGTTGGCAAAACAAAAGAGCTTTTTTCACATTACGAGATTTGTAATTGATCAAAGCGATGTTAATGTAGAGAAAGCTATAAATTGGAAAAAACTCTGCTTGTTCGTTCTAACTCTCGTATGAAAAGAAAGAAAAAACATTTCTCATGTTCTTTTCTTTCTAATGTTGAGTTAAATAGTTGATTAAGCATGAGTTGAAGCAATAGGCGGAAGGATGCTGAAGATGAACAAGTCGCTTTGTTCGAAAGTAGCTACTCCATCTAGCGCTGTCTTCAATTTTTTCCAAATTTCTCTTACATTGCATAAAGTATTATCTTTTCTAGTATTAGAAAATGTATACATGATCTCGAATCGAACTATAAATAACTAATTATTATTAATATATAAATATTACAAAGGAATATAAATAATATATATATTAATGTGAAAAAATCTACAAAATAATTATAGAAAATTAAATGTATTTAAAATTTAATCTAGCGATATTCCTAATTGAATAAATTTTTTTTTTTGAAATCTAGATTAATAGATATATATTAATTAATTAAATCATATTTTGTTTGAAAAATGTATATTTGAAATTGGTAATGCCATTTTGAAGTGGAATAATCTACTTTTGATGAAATCATGCATTTTATTTTTTCCTGGTGTAATTGATAGAGATTTCGCAAAATTTTATTTTCGCTGAGTTTTCAATTCAATGCTACCAAACAAAAAAAATCACTTTTGTCAAAAGTGGAATAATCATGTTTTGAAAAGATGGTCCTCATATATTGTAATATTTACAAATTTAGAATAATATTATCAATAAATTTGAAAAAGAAAATATTAAATAATATATTTATTATTATCTTTTTTTTTTCTATAAATCATGAATTTATCATTAAAAGTAAGAAATTTTTATTAAACTTGAATTTTTTTATTAATGCCGTAAATATTTTCATTTCCCCTTTTTCCTTTTTTTTCTTTTATATTCGTAAAACCGATATTTAAACTTGATTCTTTTTTTTTTGATTGCATTTGTAAAAGTTAGATTAGAATTTGTTTCATGAAATAATTCGCTAAAGTTATGTATAATATTTTGTAAATTACGTTTTTCTTCAATATTTAGATGTCTAGTTCTAATTTGTTCTATGATAGGCAGTTCATAATTATCTTTCTTTGATAAATTTGCATCGACTAATTAATAATTTTCTGGAGTTACTGGCCACGAGCTCTTTTCGGTAAGGTAAATTGTGCCTGGGCATTTAGCAATGGTTTCTAACTCAATTTTAAAATTATGCGAATTATAAACACCTTCATGAATAATGGTATCGCCTATACAGTTAAGGTGTTCTTTAATATGGATTAATCCACATTCAACACTTGAGATAAGCTTAACGGTATGCAGTTTTTGGTATAATAAAGGTACCATCATATTGTTCATTCTTAGTTGGTTGTTATCATAGTCTATAACAGCCTTATAAGTACGTAATATATCATTACCTATAATTCCGTCGTAGTCGTTATGGAATTTACATTCGATTAAAAATATATTATCATTACCATCACCTAATTCGAAAAATATTGGAATTTGGTAAGTAGTATTTGTCATTATTTCATTCTGTAAGGTCTTTAGGGTTAAAGTCGTGGAATTAATTTTCCATTTCGGATCGCATAAACCTGGATTTGCAATAGAATGAGTGGCTCCAGTATCCACTATAAATTTAAGATTATTTTTCAGCACTATGCGGTAGGGCCCCAGAGAGGCCAGAAAAGGAAAATTTTGTGAAACTCCATTTTCATTTGAAACAACCTGATTACTAGAATTCTGGGGCTGATTAAAATTATTCACACGGTTCATATTCTGTGGTTCTGAAGTTCTTTTAAAGTTAGTAGATCCATCAGAATGCTGTATCATATTTATATCCATTGGTTCTGGAGGCGTTTGGTTGTTATTAGGATTTTGATAACAAATGTTTGAAAAATTGTTTTTGTTTATTTGTCCGTTATTATTATTGTAATTAGTATAATTTTATTATTGTTATTAGAAAAATTACTATTGTCTTGTTGGTATCTGTGTTATAATTATATCTATTTAAATTACTTTGATTACTTCTAAGATCCCAACTATTGTTATAACGGTTGTTATTTCTATTTGAATTAAAACGTTGATAACCGACACTATTTCCATTATTTTGAGAATTCTCGTAATTTCTATAATTTATGTTTGCATTAGTTCGACCTATAGGTTTATTGTTAAAATTAACAAATCTGTAAATATTATTTCTATCTTTGTTCCCATAGTTAGCATACCCTGATGCAAAAAGGATGTCCATTGCTTCCTCAAGGGAGTACGGATTTCGACAGGCCAATATAGTTTTCATTGGTTCTGGTATCTTTTTTTAAAAATATTAAGAGCCGTTTTCATGTTATTCTTAGCGATTTGTTCGCTATTTAAATTTATACCCATATGTGTATTTAAACTTCGGAGTTTATCTTTAATTTCATTATAAAAATCTATAGTATTTGTTTTAAAATCTACAGATTTAAGTCTGTGGAATAGCTCTTCAATACTATGTCTCTCTCCAAAATTATTTGTTAGGATCGTCTTAATTTCTGGCCATGATTGGGCATGGAAATTAATTTCAATGGTCTCTTTTGTCTTTCCTTGAAGTTTACTTTCAATTAGGTCAATAAATAGTAACTGAGACAATTCATCATATTTAATGAAAACAGGATCTATTCTGTCAACAAGTGATATAAAAGTATATAGGTCTCTCCTATCGTCTGAACATTCCGGTAATCTTTCAAGAAATTTAAGCGGGTCTAAAGTTATAGGGTGAAAGGAGGCATTTTCCTGCGTCATTTCGAAAAAAAAATTTGTTTATCTTTCATCTATAATATTAACAGGCTAGGCGATTTTTTGTTACCGATGTAAGTTTCGCAGTTTTACCCCGATTTTGACAAAAAATTTGCCATTTGAAAGGTAATTATTTTTAGCTGTTACCCAGATTTACAGATTTTTATAGTCTGGAATATTTTTTTGGAGTTATGATCATTTAAAGTTGCTACTAAGACACATAAAATTATACAATGCTATGTGTGTGTTTATTAAATTTGTTAGTGTTTCTGTTATGTTGAGTTTGTTTTCTTCATTTAAAATGAGTTGAATTGCAAAGCATACCTTTAAGGTCTTTTTTAAATGAAAAAATTAAATTTCCTAGAATTTGCAGTCGAATTTCGAGTGCTGGACTCTGCTAGTAAAAATAAATAGGTAAATATAAGTTTTATTTATTTATATTTTTCTTTTACTCAACTATTTTTAACATCCAAGTCTTACAAAGCACAAATATAACTAAAGCATTCAAAGAGAAGAAGAAAACGTTGAATTTCTGAAATCAATATTCAAAACTTGATTCAGTTTAGCGATAAAAAGCAATATTGTAATTTGCAAATAATTAATAATAACAAGTAAGAAATTATAGTCGGTCTAAACCGACTATAGGATGCCCTATACCATGGGTTAGAGAACCTATCTCTTCGGTCCAACTAATTCGATATAGAAAATAAGAATAAACCAAATTTGAATGGCATTGTTATTAATTTTTTTGGTTGCAGATATGAAAAAGTTCATATCGGATGCTATATTTATATGGGGACTAGGTCGAAATATCGACCGATCCTGACTATATTTGGTAAAGTCACTTATATTTTGATAGATTTAAGTGAAGATCGGGAAGCAGATCTATATGGGGCCTATGACTAGAAATTGTCGTATAGGGATCATTTTTGGAGCACTGATTAATGGATATAATAAACACATACAAACCCAATTTGACTGAGATCTATATGATAATTTGGATCTTATGGCAATTTATGTCGATTTCATAGGGGACTAGGTCTGAACATGGACCGAATTTCACCAATTTCAATAGCGGTCATCCTATGGCCGGTGAAAGCTTATATACCAAATCTTATCAAAATATATTCGTATTTGCGACCTGTAGTTTGATTACAAAGTTTACATGGACACACAGACGGACGGACGGACGGACATCGCTAAATCGACTCAGAGAGTGATTCTGAGTCGATCGGTATAATAAAAGATGGGTCTAGGTCAGATATTTTTGGTAGTTACAAACAGCAGCACAAAGTCATTATACCCAAACCAAATGGTGGTATAGGGTAAATTAATATTAAGCTGGAAAACGCAATTTTTGTATTATGATTGTTTTCTTTTCAAATGAAATTTATTGAAGAAACTGAGAAGCATATTATAGATCAAACAGAAAGCAAAAAAGACTTAGTTTTGTGGAAAATGTTTTCAAAAAGCATGAAAAAAAAATAATTTTTCCAATATTTTGCTTCATAAGCACCACAAAAATTTTCTAATTCAATTTTTAAAAAAATTTAGTTGTTGCACAAGTCTCTAGCAATAATTTGAAAAAATTGAAAAAATATTAATTAGTCGACGAGTTACAGCCAAAAAACCATATAAACAATATGCTGAAAATTGGCATTTGACTGCAAAGTTCGAAGGTCGCTAAAAAAAAATTCGAACTAACATAAACAAACGCCGCGATACGGGTCTTCTAATTTAGCCTCTACTTTCACCCACCACTCTCAGAATCGACCTACCTTTTGCTAACCTGAATTTGTTCCACAGTGTAATAGAGTGACGAAATAAGTATACGTATATGAAGATAAATATAATAATAGAATTAAATATAGCGCACAAGACATAGTGATAACCCAACTATTAACTCGTTAAAGTCCTGGATAAACTATTATCTAAGATGAGGAATAATGAAATTAAATTATGACGAAATAATTATATATGTATGAAAATAAAGATAGACCCCAAATTGAGATTATAAAAAAAATATAGGAGAATATTGTAGTGTTGTTTTTAATATATATATACGAGTATGTTGCAATATCACATTGCATTGTTTTACATTTATTTTTCTGTCGCAATATCACATTGCACTGTTCTACATTTTATTTATGTCGTAATCTCGTATTACACCCATTAATATTTCTTTTATTTTTTTCTCTCTGCCCCAATCCCCTTTGTTTTCAGTTATATTGTATTTTTGTTTTCGGGGCATTCCGATCGATTGCCCAATTCCACAATGTAAGCAATCCTCAAGTCACTGCACTTGAGACTGTCTTATGATTTCACAATTTACGATTGGGAAATAAAGGCAATGCACTTGACTGGTTGTTTACGACAAACATCCGTTGCGTTGACCTTAGCACTTTTTGGTGGTGGTTGTATGTTGCTGCAGAATGATGATTTGCCTATATTAAGTTAGTCATAAGGAAAAGTTTTTTAGTTTTGAATGAGAACCCAAGCCTACATGGTAGGCAGAACAATTTATAAAATTGTTCCCAACAACCGTTAATATAAAAATAATTTGTACAATATATGTTTTGAAAATTAATAAAAATAATTGTGAAGACCAATAAAATAATTCGTAAATATAAAAATAATTTGTACAATATATGTTTTGAAAATTTATAAAAATAATTGTGAAAATAATAAAAATAATTTATGTACAATTGGCCGTCGTTTAGGAACGCCACTGACTCTTTTTATAAAATATGCTGGCACTCAAAAGCGCCAAGGCAAAGCACTTGATTAGTGCTGGTGTTTTTAGTTAAAAAAAAACAAGAGCCAATTGCTCGGCTGAGTGTCACTTTTGAATTAATTTTATTTACAAACTTAATCCTACTTATAAACTAAGCTAACGGTACTTAAGACTATATTTTAGTTGTAATACTTAATTTTAATTTCAGCTGTTAACATTTATACTAGTTTATAACACTTAATTATACCTAACAGCTGTAGTAATAACAAAGATGTTATAATGGTGATGCTAATACATTACATCCTCACTCTCTTAAAAAAAATGATTTTTTGTATATAAAAATTATTTTTATACAAAATTAAAAATTTTTTTTTGCTTTACATTAGTTTTACAATGATAACTATATATTTTTTTAATATATTATTGTGAATTTTTTATATTTCCATTTATATCTAAAACTGAATTGACTCCCTGTCTGTTTACTATTTTATATGGCCCATGATATCCCTGATTTTTCTTTCTATTCATTTTCTTAAGTAGAACAAAATCTCCTACTTCTAAATTTAGTGGATTAGTGTTTCTATTACTTCTTATCCAACTGTTTTTTTTTTTTTTGGCTATGTCTAGTTATTCTTTTGTTTTTTGTAGGGAGAATTTTAATCTTTGCTTTAATTCTCTTTATTAATTTTCTTAGTTGATGATTTGGTAGGTATGGTAGTTTTCCAAAGTTAACCTGTATCAACGTGTGGGGTTGTATTATATGCGAATGTAAAATAAGGGATCCAAAAGTCCCATTCATTATTTTTAAAAAAATTAAGCAGAAATTCGTTGAGTACCCTATGATTTCGTTCTATAGAATCTAACGTCTCATGATGGTATGGTGCACTGAAAACTTGTTTAATGTCCAATAAACTACATATTTCTGACATCAATTGGTTTGTAAATTCTGTGCCCTAATCTGATTTTAAGATTTTGAAATATCCGTATTTCAAGATAAATTGTTCTACCAAGGTTTTTGCTACAGTTTTTGCTTCTTTGGTTTCCATTGGATATGCTACTACGTATTTAAATTTTACACATACTTATACTTCGTTAGTATATCTCGTCCGATTATTTCTTAGGTTTGTATTGGAAAATCGTTTTCGACTATATGAAAATTGAGTTGCATAGTTTCTTTTGAAATTGTCATATTTAAATTTTTGTGCCTATACAATGTATGGCTTCGTTTGTTATACCAGTCAATCTGACTGTATCTGCGGTATTAATATTGGAGCTATTTTAAATTTTGCATATAGAAATGTCTGCTCCTGTATCTATGTGAAATTTTAAGTTTTCGTTTATATACGGATGAAGTGAAAGAAGTTACTCAATTTTTTCAGTATTACTTTTTTAGAAAAATATTAAGGCGTTTCCTAATATTCGCTTAAGAAAAAAAGACTATGTATATAAGTTCTGTTTATTAAATTTAATTGTTCTCTATTTATAATATTTTCAATATACATAATATAAGATACATGTGTTATTCTGATAAACAAACACAGGTGATCGTTTATCGGTACCTGATGTTTCTTCCTAAACACATAAGTAGGTTTTTATCTGTTTCATGGGAAAGGTACTAAAATATTATCTTACTAATCATGGGTTTTTTACTTATGTGATAAGACTTACAAATACATTTGGTTATTTATTACTAGTACAGTTTGTCAAGATACTTAATATAATTATTCAAAAGGGAGTTTCTGCTCATTCGTAGATTTTGTTGATATAACACCCCCAGAGGAAGATGCTTGCCCGGTTCCCGAAGGGATTAAGGGTAAGTTAACAGTAGCTCCAGGTTGCTTAACATTCTTATTTCAGATTTTGACATAAATGTAGATACAAATTATGATAATTATTATTATTACAATAGTAGAGATAGATACATTTTGAATTTTTTCATGCTGTTTTAACTCTGATAATTTTTTATATTTTTATAATGAAGTTGTTCTAAAGTTAATGGTGAATCATTAGTTGTTATGTTTCTAGTAGGATTAGGTACAATTATTGTATTAGAGTAACCTTTCCTGTTATACCATTTATCTAGATAAATTTGGCAGTCTTCAATCTTATATATTAAAAAAATTTATGAAAACTAAAGTCAGTCCGTCTGGCCATTCTATTCGGCTGATTTCCTTAATTTTTTTTTAATGAAAGGTATTTAGACACTTACATAATCGCGTTAACTCCAATTTCCATAATTCTGTTAAAGTATTGATTTCATTATTACAATGCATATGGTGTTTGTTAAATATGTGTTGAATACAATTATCTTTCTCCTCCTTTAGGTTAGATATGAATTTTTAAATATATATGAATTTTTAAATAAATAAAAAAAAACTATGAAACCTCCAAAACCCTATAGACAAGCCTAGTGGCTTCGTGGGGTTCTTCTTAATATACAAATTGAATATTTTCTCAGTTTTTTCATAGATTGTATTATCTTTCATTAAGTAGTTCTTATTAAGTAATGCTATGTTCACACGGACAGCAAGATTCGCGGTTCGCTCTCTCATTCATGGTTCGCGCCCGAACCTTGATTCAATCTACATGATTCGCCATACAAAATTTTGAGAGCGAATCTACTTGGTTCAAAATGAACGTAGTTGTGAACCTAGAAACATTGAGTGTCATCTCCAAGATTGATAAGAAATTATCGCTAGTTTATCTGAACTAGCTGTCAAAAATATATAAACAAAGAAAAAACAAAAAATTAATTTGTGCAATAAAATAAATAGAAACATTTAACAAATAAAAAGTATATATTTACATACATATATATATTCAAATAAAAATGGAAAAAATGAAATAGTGAAACGTAAAGTGTAGAAGGATGTCTTCAAATATTTGCACAAAAAATATAAACGTCAACATGAAACAAGAACACTCACCTGAACACCAAGGTTCACAATCATGATTCAGAGAGCGAATCAAGTGGTTCATTTTGCCGTCTGAACATGCTATAAGGTTAACTGTTTTTTGTTAAAATTGAGTATCGGTTGTATAGGAATTTCTTTATAGTTGTCGCGATTCATGTTAGGTACCTTAAATATAAAAATTATGTTTTTGTGTTGAGTCGCAACATCTAATTCGCTGTTTTCCATTTTTTCCAATGTAATGTTAAAGTCATTAATTTCCTGATCCATTGTATGTCCCTGTTTAGTGTTCGCAATTTTGAAGCCAACAGCAATTCTCTAGCTTGTTCAATCAATTTCCCGACATGTTCAATTTCGTATCTGAGGTAAGCTTTACGGGAAAACTGTTTTAGTTGATTGGTTAATTCCATATTTTGTGTAAGTAATTTAGTCTGTAGGTTTTGTAAATTTGTTAATGTTTTTAATTGTTCATCAAAATGGGCATTGATTTTGATTTGTTCAGTTGATTGTTCGATTATGTTATGGTTATTAAAAGTATTGATTCTAAGTTTTTCTTCAATTTCCGTCCTGTCATCTCCATTGTTCCGTACAGGTATTTTAATCCTGTTCCAAATATATTGATTAGTCCTCATTTAGCACGGGATCGGGGTATTAAACTCAATAATTGTAGTTTAGTGTATTTAATTTGATGTTGTAAATATGCGTCATCTAGTGTCAATACTTCGAATTCTCTTATGTTAATGTGAGTTAAGTAATCTTTAGTTTTGAATATGTGTAATATTTTCGAGTAATTTTGAATTAAGAATTAAGGATTAGTGTATTTTTTATTATCTGTTTTCTTTACATTAACTTTCTTTACTTTCGGATCTAATTTGTTTTTGTATGTCTTATCTTTTCATTCAATTTATTTTTGTTTCTATATTCGCGTATTTTCCTTTTTTTATCTTCCATTCTTTCAAATATTTCTTGAAGGGATATTTTATTAGAAAAATGTTAGTCTATAGATTCTTTTGCCTGTAGTGAGGTGAAGTAAATTATTGTAATTGCCTAAGGCTTGAATTGGTAAATCTATAATTAGATTGATATCATTTACTATTTCTCTAATCTTTAATATTCGTATTTGTTCATTCATTGTTCCATAAAATCTTTCGATATCTGAATTTCCTGTGTGTCGATTAGGTGTTATGAAATGATATTGAATATTTTGTTTTTCCAAAAAATCAGTAAATAGTGGTGATTTAAATCCCTTTTCGTTATCTAGAGTAAGTTTTTTGGGTTTCTTCATAAAAATAAATAACTTAAGATAAGCTTTGATCAGTGTAAGGGCTGTTCTATCGGATATCTCTTCGATCATTGCGTATTTTGTGAATTTGTCTATCATAGTAACATACATTTGTTGGTTGTTTATAAAATATATATCAATAATAAATTTGAAAAGGTTCTGTTGGGCTTTCCGTGTTTTCAAAAGGTAATTTAGTAGGGTTTCGTTCGTGCTTAAAGTTACAAATATGGCAGTTCTTAATGAATTTAATATTATCAAGCCTATGATGTTTTTCTACTATT
The DNA here is from genome assembly GCA_963682025.1 of Cordilura impudica. Classification (NCBI taxonomy): domain Eukaryota; kingdom Metazoa; phylum Arthropoda; class Insecta; order Diptera; family Scathophagidae; genus Cordilura; species Cordilura impudica. The sequence continues at coordinate 45,778,838 of OY821522.1, forward strand.
TCCATTATTTCTTCGTAACTTTTTTCTGTTACGACAGTCAACAGTTCGCATTTATACCAACTACACGTGTTTAATAGTCAGCTCTCGTATAACCTTATATATTTATATACATACAATATATTTTATTCCTCATATTTTTTTTCTCTTGTTAATAACGAAATATCGCAACGTGAACTCTTATTGAACAAGAATTTGTTGTAAAACTTAATATGGACACTCCACCTCCAGGAGGTGGTGGTCTTTTTAAAGACTCCCCTCCAAGAAAAAAAAATAAACGAAAAAATTTTGCTGAAACAGAAATAAACTTCCCTTATCTGACGTCTAATACCAACGGCCCAGAAAATCCAAAATTTGTGATTATAAAATCAAATAATCCGGAAAAACCGCTTAATAAATTTAATATATTCCTTATAAGCAAAGCGCTTAATGGTTTAATAAGTGAAAATAATAGAATCTTCACTAAATTTACACGTGATGGTAACATTCTTGTTCTTACAAAGACAAAAAAACAAGCAGAAACACTTATCAAAATCAAAAAACTTTCAAATATCTGCGACATCACATGCTCATATCATGAAAACCTAAACACTGTGAAAGGTGTCATATACTGCCCCGAAATAACCAATTTGTCTGAGGATGAAATAGTCTCTGGCCTTTCTGATCAAAATGTTATAGAAGTTAAAAAAATTAGAAAACTGGAAAAAGACACCCCTCTACATATATTGCACTTTGATATATACAAGTTGCCACCAGAAATAAAAATTGGCTTCCAACTAATTAAAGTAGACTATTATGTTCCAAAACCAATGCAATGCAAAACTTGCCACAAACTTGGCCATACAAAGAAGCGCTGTCAAAACACAGAAACGTGTTCCATATGTTCACTCATAAAACACCCTGAAGAACAGCTTTGTACAAAAGTAAAATGTGCCAACTGCAGCCTCCAACATCAATCCACTAATAAAAATTGTCCAAAAGTATTAAAAAAACAGGAAATAATAAGACATTCTACCGTCAATAAAACTTCAATCGCAGAAGCAACACAATATGTAAATACAAACTTCCCAGAAGATCATTTCACAAAAAATGCGCCAACAGAAACTTTAGAAGAAATTATTGAAAAAAAGAAATACAATAAAAAACAAATTAATGAAAATCAACAAACAACAAGTGTCAAACGACTCTCAAAAAACACCAAACGAAATATCATTAAAAGAACACGAAAAACTTCAAAGCAAGCCAGAAACTAAACCAACAAAAGAACAAAACAAATCTGAACTACCAACTACTTCTAAAATGTCAAACAAAGTATCAATATTACAACAACTACCAACAAGTAACAAATTATCGAAAGCTCTCTCTCTAGATCAACAACAAATATTAAATGATAAAGTGAGAAATATACTCTCAAAATCTGTAAACAATAGAACAATAAAACCTTTTTCAACGAAACAAAATACATCGAAACAGATGACTACAATAATATCTGACATTAGCGATGACGAACCAGCGATGAATATCGATTAGTATTTTACACCATAAAAATAATTTAAAATTTTGCCACTATATTTTTACCTTTTTTTATAATATTCATTAAATTATGATAATAATTCAATGGAATATAAATGGATACCTTAACAATTATGACTATCTCGAAACTCTTATTAGAAAATATAAACCAGATTTAGTGGTATTACAAGAAACACATATTCCTAAAAACACAACAAAAAAATATCCAAAACAATATCGAACATATTTCCACAATACTCATAACGAAAGCAAACAGGGGCTAGCAATAATGATTAAAAATAATATTCCCCACACACTGCCTAATCAGAACACAATGGGTAACTACCAAGTCCAGTCCTTTAATATACAAATGATGCATAATTTACTAATACATAATATATATCTACCACCTAATACTAATATTACCATATCTGATTTAGAAAACTTCATAAATGCAACACAACAATATAATATTATATTAGGAGGCATAAATGGCTGGAACCCTGCATGGGGTTCTAAAAAATCAAACCACCGCGGAAGAACATTCGAAAGTTTTCTAAACTCCAAAAATCTATTTATATTAAACAATGGTAAATGCACTCACTACTCGACTCATAACACTTTCACGGCGATAGATGTATCGGCATGTAGCACAGATCTCTCCACACATCTTACTTGGGATGTCATAGATGACCCTCATGGGAGTGACCATAATCCAATTATCCTTAAAATGGAAAGAAATACTATAGCACCATTTATTCCAAAATTTAAACCTCAACATGCCAACTGGTCACTTTATTCCTGTATTCTGGAACATCAATTAGACATCAGAAAACAGTCCAGCAATAATAATAAAGAAAATGCTCTTATAACAAAATCAATTTTGACGGCAGCAAACATAAGTATACCCCAAAATAAACCTAGAAGATCAAACCATAACACCTACTGGTGGAACAAGGAATTAAACGCTCTAAGACAACAAAAAATGAAAATGTGGCACAATTTGAAAAAAACCCCAACTATTGCTGTGAGTATTGAATAAAAAAAAAACTAATGCACTTTTCAGAAAAAAAGTAAAAATCGCTAAAATGGAAGCCTATAAAAATTTCACAGCCAACATTAACCCGAAAATGAAAATGACTGATATATGGCATACAGTTAAATCTTTTTCTGATAAAACAACAACCATACAAAATATAAAAGCATTAAAAAAATCTGACGGTACAGCGACAACTTCATCTGAAGAAATAGTAGAAATTTTAGCAAATCATTACTCAAATACATCTGCAAACGACAACTTTTCACCAGACTTCATAAGGGAAAAAAATTACTATTTTCATCAAAACTATTCACCAATTAACTCCAGCAAAACTGCTACACAAATTGAAGAGCACATCACAAGATACGAATTAGAGCTAGCTTTAAAATCCACAAAAGACAATAGCCCTGGTCATGATAGAATAATGTACTCTATGATTAAAAACTCTCCCGAAAAACTAAAACAGAGATTATTACAATTGTTCAACAATATCCTTACAACCGGAATCATACCACATACATGGAAAAAGTCAAATATAATTTGCATCCCAAAACCATTAAAAAACAAAACAGAACCTGAATCATACCGGCCAATATCGTTGATCTCATGCTCCAGTAAGCTCCTAGAAAAAATAATTGCAAAACGAATATCTTGGTTTTTAACGCATAACAACTTTATCGACATAAAACAAACTGGCTTTAAACAAAACAGCTCAACTATAGATACATTAATACATCTTGAATATTTTTTAGCAAAATCTTTGTCTCGTCACAACCACTGCTCAATCTTCAGCATTGATTTTGAAAAATCATTCGACAAAATAGGTATTATACTAAATCCTTTCTTAGCAACAGAACTTTTTCAGTAAATGTAAATGGACATTTTTCAAAACCGTCGAAACTAGAAAATGGTATTCCGCAGGGGTCACCCTTATCAGTAGTCTTATTTTTAATAGCCTTCGAAAAAATAAACCACCTAATGAAAAACCACAAACAACTTTATCATTGTTTATATGCCGATGACTTCTACATATTTACAAAAATTAAAAATCCTCATGATGTTCAAAATACACTAAATATTCTATTTACCGAACTTAATATATGGTCTAACATATCTGCTGCCGTAATATCAAAACCTAAAAGTAAACACTTACATATATGTCGGAAACATAACTGCACAATAAACGAATTTCAAATCAACAACTCCCCATTTGTAAATGTTACAGAACTTAAAATTTTAGGACTTATTTTTAACAAAGCTTTTAATTGGAATAGTCATATAGAGTATTTAACAGGTGATCTATCGAAAAGAATAAATATTCTCAAAAGCATTAGTGGTATTACAGGAGGTAGTCATATTAATAGCCTAACTCATGTTCTAAAAGCCATAATTCTAAGTAAAATTGATTATGCTCTTACTATATATGGAAAGGCATCAAAAACTAAGCTTTTAATGATAAAGAAATATTACCATCATGCCTTGCGGATTATTTCTCAAGCTTTCAGAACAACACCAATAAATAATATCCTAGCCGAACTGGATTTGCCTACTTTAGAAGAGAGATATGACAAACTTATAAGCAACCAAATAATTAAAGTTTCTCAAATGAAAAATAATCTTATCTTCAATGACGCTAAAAACTTTTCGAAAAATAAAAGAAAACCAAAAATTCAAACTGCGATATCTTCAATTCTGCAGTCAGCCAACAATCTATCAATATCATTAAATAAACCTTCAAACTTCAGAACTTATCAGCCACCGTGGAAAAATATTGAAACCTATTTCATCGAAATTCCCAATACCAACAAAAGTAACACAAGCTTAGAACAAGCTAAACAATACCACTTAGAGCAAACAAACATTTACAAAAACCAAAATTATCTAGTATGGTACTGCGATGGTTCTAAAACAAACAGCGCAAACTCATTCGCTATTGTTGACGAAAACAGAACCATAATTAAAATAGGAACTCTCCCCGAATTTACTTCAATATTCATATCAGAAATTACAGCTATTGAGGAAGCAATCAAACTTAAAACACCAACAATGCAACTTTTGATTTGCACGGATAGTTTGTCATCCATAAATGCCTTAAAATCACACAAGCATACTGATCCCCTTATAATCCGCATTAAAGAAAATCTTCTTCGCAGCTCACATATAAAAATATTATATACACCGGCTCATATGAATATCCAGGGAAATGAGTTAGCAGATGAGACTGCCAAAAACACTAACAGAACGCCAACTATACTAATAAACAACTACACAAAAAAGGACATCCAAAATCTGGTAAAATTACAACTTCGCCAAAAAAACTCGAATGCCTATTATAGATTTATTAATCCCTTGCTCCCAAATAACCTTACGAAAAAACAACAAAAAACTCTCATAAGAATAAGATTGGGTCATTCCAAACTCACCCACGAATACCTGCTCAAAACAAATTCTACCCCACCATTATGCTCAAAATGCAATACCAATTTAACAATGGCTCACATATTAACATGCTTCAACAAACACAATCAAGTAACTACATTAACAGAATCGGTACGGAAATTGAACTATGATCAACTGAAGAAACACATCCCATCAGAAATTATAAACAAACTATAAATCACTACACTCTCCTGTATACTTATATGTATATAATTTAAAAATATTTTAAACAACTGTACATATGTAATCATAAGGGACGAAGGCCCCTGCAGCCAGTTTTCCCCTTTATCATATACTAGATATTTGGTGAGATCACGTATTATAGTGACAATGTATTGATTACCGTTTTCTGATATAGGAAGTGGTCCTACTGTATCCATTATTACTGTTTGAAAAGGTTTTTGCGGTGTTGGGGTGATAATCATATTTGGTTTTATGTGTTTCGTGGTCTTATTAATCTGACATTGAACACATTTCTTTACATATTGCCTCACATCTTTAGTGATATTTTTCCAATAGTAAAATTGTCTAAGTTTCTTAAGAAGTCTAGTTGTTCCTGGGTGTCCTCCGAAAAGGTGGTTGTCATGAAATTTTCTCAATAAATGTTTTTGTTCATTTTTGTTAGTTATTATCTGTATTTTGGGTGTTAGCGCTATTTGTAATTTGTGTATATGTTGATTAGCTTTTTGTTTAAATTTTTCAATTGATACGAGGCTAAATAAGTTATCATTCGAATTCATTTGTATTTTATTTAAATTTCTACTTATTGCTTCTTTTTCAAGAATTGGAAAAAATTGATCTAAATCAATATTTCCATTAGCAAAAGTGTTCTGTATATTAATTCTCGGTGCTAGCACTTTTTAACCTCGTTTAAAATGAAGGGTTGGGGTGTTTCCGTCAATATTCACCTTAAGTTTAACCCACTTTTTTACGCAATCGAAGCCAATAGTTTCGAAAACTTTAGGCTTTTTATTAATTACTGTATTATTTCCTTCATTAATTTTATCATTAGTCGTATTTCGTGATTATCCGCGTGTGGTTACCCTGCAAACAGTATTGATGGAAGGGATTGATTTAATATCATCGAAGGCGATTCGAGACAGCGCGTCCGCTCCTAAATTGTCTTTACCTTTTATGTATTTTATAACAAAATCATACTCTTCCAGTTCCAATCGAATTATGGTCAATCTGCTAGAAGGGTTTTTTAAAGAATATATATATGTTAATGGTTTATGATCGCTACGTACTATAAATTTTTTGCCATATATGTATGTAGGGTCGAAAGTGATTAATTGCCCATTGTATTGCCATTAATTCTTGTTCTATTGGGGCTTTATTTGATTCTCCGTTTGTAAATGCACGTGACGCGTATGCTACAGGTAACTGTATCCCATCTCGTTCCTGTGATAATATTGCGCCGCAGGCTATTTAACTTGCATCTGTAGTTATGTAGAATGTGTTGTCAAAATCCGGATATTGAAGAATTTGTGGAGATAGTAATGCTGTCTTGAGATGTTGAAATGCTTGCTCACAGTCAGCCGACCATATGAAGGGTTCTTTTTTTCTAGTTAGTCTAGTTAAATGTACAGAATAAAATGCAAAATTCGATATAAAACGTCTGTAATACTTACAGAAAGCTACCAAACGACGAACTTCATCGCCATTTGTGGGTCTGGGGTAGTTTCTAATTGCATCGTATTTGTTTTTGTCTGGCAAAATACCCTTATCAGTACATCTATGACCCAGATATGTCACTTCGGATCTGAAAAAAGTACATTTGTCTAGATGTAATTTTAAATTACAATCTCTGCATCTTTGGAACACAATTTCCAAGTTTTTTAGCATGTGTTTTATTGAACATCCTGTGACAATAACATCATCCATATATATAAAAGTTTTCGAAGGTGCTAAACCTGCAAACGCCAGATTCATCATTCTCTGAAAGGAATTTGGGGCTACTTTTAAGCCATATGGTAAACGGGTGAACCTATATGAACCATTTTCCGTTGAAAAGGAAGTAATGTTTCTTGATTTTTCATTCAATCCGATTTGATGAAATCCCGAGGTTAAATCCAAGCAACAGAAAAATTTTGCTCTTCCCAATTGGTCTAAAATGTCCTCAATTCTGGGTAATGGAAATTTATCCGCTATTAACTTTTTGTTTATTTGCCTATAATCGATAACTAAACGCCATCTTCTGTCAGGGTTATTTGGTAAAGATTTCTTTGGTACAAGCATTATAGGACTATTATAATTGGACGCTGATGATTCAACTATTCCGCCCTGCCGTAGTTTTTCAACTTGTCTTGTTATTTCCTCCTTTTGTGAGTGTGGCGTACGATAATTTTTGATGTATACAGGATTGTGATCTGAAACTCTTAAATTTTGTGTATAAAAATTATTTGTGCTTATCTTATCACTTTCCAAGGCGAAGATATCGATATGCTTTGAACATAATTTAGTCAATTCATCTTTAATCATTTCAGGAAAATTTTGTGTTAACTTCTCCAAATTGTTTTGTTTCTTTCATTATTAACGTCAGATGCTTTCAGAATTTCATAGTCAGACAGTTTTTCATATTTTAATGATATTTTATTTAAATACTTATTTTCAGAATTTGTGTTTACAATTCGTACATATGGAAAGTTCCTCAATACTATGCACCCAGCTACAAATACTCCATCTTCTATTGTTTGGCTTGGAACGACTAAATCAGAAACTTCATTATCGACAGTAATGGCTCTGAAAACTTCCGCGCGAGCTGGTAATGTTATTGTATCATCACCTATTCTTTCAAGTATTGGGATATCTATGGGATAATTTAAATTGTAAGGTCTTAATGAGAGTAAATTTGAGTTTGCGTCTTGTCCATATTGAATACTCGCATTATATGTTTTCAAGAAGTCTAAACCTAAGATACCTTGAAATGGAATTGGGAACGCATCCGAAATTACATGAAATTTTTGTGGGATGAGAAAATCCCTTATTTTTAATTCAATTTCAATTGCCCCGAGTGATTCAATAATTCCTTTTCCTATTCCAGATATTTGTATAATGTTTTTTGTGTTGATTTTTAAAGAGTTAAGGGCACCGATTTTAATTAGTGAAATGCCCGCTCCGGTGTCTACAAGGAATGTAGTTAAATCATTATGAGGTGATATCCGAATCTCAATAAAATTAATTAAATGGAGATTTAAGTGGAATATTTTCCTCACTGATCTAATATGTGCCTTGTGTCCATTTAATCCTGATGATAACCCCCGCGTCTGGGGGGGAATCCCGTTTTCCGAGACCCCCTGTGTAAATCTTATACGTCCTCTGTTTTGTTGACGGTTTTGTTGATTTCCATTGTGGTGACTTTGGCCTTGGCGTTGCCCATTGTAACGGTCATTATTATAATTTCCGTAATTATTGTTTCTACGCCTTTCTTGTCCGCGCCCACGGTTATTAATTCCATTGTTTCTGTGGTTCTGATTAACCGAACTACGACGCTTAAAATAAAATACCGAAGAATTTGAAATGGACGCTTCGGTGCTGGCTTCTATGAATTTAGATACGACTTCATTAAGAGTCATGAAGTTTCCTGTCTTGAGGATGAGTTTTACTTCATCACTTGCAGCGTTTCTAGAAATGGTTTTGGCCGCATTTTGCCTTATCAATTTCTCAGCAATATCCTGTGGGTAGCCTTCTCTTAAATAGGCACCACCTAGTTTTTTTGCGATTTCCTGGATCTCCTCTGCATAGGTGGTAGCAGATTTTGATTGTTGTCTAATGTTCATTAGTTTTGAACATAGTAATTCTGACGACTCTCCTTATACCGATGATTGTAGTTTATTTTTAATTTCCTGTATGGTGTTTTCATTTGTAATAATATTCCTTGCATGTCCCTTCAACTTGGTTTTTATTACGTCTATTGCTATAACCTCATGGGTTTCCTTTATCCTGTCTATTAATGTCAATGCGTCCAGGAAACTTTGTAGCTCGCCCACGCTACCATCAAAAACTGGGACAATTTTTGTGGCCTTATCCATGACAGCATCCTCGGTTCGCGGCATGATTATCGTCTTTATCTCTACGTTTGTCTCCTTACTGTTTTCTTCTATATTCTTGGTTTCTTATGTCTCACTTTCGTCTGTCTCTGTGATTTCCCCATCTATCTCGCAGCTTAACTTTAGTGGGACTTTAATGTTAACGTTATGTTTATGAAAGACTTTGATCAATTGGTCCTTAAATTTATGAAAAATCGCATTGGCCTCCTCCTTGTGAGGTGTTGAGTACCTGTCGTATTGTCCGTGTAATGTTGCCCTAATAGTGTTGAAAGTTTCTATTAAAATTTGGATATGTTTATTCAATGTTTCCTGTTTTATCGCCCTATTCTGATATATACACTTATACGATTGTCTAAATTTAATCTTTAATGGCTCTAAACTTTCCAAAATATTTTCCCATTTCATTATTTTTAATCAACTTTTCTTTACATGCTATATATTTTTTTTTTTATATATATACTAGATGTAACCCGGTGCGCTTCGCTACACCCTCCCCCTCCCCCCCCCCTTCCGAATTGTTACGAAAAGGCTCACGCAAGGCTCTCACTAACACAGTAATTCAGATATATCACATTTAATATTAAGTTTGTATAGGGGTACCATGCGCATTTGTCCAATCCCGCCCATTTTTTTGTCTTACTACTCACGTTAATAATAGATGACCTAAGATAAATTTTGAAAGCTCTCTCTATCATAGTACTTTATATATATGATATTAAAAATTTACTTTGAATGGGAGGTGCCACGCCCACTAAAAATATTAAAAAAAATACAGCCTGTAGCACTTCCGATATCCGCAGTAAGAATCAGTGAAAATTTCAGGAAGATCAGATAAGTCGTTACGGAGATTACCTCCTACAAACAAACAAACACATTACCTCTTTAATTCTTTTTTTTTTTGATACTTACTGATACAAAATTTTTTTTGTTTGTTTTCGCGGTTTTTGATTTTGACAATATATTTTCCACGACAAATCACATTTATAACTAATGTACTTGTCAAAAGACTGTTGCTTTCGTAGTACATCATATTTTTGATATAGGAGGTGCCACGCCCACTTATCCCATCCCGTCCAATTTTTATTGGACTACTCATATTAATATCTGAGGGACTCGTGCAAAATGTCGAGCCTTTCCCAGTTATATGATATTAGATATCTACTTTGCATGGGCGGTGCTACGCCCACTGCTTCTATCACGCCCATTTTTTTGTTCGACTAATCACACAAAGAACCTATGGGCTCACGCAAAGCCACAAAGCTGTCTCTTTTACAGTACTCCAAATATTTGACATTTAATAGTTACTTTGCATGGGCAGCTCCACGCCCATTGGTGTGAACCCTCCAATTTTTTGTCTGACTACTCATACTAATATCTGATGGTGTCGTGCAAAGTGTCAAAGCTTCCCTCTTTTAGTACACCAGTTATATGATATCATATATTTACTTTGTACGGGCGGTGCCACGCCCACTGCTCCGATCACGCCCATTTTTTGTCTAACTAATCATATGAATAACTTATGGGTTCACACAAAGTCCCAAGACTCTCACTATAACAGTACTCCAGATATATGGCATTTTATATTTTATTTGTATGGCAGGTGCCACGCCTATTGGTCCGATAGTGCCCATTTTTTGTCCGACTGCTCACATTAATAATAGGTGCCATCAGACAAATTTTAAAAGCTCTCTCTATCATAGTACTCGAGATATATAACATTGAATTATTACTTGTATGAGAGGTACCACGTCCACTTCTCCGATCCGGCCCATTTCCGGCGCGGCTACTAATATTAACAATAGGTGACCTCACACAAATTTGCAAAGCTCTCCCTGTCATGGTACTCAATATATGTATATGATATTAAAAATTTACTTTGTGTGGGAGGTGCCACGCCCACTAAAAATATTAAAAAAATTATAGCCTATAGCACTTCCCATATCCGCAGTAAGACTCTGTGAAAATTTCAGGAAGATCAGATGGCTAGTTACGGAGATTACCCCCTACAAACAAACAAACAAACAAACAAACACACATTACCTCTTTATTATATTAGTATAGATATTATTATGTAAATTTATTTTACTTTTAATAAATTAAAAATAAAATAAAAAAATAAAAAAATAAATAAAAAAATTTTTCTGTTACAGTTTCGTAAGATACAAACACATCAGTTTCTATAATGTTATTTGGATTAGATTTTCTTTCTTAAAATTTATTTTGAAGCGTTATTAAGTCTTCTTTATTGTTACAATGAAGAGCTACTAATTTGTCAACTGTAATCTGATCTAATATTTGTGCATTAGTTCAGGGTTTAAGTTTTCATAATTGTATGTAGTTCTTCTGTTTGAGAATACTATTTTTCTTTCAATAGTATTTTCTCTTCCCCTTTTAAGGACAATTTGGTTAGAAAAGCTTTGGAAAGGTTTCTCGCTAGTATTGAAAAAGTCCATACTATCCTCTTCGACAGAATGTATGGTTTGGTTATCACCATCAGGGATGATAGGAATATTGTCTAATATCGTTATTCTGTGGGGTTCTTTCAATTTTCTTTTTGGTCTAGATTCCTCCGTTAAATCTTCTCTAATCTTCAAACTCTCGGTCTCACCCCCTAGAAATAAAAGTCCAACAGCACTTACAAAATATTTGAATTTTTTGAATAAATTGTCTTTTATTAGCTTGGGGTCATATGTGACCCCAATTCCAAAATGGTTAATGGGGTCATATTATTTTTTTCCGAAACCATAGGCTATTAAGATAAAATATAACATTTTAAAGTAGAAAAGTGATGAATTTTTGATACAAAGTATTTAGAAAGAGTACATTTACAGAATATTTTACAAAATCCCATTTTTCTCGAAATCCGCAAAAATAAACTCCTTGTCAAAATATTCTGACATAGGGATTTACTTAAAAATTCACACAGTTAATCTGTAACATGTACTTAACAAGACCTTAAAGTGCCAGATCCATTTTTTTAAATTTTGTTAAAGAAAATTTTTTAAAACTTTTTTAAAATTTTCGGTATCAATGCGCAATAGGTTAACAACGTGGCAATAAAACAATACTTCATATAGAGACCAACAAAAATTATGGCTTTAATCAATTTCTCAAAGTTAAAAAATTCCATAAAATTTCATGACCTAGTTTTTTTTGGCACAAAAGTGGTCTAGGGCATTTGCTATTTCTTGGCGAGGTTTTATTCAATTTTGAAGGTTTACAGTTTTTTTATAGGATAATTTAATACTGATCTCGAAGTATATAACAGTTTGTAGGAAAAATTAAATTATAGAACGAAATTTTCGAAAAAATCTGAAAAAAGTCATATTTTCCCCATATAAACACACTTGAAATGTTCAATCGCGTTGAGGCACGACTAAATGTTTTATGATTGGCCCAAAACCTTGTATTTCTCAGTTTTTTTGCTACTCGCATATTTCTAGGGAGAAAGAGAGTTTGAACACTTGTTTTATTAAGGGCCACCCTAATGTATATCTCTTAAATGTTTATTCAGTGAGATAATTGTCGCATATTTTCTATTACAAAGAGAGCACATATTGTCACCTAATCTGATTGCCTTTTCTTTTCCCCTCCGATTGACGTTAGTTTCTCTAATTCTTGAAAGTGCGTCAACCATATTGAGTATATGGTTAGCCAATCGCAAGGAACCTAATTCTTAACTTATCCGATGGAAAATCAAACTCAATGAATATGAATTTGATATATCCCACGTATAAGGAAAGAAGAATAAGATGGCTGACGCACTTTCAAGAATTAGAGAAACTAACGTCAATCGGAGGGGAAAAGAAAAGGCAATCAGATTAGGTGACAATATGTGCTCTCTTTGTAATAGAAAATATGCGACAATTATCTCACTGAATAAACATTTAAGAGATATACATTAGGGTGGCCCTTAATAAAACAAGTGTTCAAACTCTCTTTCTCCCTAGAAATATGCGAGTAGCAAAAAAACTGAGAAATACAAGGTTTTGGTTTATGATCTGTTTGAAGATCGAACTTTCTTCCGTAGGGGTAATGTCTAAATTGTTTTACGGTCCATACTATGGCTCGTAGTTCGTTTTCTATAGTTGAATAGTTGCATTCATGTTTATTTAACGTCCTAGATGCAATTGCTTAGGGTCCGTTTTTTTTTAGATAAAACCGCGCCTAATGCATAATTACTTGTAGTTAGAATAAATTTTTCATTAAAGTCGGGGTATTTTAGAACCATGTTCGACATTAATATATTTTTCAATTTTTAAAAGCTTCTTTATAGTAAAGATGCTTTGAGGTTTGCTTTCCTCAAGGTTTTGAATATTCTTTCCAAATTATCGAAGTGTTCCTGTAGTGAAGTTGAGAAGACCAAGATGTCATCCATGTACACGACGCAGATTCTATTTGCATGTTCCCTTAAAACGTTATTTATCATTCTTTGGAATGTCGCCGGAGCGTTTTTCAGTCCAAAAGGCATTCTTGCAAATTCAAAATGTTCGTTGTGAGTTGGAAAGGCAGTTATTTCTCAATCTTCCGGTTCTACTTCTATTTGATAAAATCCTTTAGTTAGATCTAAAGTTGAGAAATAATTTGCTCGTCCTAGCTTATCTAAAACATCGTCAATCCTAGGGATAGGGTATTTATCTTCTCTAGTGACTTGATTTAATTTTCGGTAATCAATGACTATTTGCCACTCTTAGTTACCTTCTTTGTCCTCTTTTTTAGGAACAATCCATGTAGGAGCATTATATGTGAAATTACTACGTCTAATAATGCCTTGTTCTAGCATTTCATTAATCTGTTTTTCTACTTTTAAGTATGGGTAGCAGGATATCTATAGGTTTTTGTATAGATTAGTCCGGAAAGTCCAGTATCAATTTTGTGTTTAACCTCATTAGTAAAGGTCAAATCGTCACCTTTGTGATAGAAAACGTCTTCGTGGTTCTGAATCAAAATTTTCATCGCTTTTGATTCTTCTGAATTAAGGTGCTCTAAGCGTAATGGGTCATTAGTTCCTAAATATTCGATAATGAATAATTCTAGTAGTTGATTTAAATCTTTTGGGAGTATTTCCTCTGAATCTCCTTCATAATAAATGGAAAGGTTTTTTTCGTTGATTTTAATCTGTTTTGTTTCATAATTAATTAAGGAGTTATTTTGTTTTAACGTTAGATATCCCAAAAAACAGTTAAAAAATTTCCTGAAGCGGTTTTAATTTGAATGGGTTTATTAATGAATTTAGGTGGACATTGGTCTAAATTGAGAAAATTTTCAGTAGATCCTGTATCAGTTATTAATCCAAGATTTCTTGTCCGACCTCTGAGTAAAATATAGGGAAGTCCAAATCGTTGTCCCTCACAGAGGCTGGTACATCAAAATTTCCTGATTCGTAAATTTCTACAATTTCGTCTTTAATCTGATCAACATTATTTTTATAATTTGTTCACTTACAGTTACATTCCGTTTTTGGGGTTTGGTGATGAGTTTGTCTTCTAGTTTGGGTTGTGGTTGTGTCCACTGGTTCTGGTTGTGGTCGTTGAACATAATGTTGTTGTTGGTTAGACCTTTTTTTGCCAATTAGGGTTATTACCTCTATGTTGTTGGTTATGCTGAGGGTTGTATATCTTTGGTGTCCAATTTCTGTTGAGCTGTTGGTTTGGATTGCTCTTGTGTTTTCCTTTTTGTTGTTGATTATTTTGATGATTACTTGTTGTTATCGGCTTTCTTGTTTCCTCTGTTAGAAATCCTGATTGAGATAATTCATGTATGGCTTCTTCCATTGTTTGTGGTTTCCAAGCACATAATACTGTTCTCATGTGTACTGGTAACCTTGTCATAAAGATTTTTAGAGCTGTTTGGATATTTCTTTGAACTAGCAGATTCCAGCCCTTGAAAGAGCGCAAATTCTAGGAAATTTTATTTTTTCATTAAATAAAGACCCTAAAAGTATGCTAATCAATTATAGCTAATTCACAAATCAACACAAAAACAAACTCATTTTTATTACAAACACATTAACAAATTTAATAAACACATACATAGCATTGCATAATTTTATGTATGCGTTAGTAGCAACTTCAAATGCTATTTTCTCAAAATAAAGGAAAAAATTTAAAAATCTGTAAATCTGCAAATCGGCTAAAAAGAAATACCTTTCAAATAATAGACGTTTGGTCAAAATCGGGATAAAACGGTAGAACAAAGCACCAGTCACAAGAAATCGCCTAGCCTATTAATATTATAGATATCTTGAAGGTTTCCTTCTTGTCTGAATTTGATTCAGCATTGCTAACTTGTGTAATATGAAGTTCTAATAGTCGAGGGTATTACCTCGATATTGTGCTGCTTTCAGTTCTTCGTATAGTTGATCGGAGGTTTGAAATCCTCCGAAATTAGTTTCTAGCATTGCTTTTATGTCTGTCCAGTTGTTTATTATGGATGGGAGAAAGAGAGTTTGAACACTTGTTTTATTAAGGGCCACCCTAATGTATATCTCTTAAATGTTTATTCAGTGAGATAATTGTCGCATATTTTCTATTACAAAGAGAGCACATATTGTCACCTAATCTGATTGCCTTTTCTTTTCCCCTCCGATTACGTTAGTTTCTCTAATTCTTGAAAGTGCGTCAGCCATCTTATTCTTCTTTCCTTATACGTGGGATATATCAAATTCATATTCATTGAGTTTGATTTTCCATCGGATAAGTTAAGAATTAGGTTCCTTGCGATTGGCTAACCATATGAGTGGTTTATGATCTGTTTGAAGATCGAACTTTCTTCCGTAGGGGTAATGTCTAAATTGTTTTACGGTCCATACTATGGCTAGTAGTTCGTTTTCTATAGTTGAATAGTTGCATTCATGTTTATTTAACGTCCTAGATGCAATTGCTTAGGGTCCGTTTTTTTTTAGATAAAACCGCGCCTAATGCATAATTACTTGTAGTTAGAATAAATTTTTCATTAAAGTCGGGGTATTTTAGAACCATGTTCGACATTAATATATTTTTCAATTTTTAAAAGCTTCTTTATAGTGCTTATCATTTACATTGATAATTGAATCATTTTTAAGGCGGTTTGTTAAAGGTTTAGCTATCTTTGCATAATCAGGTATAAATTTACGATAATAAACACTTAGTCCGAGTAAACTTTGTAGTTCCTTAAGGGTTTTCGGAATAGTTTGACGTTTTATGCCGCCTATTTTATGTGGATTAGGGGTTATGCTATCTTTTGTGACTATGTGTCCTAAGAATTCGGTTTCTTTCTTTAAGAACTCTGATTTATGTAAAGATGCTTTGAGGTTTGCTTTCCTCAAGGTTTTGAATATTCTTTCCAAATTATCGAAGTGTTCCTGTAGTGAAGTTGAGAAGACCAAGATGTCATCCATGTACACGACGCAGATTCTATTTGCATGTTCCCTTAAAACGTTATTTATCATTCTTTGGAATGTCGCCGGAGCGTTTTTCAGTCCAAAAGGCATTCTTGCAAATTCAAAATGTTCGTTGTGAGTTGGAAAGGCAGTTATTTCTCAATCTTCCGGTTCTACTTCTATTTGATAAAATCCTTTAGTTAGATCTAAAGTTGAGAAATAATTTGCTCGTCCTAGCTTATCTAAAACATCGTCAATCCTAGGGATAGGGTATTTATCTTCTCTAGTGACTTGATTTAATTTTCGGTAATCAATGACTATTTGCCACTCTTAGTTACCTTCTTTGTCCTCTTTTTTAGGAACAATCCATGTAGGAGCATTATATGTGAAATTACTACGTCTAATAATGCCTTGTTCTAGCATTTCATTAATCTGTTTTTCTACTTTTAAGTATGGGTAGCAGGATATCTATAGGTTTTTGTATAGATTAGTCCGGAAAGTCCAGTATCAATTTTGTGTTTAACCTCATTAGTAAAGGTCAAATCGTCACCTTTGTGATAGAAAACGTCTTCGTGGTTCTGAATCAAAATTTTCATCGCTTTTGATTCTTCTGAATTAAGGTGCTCTAAGCGTAATGGGTCATTAGTTCCTAAATATTCGATAATGAATAATTCTAGTAGTTGATTTAAATCTTTTGGGAGTATTTCCTCTGAATCTCCTTCATAATAAATGGGAAGGTTTTTTTGTTTTAACGTTAGATATCCCAAAAAACAGTTAAAAAATTTCCTGAAGCGGTTTTAATTTGAATGGGTTTATTAATGAATTTAGGTGGACATTGGTCTAAATTGAGAAAATTTTCAGTAGATCCTGTATCAGTTATTAATCCAAGATTTCTTGTCCGACCTCTGAGTAAAATATAGGGAAGTCCAAATCGTTGTCCCTCACAGAGGCTGGTACATCAAAATTTCCTGATTCGTAAATTTCTACAATTTCGTCTTTAATCTGATCAACATTATTTTTATAATTTGTTCACTTACAGTTACATTCCGTTTTTGGGGTTTGGTGATGAGTTTGTCTTCTAGTTTGGGTTGTGGTTATGTCCACTGGTTCTGGTTGTGGTCGTTGAACATAATGTTGTTGTTGGTTAGACCTTTTTTTGCCAATTAGGGTTATTACCTCTATGTTGTTGGTTATGCTGAGGGTTGTATATCTTTGGTGTCCAATTTCTGTTGAGCTGTTGGTTTGGATTGCTCTTGTGTTTTCCTTTTTGTTGTTGATTATTTTGATGATTACTTGTTGTTATCGGCTTTCTTGTTTCCTCTGTTAGAAATCCTGATTGAGATAATTCATGTATGGCTTCTTCCATTGTTTGTGGTTTCCAAGCACATAATACTGTTCTCATGTGTACTGGTAACCTTGTCATAAAGATTTTTAGAGCTGTTTGGATATTTCTTTGAACTAGCAGATTCCAGCCCTTGAAAGAGCGCAAATTCTAGGAAATTTTATTTTTTCATTAAATAAAGACCCTAAAAGTATGCTAATCAATTATAGCTAATTCACAAATCAACACAAAAACAAACTCATTTTTATTACAAACACATTACCAAATTTAATAAACACATACATAGCATTGCATAATTTTATGTATGCGTTAGTAGCAACTTCAAATGCTATTTTCTCAAAATAAAGGAAAAAATTTAAAAATCTGTAAATCTGCAAATCGGCTAAAAAGAAATACCTTTCAAATAATAGACGTTTGGTCAAAATCGGGATAAAACGGTAGAACAAAGCACCAGTCACAAGAAATCGCCTAGCCTATTAATATTATAGATATCTTGAAGGTTTCCTTCTTGTCTGAATTTGATTCAGCATTGCTAACTTGTGTAATATGAAGTTCTAATAGTCGAGGGTATTACCTCGATATTGTGCTGCTTTCAGTTCTTCGTATAGTTGATCGGAGGTTTGAAATCCTCCGAAATTAGTTTCTAGCATTGCTTTTATGTCTGTCCAGTTGTTTATTATGGATGGGAGAAAGAGAGTTTGAACACTTGTTTTATTAAGGGCCACCCTAATGTATATCTCTTAAATGTTTATTCAGTGAGATAATTGTCGCATATTTTCTATTACAAAGAGAGCACATATTGTCACCTAATCTGATTGCCTTTTCTTTTCCCCTCCGATTGACGTTAGTTTCTCTAATTCTTGAAAGTGCGTCAGCCATCTTATTCTTCTTTCCTTATACGTGGGATATATCAAATTCATATTCATTGAGTTTGATTTTCCATCGGATAAGTTAAGAATTAGGTTCCTTGCGATTGGCTAACCATATGAGTGGTTTATGATCTGTTTGAAGATCGAACTTTCTTCCGTAGGGGTAATGTCTAAATTGTTTTACGGTCCATACTATGGCTAGTAGTTCGTTTTCTATAGTTGAATAGTTGCATTCATGTTTATTTAACGTCCTAGATGCAATTGCTTAGGGTCCGTTTTTTTTTAGATAAAACCGCGCCTAATGCATAATTACTTGTAGTTAGAATAAATTTTTCATTAAAGTCGGGGTATTTTAGAACCATGTTCGACATTAATATATTTTTCAATTTTTAAAAGCTTCTTTATAGTGCTTATCATTTACATTGATAATTGAATCATTTTTAAGGCGGTTTGTTAAAGGTTTAGCTATCTTTGCATAATCAGGTATAAATTTACGATAATAAACACTTAGTCCGAGTAAACTTTGTAGTTCCTTAAGGGTTTTCGGAATAGTTTGACGTTTTATGCCGCCTATTTTATGTGGATTAGGGGTTATGCTATCTTTTGTGACTATGTGTCCTAAGAATTCGGTTTCTTTCTTTAAGAACTCTGATTTATGTAAAGATGCTTTGAGGTTTGCTTTCCTCAAGGTTTTGAATATTCTTTCCAAATTATCGAAGTGTTCCTGTAGTGAAGTTGAGAAGACCAAGATGTCATCCATGTACACGACGCAGATTCTATTTGCATGTTCCCTTAAAACGTTATTTATCATTCTTTGGAATGTCGCCGGAGCGTTTTTCAGTCCAAAAGGCATTCTTGCAAATTCAAAATGTTCGTTGTGAGTTGGAAAGGCAGTTATTTCTCAATCTTCCGGTTCTACTTCTATTTGATACAATCCTTTAGTTAGATCTAAAGTTGAGAAATAATTTGCTCGTCCTAGCTTATCTAAAACATCGTCAATCCTAGGGATAGGGTATTTATCTTCTCTAGTGACTTGATTTAATTTTCGGTAATCAATGACTATTTGCCACTCTTAGTTACCTTCTTTGTCCTCTTTTTTAGGAACAATCCATGTAGGAGCATTATATGTGAAATTACTACGTCTAATAATGCCTTGTTCTAGCATTTCATTAATCTGTTTTTCTACTTTTAAGTATGGGTAGCAGGATATCTATAGGTTTTTGTATAGATTAGTCCGGAAAGTCCAGTATCAATTTTGTGTTTAACCTCATTAGTAAAGGTCAAATCGTCACCTTTGTGATAGAAAACGTCTTCGTGGTTCTGAATCAAAATTTTCATCGCTTTTGATTCTTCTGAATTAAGGTGCTCTAAGCGTAATGGGTCATTAGTTCCTAAATATTCGATAATGAATAATTCTAGTAGTTGATTTAAATCTTTTGGGAGTATTTCCTCTGAATCTCCTTCATAATAAATGGGAAGGTTTTTTTGTTTTAACGTTAGATATCCCAAAAAACAGTTAAAAAATTTCCTGAAGCGGTTTTAATTTGAATGGGTTTATTAATGAATTTAGGTGGACATTGGTCTAAATTGAGAAAATTTTCAGTAGATCCTGTATCAGTTATTAATCCAAGATTTCTTGTCCGACCTCTGAGTAAAATATAGGGAAGTCCAAATCGTTGTCCCTCACAGAGGCTGGTACATCAAAATTTCCTGATTCGTAAATTTCTACAATTTCGTCTTTAATCTGATCAACATTATTTTTATAATTTGTTCACTTACAGTTACATTCCGTTTTTGGGGTTTGGTGATGAGTTTGTCTTCTAGTTTGGGTTGTGGTTGTGTCCACTGGTTCTGGTTGTGGTCGTTGAACATAATGTTGTTGTTGGTTAGACCTTTTTTTGCCAATTAGGGTTATTACCTCTATGTTGTTGGTTATGCTGAGGGTTGTATATCTTTGGTGTCCAATTTCTGTTGAGCTGTTGGTTTGGATTGCTCTTGTGTTTTCCTTTTTGTTGTTGATTATTTTGATGATTACTTGTTGTTATCGGCTTTCTTGTTTCCTCTGTTAGAAATCCTGATTGAGATAATTCATGTATGGCTTCTTCCATTGTTTGTGGTTTCCAAGCACATAATACTGTTCTCATGTGTACTGGTAACCTTGTCATAAAGATTTTTAGAGCTGTTTGGATATTTCTTTGAACTAGCAGATTCCAGCCCTTGAAAGAGCGCAAATTCTAGGAAATTTTATTTTTTCATTAAATAAAGACCCTAAAAGTATGCTAATCAATTATAGCTAATTCACAAATCAACACAAAAACAAACTCATTTTTATTACAAACACATTACCAAATTTAATAAACACATACATAGCATTGCATAATTTTATGTATGCGTTAGTAGCAACTTCAAATGCTATTTTCTCAAAATAAAGGAAAAAATTTAAAAATCTGTAAATCTGCAAATCGGCTAAAAAGAAATACCTTTCAAATAATAGACGTTTGGTCAAAATCGGGATAAAACGGTAGAACAAAGCACCAGTCACAAGAAATCGCCTAGCCTATTAATATTATAGATATCTTGAAGGTTTCCTTCTTGTCTGAATTTGATTCAGCATTGCTAACTTGTGTAATATGAAGTTCTAATAGTCGAGGGTATTACCTCGATATTGTGCTGCTTTCAGTTCTTCGTATAGTTGATCGGAGGTTTGAAATCCTCCGAAATTAGTTTCTAGCATTGCTTTTATGTCTGTCCAGTTGTTTATTATGGATGTATTTACGTTGCTCTTCTAGCTTTTCCAGTTGGTTTCGGTTTTATGTTGTTTATGCACATTCTTTGAGCTTGTGCGTTATAGGCCAAGAGTGTGGGTAAAAAATCATCGACGTTGGTACAAATCTTCTTTTCTACCATCGAATCCCTGTCTTTTTTCGAAATACGTTAGTGGATTGATGTCAAGCGCTCGTGCTTGTCCTCCAGCAGCTGCTGCTAGGGCAGGACTTCCTGGGTTGACTGACATTATTCGTAGTAGATTTTATTTTCGATAAATCTCTTTTACGAATTTTATACTTTTGTTAATTTTAGCTCAACAAGTATTTTGTTACTATTATTTTCACTAATAGATTTTTTATTCACAGTTAGCACTTGATATCCTTAATATTCGTTTAAGGATGTTGGTGTACCGTAAGTTCTTATTTGCAGGGATAACAAAACTATTTTGTTATCCTACCGACTGCTCCAATTTTGTATACGGATGAAGTTACTTTAAATTTTTTCAGTATTACTTTTTAGAAAAATATTTAGCCGTTTTCTAATATTCGCTTAATCAAAAAAGACGATGTCTCTATGCTGGTAAAATCAGTTCTGTTTATTAAATTTAATTGTTCTCTATTTATAATATTTTCAATATACATAATATAATATACATGTGTTATCTTGATAAACAAATACAGGTGATCGTTTATCGGTGCCTGATGTTTCTACTTAAACACATAAGTAGGTTTTTATCTGTTTCATGGGAAAGGTACTAAAAGATTATCTTACTAGTCATGGGATTTTTCCTTATGTGATAAGACTTAAAAATACATTTGGTTATTTATAACTAGTACAGTTTGTCAAGATACTTAATATAATTATTCAAAAGGGAGTGTCTGCTCATTCGTAGAGTGAGTTGATATAACAATATTATTGCATTTTATAATTATGGATGTATTCATATTAGTTGATATTTTGTATATTTTTCAATTTTGGGCTCTCTGGGCAATGGTTTTTTCGCCCGGCCATCTCAGCTTCCCTCATGGGCTCTATAGTGGAATGATCTATGTGTGTTATTATTATTTCTGTTATTGTCGTTTCTGTTGTCGTGATTGATATTGAAATTGTTGTTTCTGTTAAAAGTTCTATTTTAATTATAGTTATTGTTGATGTATCTATTGTTATAGTTGTTGTTATTTGTGACACTTCCGTAATCGTTTCTGTGATTATTATCATTGTCGTTACTTCTGAAGTTACCAAACTATTATTGTTGTTTCTGGTGTATATAACTGTATATAATTATTATTATTGTTATAATTATTATTATTGTAGAAATTTTTGTGTCTATAGTTGTTTTTATAATTGTTATTTCTGCTATTAATATGAAGCAAATTTTTGTTTTGTAACCCTAAATTATGGGATGGGAGAAAGAGAGTTTGAACACTTGTTTTATTAAGGGCCACCCTAATGTATATCTCTTAAATGTTTATTCAGTGAGATAATTGTCGCATATTTTCTATTACAAAGAGAGCACATATTGTCACCTAATCTGATTGCCTTTTCTTTTCCCCTCCGATTGACGTTAGTTTCTCTAATTCTTCAAAGTGCGTCAGCCATCTTATTCTTCTTTCCTTATACGTGGGATATATCAAATTCATATTCATTGAGTTTGATTTTCCATCGGATAAGTTAAGAATTAGGTTCCTTGCGATTGGCTAACCATATGAGTGGTTTATGATCTGTTTGAAGATCGAACTTTCTTCCGTAGGGGTAATGTCTAAATTGTTTTACGGTCCATACTATGGCTAGTAGTTCGTTTTCTATAGTTGAATAGTTGCATTCATGTTTATTTAACGTCCTAGATGCAATTGCTTAGGGTCCGTTTTTTTTTAGATAAAACCGCGCCTAATGCATAATTACTTGTAGTTAGAATAAATTTTTCATTAAAGTCGGGGTATTTTAGAACCATGTTCGACATTAATATATTTTTCAATTTTTAAAAGCTTCTTTATAGTGCTTATCATTTACATTGATAATTGAATCATTTTTAAGGCGGTTTGTTAAAGGTTTAGCTATCTTTGCATAATCAGGTATAAATTTACGATAATAAACACTTAGTCCGAGTAAACTTTGTAGTTCCTTAAGGGTTTTCGGAATAGTTTGACGTTTTATGCCGCCTATTTTATGTGGATTAGGGGTTATGCTATCTTTTGTGACTATGTGTCCTAAGAATTCGGTTTCTTTCTTTAAGAACTCTGATTTATGTAAAGATGCTTTGAGGTTTGCTTTCCTCAAGGTTTTGAATATTCTTTCCAAATTATCGAAGTGTTCCTGTAGTGAAGTTGAGAAGACCAAGATGTCATCCATGTACACGACGCAGATTCTATTTGCATGTTCCCTTAAAACGTTATTTATCATTCTTTGGAATGTCGCCGGAGCGTTTTTCAGTCCAAAAGGCATTCTTGCAAATTCAAAATGTTCGTTGTGAGTTGGAAAGGCAGTTATTTCTCAATCTTCCGGTTCTACTTCTATTTGATAAAATCCTTTAGTTAGATCTAAAGTTGAGAAATAATTTGCTCGTCCTAGCTTATCTAAAACATCGTCAATCCTAGGGATAGGGTATTTATCTTCTCTAGTGACTTGATTTAATTTTCGGTAATCAATGACTATTTGCCACTCTTAGTTACCTTCTTTGTCCTCTTTTTTAGGAACAATCCATGTAGGAGCATTATATGTGAAATTACTACGTCTAATAATGCCTTGTTCTAGCATTTCATTAATCTGTTTTTCTACTTTTAAGTATGGGTAGCAGGATATCTATAGGTTTTTGTATAGATTAGTCCGGAAAGTCCAGTATCAATTTTGTGTTTAACCTCATTAGTAAAGGTCAAATCGTCACCTTTGTGATAGAAAACGTCTTCGTGGTTCTGAATCAAAATTTTCATCGCTTTTGATTCTTCTGAATTAAGGTGCTCTAAGCGTAATGGGTCATTAGTTCCTAAATATTCGATAATGAATAATTCTAGTAGTTGATTTAAATCTTTTGGGAGTATTTCCTCTGAATCTCCTTCATAATAAATGGGAAGGCTTTTTTGTTTTAACGTTAGATATCCCAAAAAACAGTTAAAAAATTTCCTGAAGCGGTTTTAATTTGAATGGGTTTATTAATGAATTTAGGTGGACATTGGTCTAAATTGAGAAAATTTTCAGTAGATCCTGTATCAGTTATTAATCCAAGATTTCTTGTCCGACCTCTGAGTAAAATATAGGGAAGTCCAAATCGTTGTCCCTCACAGAGGCTGGTACATCAAAATTTCCTGATTCGTAAATTTCTACAATTTCGTCTTTAATCTGATCAACATTATTTTTATAATTTGTTCACTTACAGTTACATTCCGTTTTTGGGGTTTGGTGATGAGTTTGTCTTCTAGTTTTGGTTGTGGTTATGTCCACTGGTTCTGGTTGTGGTCGTTGAACATAATGTTGTTGTTGGTTAGACCTTTTTTTGCCAATTAGGGTTATTACCTCTATGTTGTTGGTTATGCTGAGGGTTGTATATCTTTGGTGTCCAATTTCTGTCGAGCTGTTGGTTTGGATTGCTCTTGTGTTTTCCTTTTTGTTGTTGATTATTTTGATGATTACTTGTTGTTATCGGCTTTCTTGTTTCCTCTGTTAGAAATCCTGATTGAGATAATTCATGTATGGCTTCTTCCATTGTTTGTGGTTTCCAAGCACATAATACTGTTCTCATGTGTACTGGTAACCTTGTCATAAAGATTTTTAGAGCTGTTTGGATATTTCTTTGAACTAGCAGATTCCAGCCCTTGAAAGAGCGCAAATTCTAGGAAATTTTATTTTTTCATTAAATAAAGACCCTAAAAGTATGCTAATCAATTATAGCTAATTCACAAATCAACACAAAAACAAACTCATTTTTATTACAAACACATTACCAAATTTAATAAACACATACATAGCATTGCATAATTTTATGTATGCGTTAGTAGCAACTTCAAATGCTATTTTCTCAAAATAAAGGAAAAAATTTAAAAATCTGTAAATCTGCAAATCGGCTAAAAAGAAATACCTTTCAAATAATAGACGTTTGGTCAAAATCGGGATAAAACGGTAGAACAAAGCACCAGTCACAAGAAATCGCCTAGCCTATTAATATTATAGATATCTTGAAGGTTTCCTTCTTGTCTGAATTTGATTCAGCATTGCTAACTTGTGTAATATGAAGTTCTAATAGTCGAGGGTATTACCTCGATATTGTGCTGCTTTCAGTTCTTCGTATAGTTGATCGGAGGTTTGAAATCCTCCGAAATTAGTTTCTAGCATTGCTTTTATGTCTGTCCAGTTGTTTATTATGGATGGGAGAAAGAGAGTTTGAACACTTGTTTTATTAAGGGCCACCCTAATGTATATCTCTTAAATGTTTATTCAGTGAGATAATTGTCGCATATTTTCTATTACAAAGAGAGCACATATTGTCACCTAATCTGATTGCCTTTTCTTTTCCCCTCCGATTGACGTTAGTTTCTCTAATTCTTGAAAGTGCGTCAGCCATCTTATTCTTCTTTCCTTATACGTGGGATATATCAAATTCATATTCATTGAGTTTGATTTTCCATCGGATAAGTTAAGAATTAGGTTCCTTGCGATTGGCTAACCATATGAGTGGTTTATGATCTGTTTGAAGATCGAACTTTCTTCCGTAGGGGTAATGTCTAAATTGTTTTACGGTCCATACTATGGCTAGTAGTTCGTTTTCTATAGTTGAATAGTTGCATTCATGTTTATTTAACGTCCTAGATGCAATTGCTTAGGGTCCGTTTTTTTTTAGATAAAACCGCGCCTAATGCATAATTACTTGTAGTTAGAATAAATTTTTCATTAAAGTCGGGGTATTTTAGAACCATGTTCGACATTAATATATTTTTCAATTTTTAAAAGCTTCTTTATAGTGCTTATCATTTACATTGATAATTGAATCATTTTTAAGGCGGTTTGTTAAAGGTTTAGCTATCTTTGCATAATCAGGTATAAATTTACGATAATAAACACTTAGTCCGAGTAAACTTTGTAGTTCCTTAAGGGTTTTCGGAATAGTTTGACGTTTTATGCCGCCTATTTTATGTGGATTAGGGGTTATGCTATCTTTTGTGACTATGTGTCCTAAGAATTCGGTTTCTTTCTTTAAGAACTCTGATTTATGTAAAGATGCTTTGAGGTTTGCTTTCCTCAAGGTTTTGAATATTCTTTCCAAATTATCGAAGTGTTCCTGTAGTGAAGTTGAGAAGACCAAGATGTCATCCATGTACACGACGCAGATTCTATTTGCATGTTCCCTTAAAACGTTATTTATCATTCTTTGGAATGTCGCCGGAGCGTTTTTCAGTCCAAAAGGCATTCTTGCAAATTCAAAATGTTCGTTGTGAGTTGGAAAGGCAGTTATTTCTCAATCTTCCGGTTCTACTTCTATTTGATACAATCCTTTAGTTAGATCTAAAGTTGAGAAATAATTTGCTCGTCCTAGCTTATCTAAAACATCGTCAATCCTAGGGATAGGGTATTTATCTTCTCTAGTGACTTGATTTAATTTTCGGTAATCAATGACTATTTGCCACTCTTAGTTACCTTCTTTGTCCTCTTTTTTAGGAACAATCCATGTAGGAGCATTATATGTGAAATTACTACGTCTAATAATGCCTTGTTCTAGCATTTCATTAATCTGTTTTTCTACTTTTAAGTATGGGTAGCAGGATATCTATAGGTTTTTGTATAGATTAGTCCGGAAAGTCCAGTATCAATTTTGTGTTTAACCTCATTAGTAAAGGTCAAATCGTCACCTTTGTGATAGAAAACGTCTTCGTGGTTCTGAATCAAAATTTTCATCGCTTTTGATTCTTCTGAATTAAGGTGCTCTAAGCGTAATGGGTCATTAGTTCCTAAATATTCGATAATGAATAATTCTAGTAGTTGATTTAAATCTTTTGGGAGTATTTCCTCTGAATCTCCTTCATAATAAATGGGAAGGTTTTTTTGTTTTAACGTTAGATATCCCAAAAAACAGTTAAAAAATTTCCTGAAGCGGTTTTAATTTGAATGGGTTTATTAATGAATTTAGGTGGACATTGGTCTAAATTGAGAAAATTTTCAGTAGATCCTGTATCAGTTATTAATCCAAGATTTCTTGTCCGACCTCTGAGTAAAATATAGGGAAGTCCAAATCGTTGTCCCTCACAGAGGCTGGTACATCAAAATTTCCTGATTCGTAAATTTCTACAATTTCGTCTTTAATCTGATCAACATTATTTTTATAATTTGTTCACTTACAGTTACATTCCGTTTTTGGGGTTTGGTGATGAGTTTGTCTTCTAGTTTGGGTTGTGGTTGTGTCCACTGGTTCTGGTTGTGGTCGTTGAACATAATGTTGTTGTTGGTTAGACCTTTTTTTGCCAATTAGGGTTATTACCTCTATGTTGTTGGTTATGCTGAGGGTTGTATATCTTTGGTGTCCAATTTCTGTTGAGCTGTTGGTTTGGATTGCTCTTGTGTTTTCCTTTTTGTTGTTGATTATTTTGATGATTACTTGTTGTTATCGGCTTTCTTGTTTCCTCTGTTAGAAATCCTGATTGAGATAATTCATGTATGGCTTCTTCCATTGTTTGTGGTTTCCAAGCACATAATACTGTTCTCATGTGTACTGGTAACCTTGTCATAAAGATTTTTAGAGCTGTTTGGATATTTCTTTGAACTAGCAGATTCCAGCCCTTGAAAGAGCGCAAATTCTAGGAAATTTTATTTTTTCATTAAATAAAGACCCTAAAAGTATGCTAATCAATTATAGCTAATTCACAAATCAACACAAAAACAAACTCATTTTTATTACAAACACATTACCAAATTTAATAAACACATACATAGCATTGCATAATTTTATGTATGCGTTAGTAGCAACTTCAAATGCTATTTTCTCAAAATAAAGGAAAAAATTTAAAAATCTGTAAATCTGCAAATCGGCTAAAAAGAAATACCTTTCAAATAATAGACGTTTGGTCAAAATCGGGATAAAACGGTAGAACAAAGCACCAGTCACAAGAAATCGCCTAGCCTATTAATATTATAGATATCTTGAAGGTTTCCTTCTTGTCTGAATTTGATTCAGCATTGCTAACTTGTGTAATATGAAGTTCTAATAGTCGAGGGTATTACCTCGATATTGTGCTGCTTTCAGTTCTTCGTATAGTTGATCGGAGGTTTGAAATCCTCCGAAATTAGTTTCTAGCATTGCTTTTATGTCTGTCCAGTTGTTTATTATGGATGTATTTACGTTGCTCTTCTAGCTTTTCCAGTTGGTTTCGGTTTTATGTTGTTTATGCACATTCTTTGAGCTTGTGCGTTATAGGCCAAGAGTGTGGGTAAAAAATCATCGACGTTGGTACAAATCTTCTTTTCTACCATCGAATCCCTGTCTTTTTTCGAAATACGTTAGTGGATTGATGTCAAGCGCTCGTGCTTGTCCTCCAGCAGCTGCTGCTAGGGCAGGACTTCCTGGGTTGACTGACATTATTCGTAGTAGATTTTATTTTCGATAAATCTCTTTTACGAATTTTATACTTTTGTTAATTTTAGCTCAACAAGTATTTTGTTACTATTATTTTCACTAATAGATTTTTTATTCACAGTTAGCACTTGATATCCTTAATATTCGTTTAAGGATGTTGGTGTACCGTAAGTTCTTATTTGCAGGGATAACAAAACTATTTTGTTATCCTACCGACTGCTCCAATTTTGTATACGGATGAAGTTACTTTAAATTTTTTCAGTATTACTTTTTAGAAAAATATTTAGCCGTTTTCTAATATTCGCTTAATCAAAAAAGACGATGTCTCTATGCTGGTAAAATCAGTTCTGTTTATTAAATTTAATTGTTCTCTATTTATAATATTTTCAATATACATAATATAATATACATGTGTTATCTTGATAAACAAATACAGGTGATCGTTTATCGGTGCCTGATGTTTCTACTTAAACACATAAGTAGGTTTTTATCTGTTTCATGGGAAAGGTACTAAAAGATTATCTTACTAGTCATGGGATTTTTCCTTATGTGATAAGACTTAAAAATACATTTGGTTATTTATAACTAGTACAGTTTGTCAAGATACTTAATATAATTATTCAAAAGGGAGTGTCTGCTCATTCGTAGAGTGAGTTGATATAACAATATTATTGCATTTTATAATTATGGATGTATTCATATTAGTTGATATTTTGTATATTTTTCAATTTTGGGCTCTCTGGGCAATGGTTTTTTCGCCCGGCCATCTCAGCTTCCCTCATGGGCTCTATAGTGGAATGATCTATGTGTGTTATTATTATTTCTGTTATTGTCGTTTCTGTTGTCGTGATTGATATTGAAATTGTTGTTTCTGTTAAAAGTTCTATTTTAATTATAGTTATTGTTGATGTATCTATTGTTATAGTTGTTGTTATTTGTGACACTTCCGTAATCGTTTCTGTGATTATTATCATTGTCGTTACTTCTGAAGTTACCAAACTATTATTGTTGTTTCTGGTGTATATAACTGTATATAATTATTATTATTGTTATAATTATTATTATTGTAGAAATTTTTGTGTCTATAGTTGTTTTTATAATTGTTATTTCTGCTATTAATATGAAGCAAATTTTTGTTTTGTAACCCTAAATTACGTTGTGCTGTTATGCATCTTTCAACCGCTTCATTAAATGTTTTTGGCATGTTTGCTAATAAAATTTGTTGATATTCCATGTTTACCCCTTTCATGAAAGCATTGAGTGCGACGCTATCACTCATTATATGTATTGCGTCTTTAGTGTCTTGTATAAGTCCCGGTTTACACATGAAATTTTTCTTTCTGAAACTATTTGAAATTCTCTTTTAAACTTTCATGCGTGTCTACACACTGAAATTTTTGTATTGAAATTCAAGATTTATTCATGTTTACTTTATCATTTTATCTCTTTATTTTATAATTTTATTTAATTAAAATTAACTTTATTTCAATTTATTATCTTTCTTAACACAAATGAACATAAAAATTAAAGGAAACGTAAAATAAATTCACTTTGAAAATTACGAAGCAAGAAACAAAAGAGAATTTCAGAGTACATGAAAGTATATACCCCCTTCATTCTTCTCTCCCGTCTCACCACCAAACTCAAGACTTTCAGCAATAAAACTTTCATGTGTAAACCAGCACTAACATTTGGTAAATTTTTTATTTCGAAATTACTTAATTGATCTGAGAATTCGGCTATTTGTTTCCTAAAATCAGATATGGTCTTGTTATTTTGTTTTATTGTCCCCATATCCGTCAAAACATGTTGTAAAGTTTTTGGATTAGAAACGCGCTTTCTAATACTTTTTTCAAAACTATAAAATTCGTTGGTCGATTTGAACGGCCTAATATACTACGAACTTGTGTCGTTAATTTTAAATTATAGACGCACTTAACGAATATTTCTTTGTCTTCTTCTTTTAATAAGTCATGCAGCAATTCTGTTTATGTGATATTGTCCTCCAAATATTTGTAAGTACCCTAAAATATCTGTAGGTTTTTACCTACCATTGATATGTCGAAATTGACCATTTTTGTTAAATTATCTTCCTGCCAATCTTTATAACCATCTTTCTTTTTAAACTCTTTCTTTTAACTCATACTCTCTGGCTATCTGTCTGTCGTGGGGCAACCCCATTCGCCCTTATCCAATCGATCTGAAACTTGGCTAATAGTCTTGTTGTGACTAAAGATTAATTTTGGGGTAGTCACGCACAGTCACGGAGTGATATAAATGTCATTTCCCCTCATCCGATCGATCTGAAACTTGGTCCATTCACTGCTGTGAAAAAAAGATTAACTTTGACTTAGTCACGCATGGTCACGCACAGTCAGAGAGATTTAAAACGGATTTTCCCTCACCTAATTAATTTGAAAGTTGGTCGATTTACTTGCTGTAAAGAAAGATTAACTTCGACATAGTATAAAAAATAGGATTTTTATAATAAATAATTTTAACACGACTTGTTTATTTTGTTTAATTTTAATCAATAATGATCCGTTTTGTTTTTTGTCATTTGCTTATACTAATTTAACATTTCTTAATTTCTATACAAATGTATGTTAAACTAAGAATTCCTAACACAGCAGAAATATGTAACAAACAAATACGCAACAATTTATTTGTATAGTATAGCGTGATTGTTTATTGCACAATGCATTCGCTGTATCGGCAATTGTTTACACACGAACAGTTCGTTGCATAACGTATGGGCAATGAACTTCATTGTAGTTTACCGTGTCAGCGAAACTACTCTTTGTACTTGAACATATTTTGGACAATGAAATTTAGTCGTAGACTGAAATACATTTATCAGTGACTGTAATCACGCTACAGTCACGGTGTGCTTTAAAACCAATTTCCTCTTATCGGATCGTTCTGAAACTTGGCCGATAGACTTGCCGTGAAAAAAGATAAACTTTGACATAGTCACACACAGTCACGCACAGTCACGGAGAGATTCAAAACTCATATGCATAAGGAAAGGAAGAGTTTTAATAAAAACTTGTTTTTATGGGTTAGATTATTTATATTAATGTTTTTTAATATCCCCGTTAGTTCCTCATGTAAAATTTCAAATTCTATTTTTAAAGTGTAGTTTTCTTTATTTTCATTAGCTTCGAAAAATTCTTCTACGCTTTGTTTTAATTCTACTAGTGTTTTTAATTTTGCCTCCTTGAATTTTTCTTCATAGACTCTATTTTTGCTTTTCTTTATATTTAATTTGAGCTTTTCTAACTCATCAATACATTCTGTTATACAATTCATTTGCCGAATTAAAAAAATTTGTTAAATTTACAATATGAAATTAATATGATAATTAAATTGTTAATAAAATGTTTCATTTCATTATTGATTATCTTTACGTGTATATCATATGTGTGGCATCTCTGTATGATTACCGGCTACTATAAAAAAAAAACAGTTCTATGTATTTGGTATTTTACAGAGCAGTTGTTATTTTTTTTTGTGTTTTTACATAATTTTTAGTTTTCTAATATTGTGTTAAAATTTTATTTCATTATGTTGTTTAATTTTAAGCTCTTAATTTTCTTTTACAAATATAAAATATGTTTGTGTGACATTTTTTTTTGTTTCTAATCATTAAAAAAAATTATATAATAATGAATATATTCATTTATGTTTCTTTACTGTTTTAATCTTCTACAAATGGTTTCATTTTAAGTTAAGGTAACAATTCAATATTATATATCAATATTGTGATTCATTATAAAGAAATATGTATATGTGAAAACATCTTTTTTGTTTAGTTTAGTGTTTTATGTTCATTCTCTTATTTTTAATTTGTTAATCGATAATAATTTACAGAGTTCAGAAAAAAACACACACTTAATAAAAAAATTCGTATATATGTACTTATATGTAAGCAAACATAGCTCAGATCAACGAACACATATTTTTATTTTCATATCAACTATGTGTGTTTCTAAATTTTGTACGGTGCCGAACACAATCATGACTGTGTTTCGTTTTAATATTTCGTTATCTACACGAACATTTTTCTATCACTTATTTTTTGTTTCGAACACACATAAACCACACAGATTCGAATGTAGCTTTTTTTTAAGTTCGTGTTCTTGCACGTGTACTGCTAAAAAAAAAAAAACAGAACAGGTTCCTGAATGCGTGCATCTAAAAATTAAAACATTGTAAAACCCGATTAGAAAAAATACGAAATTAAGTCAGAAACAACATATAAAATTTCTCTGTTTTCTATTTTATTACAATCTTTTTATTTTTATTTTTTTTTATTATTATCTTTTTATTTTTTTATAACTGCTAATGAATTATTTTAGATTTTTTTTATTAAATTTGGTTGAAACAATTGTTGTAGTTTTTACAGGGGTGTTTCAGAATTTTCCGATCGCGAGTGGATAATGTTTTAATTTTTAGATGTACGAGTTCAAGAACATGTTCTGTTTTTTTCAATTTTATTTTAAAATATTTGAGTTTTTTGTTGTTGGTTCTTATTTAGATTCAATAAAAATTTTAGATAAACAAATTCATGTGTGTTAATTTCTTCTTGTTTCTAACCTTTGAAAGTGTTTACTTTTAAGTTTTATGTTCTGTATTCAATTTACTGTTTTTCATAGGCTATTATAATAAAAAAATTTTGTTTTATACTTGAAATGAAATAGTGTTTCCTTTATTTTTTTATGTTTGCTTTTAATTCATAGATTCATGTTTCTTAGTTCTAAGTTAACAAAAATGTAGTTGTGTCTTAATTTTGGTGAAATGATATTGTTAATAAAAATGTTCAGTTTTAATATTCTCAGTTATTCAGTTTATTCAGTTTAATATTCTCTGTATGTACTTTGTATATCTGGCATAACCGTATAAAAAAACAATACTTAGGGAATTCACACGGTGTCTTAAAGTCATAAGTTGTAAAGTCATATTAAAAAAAATAGTGCACATGTGAGCAGCATATTGTATATGCTAAATCATAAGTCATAAAAACGTCAAATAAACGTCAGAGCAACAAAAGAAAATTATTAAAAAATGCCGTCAAGAAGCGAAAAAGATAAAATTTTTACGGCTTTGTGTGAAAAGTTTGCATCCGACATACTTATGGTTGAAACAAGTAAGAGTTTAATTGTTTGTTATTATTTTTTAAATAAAAAAGTTTATTTTTAGGTGATGAAGAAGAGGAAGACGAAATTTATGAAAATTTTAATATCAACATGATCTGCTTTATGTTGAATCGTAGAAGTATTCATCTGGGATTGCCGAAATCTTCCCTTTGGCAGCAGAAGGTGTTGAGAAACTATGACAACAGTAGATACAACCAAATGGTCCGCGTACGCCCAGAAGAGTTTGCTTAAATTTTTTTTTAAATTTAATAAAGGATGACGATGTTTTCAACACAAGTCCAAGGTCAGCACAACTTCCCATCGAGTTGCAGCTCAAAATTGTTCTTTTTCGACTTGGTTCTGCAGGTATATCTATACGTAAAATAGCAGCTCTTTTTGGTATTGGCGATGGCGGAACTATTCAAAAAGTAACCAGGCGTGTTTTTAAAGCCATTCTCAACTTGAAGCACAGATATTAATACTGGCCTAATGAAATGGAAAGATTGCAACTAATATCAGCTACAAGCCACGAGATGCCTGGATGCGTCGGTTATATTGATGGATCTGAAGTAAGCTTAGCGGAATCGCCAACTAAGCGCCATCAGTTATATTGGTCCCGCAAACGTCAATACTCTGTTAAACTACAAGCAGTTTGTGACCATAAACTGCGCATAAGACAACTTACA
Source organism: Cordilura impudica (assembly GCA_963682025.1). Lineage (NCBI taxonomy): Eukaryota > Metazoa > Arthropoda > Insecta > Diptera > Scathophagidae > Cordilura > Cordilura impudica. The sequence goes on from OY821522.1 coordinate 45,813,587, forward strand.
ATTGGATACAAAGGAAGCGTCCACGATGCCAAAATTTTTTCGAATTGTCCTCTAGCCAAACATCCCGAGCGCTTTTTATCTGGTTCCCAATGGATTGCCGGAGATAGTGCTTATCCATTAAAATCATTTTTATTGACTCCGTATAGACAAAATAGCACGGAGCATACAAAAGAAGATAGAGAAGAATTTAATAAGTGTTTTTCAAAATATCGTGTAAGGATTGAAAATTGTTTTGGCTTACTAAAAGAAAAATTCGGTAGCCTAAAGCAGCTTTCATTTAGAATGATAACTAATCAAAATAAAAAGGTATGTAATGATTGGATTATGGTGTGCTGTATTCTCCATAACATTCTTCAAAGTTTTAAAGACGATGAAAGTACCACTGATATATCGCAACTCAATTTCAACTTATCTCCATCAGCTAATAATAGAAATAGCTTACTCAATTTTATACAAAATCAGAGAAACATTTAATTACTTTTATGTATTTACATATTTATTAAATTTGTACTTCTAGTTACATTTGTGAATTCATTAAAAAAAAATAAAACTTATTCTAAAAATAAAAAAGGAACTATCGTTTAATTCACAAGACAGCCAGACCATTTATAAATTAATTAAAAAAACTTATTCTATAATATAAATTAATTAAAAATACTTATGCTATAAATCACAAAAAAAAGGAACTGTCGATTTTAATTCACTAGACAGAAAAATTATATAAAATAAAAAGGCAGAATTAAAATTATTTGTACTTAAGCTTGAGCTCTTCCATTGTTATTCTTTCTTTCAATTCTAGCTCAAGTATTTTCAACTTTTCATTACTTAAAATCTCCTTTTCTTTCAAGCTAATTTCTTTCTCTTTTACAACTACTTCCCTCTCCTTAATATCCATTTCTCTTTCCTTAATAACTAGGTCTTGATCCATTTTTAGCTGTTTTATAGCTATCATCTCTGATTGGATCTGGATGATGTCGGACACGGCGGTTCTTGAATAAATGCCTTTACGGCTTGTGGAGGGTAAAATTTCACAATCAATTGGTGAGCTTTCTGGCACTTTTGAGGTCTCACTTTCGACATAACTTATATCGCAGATATCTGTTACATTGTTGCTGGACTGCAAGGTCTCTTCAATTAAATCTGCTTCAACAATTCTGCTTCCAAAACTTCGTCAAACTCATAATAAAAACTGCACATTTTAAGTAAAGTATCTAAAAAAGCATTCGTTTTGGAATCAATAAATACATCGACCATAAATATTTATAAAGGAACAAGTTGACTTTAGGTGCGCCACCCCCTCAAAGATTGGGGTTTTTGGGGTGATTTGGAAAAAATATTTTTTCTTTTGTCGGCGGTCCATATTTTCCGAGTTATGGACCTCCAAACTTTTGGCCTTAATTTCGATATAACTTCAACAATTCTTATGGGATTTTAACAATATATACATCATTTTAAAGCTTATTAAAGTGTCTTTAATTTTATATTTAAAAAAAGTTCGAAATCCATTAACCCATTGCGAACCTATTCAAGATTTTGCATTTTTGTCAAAGAGTTTTTTGGAAAAGCTATAATTATCTGATGAAATTACGTATTTAAGGTATGTATTTACACATTCACAATAAAATGAGGGGTCACAGGTTATCTTTTGGTGTATATTAGGACTTTTAACTCTTTTAGCACCGGATATATTAGGAGTTAAAGTTGGATTTTATGTTTTTTTGCGCGATTTACTCGTTTCAGTGTAGATAATTGGAGTAAAACAGTATGGCAATTAATAATTTTTAATTTCTAGTTAAAATGTTGAATCGTTTTATGAGTAAAGTTATTTGCGCAATAAAAAAAATACCAAAGTTATACCCCTAATATATCCGGCTTTCAAAAGGCTAAAATGCCAAACTATATCTTAAATGAAAGCTGTAAATCTTAAGAATGAATTTATTCAGATATATTTTATTATTGTATAAGCGTTTTATTGAAATAAAATGAATTATTTAAAAAAACTCTTATCTTAAAAATAAAGAATTTTGATTTGGTCCATAATGGGTTAATAGATTCAACCTTTTTTTTAACATCAAATTAAAGGCATTTTGATAAGCTTTAAAATGATATATAATTTGCTAAAGTCCGATATAAATAGTTCAAGTTATAACGAAATTAATGTTAAAATTTTGGAGGTCCATAACGCGGAAAATATGGGCCGCCGACAAAAGCAAATATTTTGCTGGAATCGCAATAAAAAGTGTAACGAGTGGTGAAAATTTGGAACAGATCGGAGAGGTGCAACTAAAGTGAACTTAAGCCTTTTTAAATTTCAATAGACTTACTTTTGACCGTGTCCCCATCCATACTGCCAACGCCTGTTGAACCTTCCCATGTTTTGGCTTTGTTATAGCTCACACGCATGTTCCGTACTTTTGAGCGCACAAGATTCCACTCAGCAACAACACCTTTTTCCACCGCGAAGCGCTTATAATACGATTGCGCCGTTGGTCTCTAAAAATGTTATAATTTTAATAAGGACATTTAATTCCTAAACATGAACAAACCTCTACATCCAGATTCTCCATTAAAAAGTCAATAAGCGCCTTTTCCTCTGTCACACGCCACTTCCTGGTTGCATTTTTTCTAACCCGCTTTGGCTTTATCTGTAACAGCAGTAAATTAGTTTTGTTACTTTTTTTGTGCACAAAAACTTACCGAAATAGTTTCTTCTAATTCAATTTTATAAATTTGTGAAATCTAGAATTAACAATGAATTAAACAAATAAAAATTAATAATAACAAATGTTGCAGAAAAATAAGAAAACTGAATTGTTCAAAAACAGCTGATAAAATAGTAAGCAAAAAACAGCTGACACTGAACATAGTACATAGTACACTGGAAAAACAGACATGCTCAAGTTGTATTGTCGTAAAATATATTTACATGAAGAATACCAACAACATTTTTACAACTATTGTATAATTTTAGCACATACGATAAATACAACACAATAGTACACCATGTGAACTCCCTAACTGTGTGTTTGGTATTTTATAGTATTTTAGTGAACAGCTGTTTAGTTTTACAATTTTATTAAATATGTTTTCTTGTGAATTTTGTTTGTAGTATTTAAATTTTAATTCTTAGTTTTAAGTTTGTAGTGTTTTCTTTATAATTTTGTAACAACATATTATGTGTTTATCAATTCATGGTAATTGAAAATTAAAAAAAAGTTTATATATGTTTTACTTTCGTTGTTTTTTTGATTTTAGTTCGTGTTCACTGGTGTCAATTTGTGTCCAGATCTCCATTGCTATTAACCATGGTGGTGGATTCTTGGCATTTACTCGCCTCTTTAGATCTGCCAACTTCTTACGCAGCTTAACTAGCTTTCCTGCACTTCGTTTCTTGGGTTTTTTTTTGTTAGTGTTATTGCCGTAAGTACTTGTTCAGCCTTTTGTTGCTGCCGTCTCAAGTATTGTTCAATTGGTATAGGCTGCGGCTGTTGTGTCTTGTCCACTGTGTTTATTGTATTGTTATCGTTTTCCAACCCCATTTCACCTTCCTTGGCCAGCACTGCAGGATCGCCATATGGTGTTGTGTTTAATATGTTTATTAGAACCGTAGTAATATATATACAATTGGCCGGCGTTTAGGAATGCCACTGGCTCTGTTTATACAATATGCTGGCACTCAAAAGCACCAAGGCTGGGCACTTAATTAGGGCTAAAGTTTTTAGTTTTTAAGAGAAACAAGAGCCAATTGCTCGGCTGACTGTCACTTTGCAATTAATTTTATTTAGAAACTTAATCCTACTTATAAACTAAACGAACGCTACTTAAGACTATATTTTGGTTGTAATACTTAATTCTAATTACAGCTGTTTACATTTATACTAGTTTATAACACTTAATTACAGCTGTTAACATTTATACTAGTTTATAACACTTAATTATATCTAAGAGCTGGGGTAATAACAGAGATGTTATAATGGTGATGTAATACATTACACATATGTTGAGATAAAATCGGACACAGAATCACACCATGCGACATGAATGAATTTATAATAAAGAGGAAATACTGCCATATCATTGATCATGATGAAGTAAAATTATACAGAAAAAAAAGGTGATGAAAATATTGTTCCATGTATGTTTAGTAATTAAAATAAAACACATTTATTTCTTGATGTTTGCTCTCTAGCCTTATATTATTTTTTGATCTTGTAAAATACACCGCTTCTTAACAACTAACTTAATTTCTATAGTTTTACATATCTTTTTATCTATCATCAGGGTTGCCATATTGGCAACATACAATAATGTTACATGCTTTTTTATATATATATTTTTTTTATATATAAGTTAACACATTTACTCAGCAACAAGGTAGTTGCCAAGTTAAACATGACGCATAGTGGGTCATGCCCATAGTGTGCCATCAGCGGTTTTTGCGTATGTTACACAACAACACAGCGATCACTGCTTTGGTTGACACCAATGTTGTAGACGTTGCTTGCTCAATACATGACCCCATACACAAGTGCAAGAGCAGCAGTTTGAAGACACGGGTATAGCTTTAGTTATAAGTAATATTGTTTTGTAGTTTTAGAGTTAGTTCTAATTTGGAATTCAATCAATAGAGATTATTTTATTAAAACTGGCGCCGAACGGCTTACAAACCAAAGCCAAGTCATTTAAATTAATTTAAATTTCGCCACACAAAGTGCAAATAAAAAAATTATAACGACGAATTAAGTTTTTACGTCAGACCGACGCGAAACAAAAAGCACAGTATAAAATAACTAAGCAGAACATTGGTAACAGTAGCAGTTGGCTTTATTAAATTTCTACGTCAGACCGACGGGAAACAGTAAAGCAACACTATAACATCGTTAAACAGAACATTGTCAACAACAACAACCCACTCTATTGAATCGCTACGTCAGACCGACGGGAACAAAACAACAACACATAACATCAATAAGCAGGACAGTGGCTACAGCAGCAGCTTACACTCTTGAACTTCTACGGGAAACAATCATCAACGGCATAGAATTGTTAAACAAAACATCGGCAACAACAACAGCGGCGAGGGCAGACGTCATTAGAATACGTTAAGCTAATAAATCAGGATAAAACGTGAGTAGACGCTCAGTGAAAAAAGTGAAATTAATTTTTAATTAAAAAAAAATATTTTTTTTAAGTAAAAAAGTGAAAAATTTGAAAATTTTTGTCCTTATAAAATAAAACTAAAAATAGTTTTTATCATTACAATTTGTGAGTTATCCAATCTTTGTAAGAAAGTGAATTTCCCTTATGAGTGACAGTGATTTAGAAGAAATCTCTACAGAATTAATAGCTAGATTACAACCAATAAACCGTACAACCCGCGATTCAAATTGGTGGTCGCAGATAAATCAGGAAATGGCACTTAATGCCACAGTGAGCAGCGCGCTGGCAGTTCAGGAAAGGAAGTTTGAGCAACAATTGTTAGAAGCTACAAACAGATTAGCTAACTCTGCAGTTACTTCACCACAAGTAGAAGTGTTTAGGGATGCAGAAATTGATAATAGAATAGGGTGTGACGAACCTCTGGATATAGTGAAATCGTTACCAGACTTACAAAATTTTTGAACTATATCAGGGCAGCTCAAACACTACCAAGCCTTAGGCATTATTAGAAACAAAGCCAAGGGTTCGGCGGACATGGTGCTATCATCATACGACACACCTCTTAATTTCAAGGCAATTATTAACAGGCTAGACTTCACTTACGCTGACAAGCGTCCAATATATCTAATCGAGCAAGAACTATCGACCCTTCGACGGGGAAATATGACATTGCTACAATACTACGATAAAAACTTACTCTTTTAATAAATAAGACGATAATGTCATACGACAGTGTAGTGGCCGCGTCGCTAAACGAAAAATATAGACAAGACGCATTGCGTTTTTATATTTCAGGAACAAAGAAATCTTTAGGCGGCGTTCTTTTTTCGGCTCGTCCAAAGGACCTGTCACCCGCTCCGGCGCTGGCTCAAGAAGTCGAGTCAAACAACGAGCGTTTTCTGTTTGCAACAAATTATGCAAGAAGCGTAGAAGATAAAATACATAGACTTGAACAAAGACAACAGACCCCCAGAAATTTTGTTTCAAGTGACCATCGACAGGGAAAAACCCTCACTTTAATAGACAACGACAACAAACTAATTAAGGTCCTACAAAACAAGATGTTGTTCAACCAATGGATGTTGATCCTTCATCAAAATTTAGGCAACCGACACAATATCAGGCATATCAACAATTTCAATACCAAAATACTCAAGCTCTGTGACAAATTTTGAAGGGGCCGAATAGCGGCACAGCTAGGTTCACCGGACCCAAACATCATAGGGTCAACAAACTGTCTCAAGAAAAGTTCTCAGGAGATCATCCAGAGAAGGAATATCAAGACCTAGCAGAAATAGAGGTGTCAGATATAGAAAACGAAATCGCAGAATATGACCAAATTAATTTTTTAGACAAGACTCCTTGCAACCGTATGTAGAGAGAACGATAGCAGGGAAAAAATTAGACTGCTAATTGACACGGGGGCCTCTTAAAATTATATAAAACCTTTAAAGGAATTGAACTTTGTATCAAACGTAAACAATCCATTTATTGTAAAGTCTCTTCACGGGAATAATATTGTAGAAAAAAATGCATTATGCGGCTTTTTAATGTTGACACAACATTTTTTTTGCTCCCCGATCTAGCTACCTTTGATGGTATAATCGAGCTAGATTTTTTAGATCAAATAAGTGCAATTTTGGACTTTAAAAATAAACAACTAAGAACCAGTACTGAATCTGAAAATATGAAATTTTTAAAATGCCTTAGTTTAAATTTTACTAACACAGACGATATTGAGGTACCCCAGCATATTGAAAAACAATTTCAGAAAATGATAACAAAACCAATCGGTGTTTTTGCGGACCCAAATGAGGAACTCTCTTTTTAATACCAGGTTTGTTGCTGCCATTCGCACAGAAAATGAGGATCCGATATATTCTAAGTTATAGCCTTACCCGTTGGGTGTATCGGACTTTGTAAATTCCGAGATGCGAAGTATGCTTAAAGACGGCATAATTCGACCATCCAGGTCACCGTACAATAACCCAATATGGGAGGTTGACAAGAAAGGTACGGACGAACAGGGAAATGCAAAGAAGCGTTTGGTAATAGATATTAGAAAGTTAAATTCAAAAACCATAGATGACATATATCCGATACCAAATATTGCGGTTATTCTATCAAATCTCGGAAAGCAAAATTTTTCACAACCCTTGATTTCAAACCAGGCTTCCACCAAATTTTGCTGGCTGAGAACGATAGGGAAAAAACAGCATTTTCGGTAGGCAATGGAAAGTATGACTTTTGTAGGCTCCCCTTTGGGCTGAAGAACGCGCCTAGTATTTTTCAAAGGGCAATAGATGACGTGCTCCGAGATCAAATTGGGAAATCATATTATGTTTATGTTGATGATGTAATCATCTTCTCAGAAAGTATGGAGGAGCATGTTGAGCATATAGCATGGGTGTTGGATAGGGTAAATGAGGCTAACATGAGAGTTTCACGCGAGAAGTCAAATTTTAAAAAAACAGGTTCAGTATCTGGGGTTTGTGGCATGCGAAAAGAGTACTACAACGAGTCCTAGCAAAATAGAAACAATTAAAACTAAGAGCAGCCCACCACACTGTTTAATGTTCGTTCCTTCTTGGGATTGGCAGGTTATTACAGGTGTTTTATCAAGGATTTTGCATCTGTAGCCAGACCACTAACTAACATACTAAAAGGGGAGAACGGCAATGTTAGCGCTAGCCGGTCACAGAAAATACCAGTGCGCCTTAACAAAGAACAATACCAGGCATTTGAAAAGTTGAAAAGGGTTCTCGCATCTGAAGACGTCTTATTGCTCTATCCGGACTTCAAGAAGTCATTTGACCTGACAACGGATGCTTCATCTTTGGGTATTGGGGCGGTCCTGTCGCAAGATGGAAAACCGATTACCATGATATCCAGAACCCTGAAAGATTACGAATTAAATTTTGCAACCAACGAGCGAGAGTTGCTTGCTATAATGTGGGTTCTGAAATGTCTCAGAAACTATCTGTACGGTGTGAGAAATTTGAATATTTACACTGACCATCAGCCACTTACGTTCGCAGTTTCAGATTGAAACTCAAAAGCGAAAATAAAACGATAGAAGGCATTTATAGACGAACATAACGCACAGATTTTCTATAAGCCTGTCGCTGATTCTCTATCGCGACAAAACATGCATGCTCTTAAAGAGGATGCACAGTCTGATCTTGCAACAATGCACAGTGAACAATCCCTGACCTACACGATTGAATCAACGGAAAAGCCTGCAAATTGTTTTCGAAACCAGATAATAATAGAACAGAGAGAAGTTCTCTGGACATGTACGCTAATTATGTTTGGTGAGAAAACCAGACATCTCATTAACTTTTCCTAATGCAGATAGTCTACGATGTAGTTAAAAAAGATGTAGTAAATGCGATTCACTGCGAACTGCCAATACTGGCATTCATACAGAAAAACCTAGTGAAAACTTTTCCAACAGCTTTTTGGCATGCAAGCCGAATGGTGATTGATATATTTAACAAAAGTGAACAAAAGGAAATAATAGTCACTGAACGTAACAGAGTGCATAGAGCCGCTCAAGAGAATACGAAGCAAATTTTGCAGAATTATTTTTTTCCCGAAAATGACCCGTTTAGCTAACGAAATTGTCGCAAATTACAAAATTTGCAGAAAAGCTAAATACGAGCGACATCCAAAAAAGCATATTATTGGCGAAACGCCCATTCCTTCCCACGTAGGCGAAATATTACAAATCGACATGTATTCCACAGATAAAAAATTTTTTCTAACCTGTATTGAAAAGTTTTCAAAATTTGCGATAGTTCAACCTATTGACTCTAGAACAATAGTAGATATAGAACCACCAATCTTACAGTTAATGAATTTTTACCGCCATGTAAAAACGGTATATTGCGATAATGAACCCTCTCTGAACTCAGGAACAATTAGCACATCGAATGGGCAGGTGAAAAGATTTCATAGTACTCTTGCGGAAATTGCAAGATGTTTGAAAATCGAAAGAAACTTAAATGACACAGTCGAAATGATACTTCAATCGACAATAGAGTACAACAAGACTATCCACTCGCTGACGAAAAAACGGCCCATTGACATAGTCTATGCATTCCCGCCGGAATTCGAGGCAGAGATTAGGGAAAGGGTAAATAGGGCCCAGGACGTTCAAATGCAAAGAGTGAATGAGACAAGACAGAATAGAACCTTCCAAAGGGGCGACAAAGTACTTGTAAAAACAAACAGGAGATTGGGAAATAAACTAACACCCCTGTATATAGAGGAGGAAATAGAAGCCGATCTGGGAACAACGGTTCTAAAAGGGAGGGTGGTCCATTAGGACAATTGAAGATAAGTTTCTCACTTTACGTTTTTTCATTTAGGATTTGGATTGCGCTGCTTCTTGTCGCGACAACAACCACAAGGCTGACCGACTATTCAAATTCAGACTACATACCTTTGACAGATGGTGACGTAATAATCTGGCAGGGATATGAATATTTTCGGCACTCATCAAACCTTACCATGTATTCCGAAATGGCAGAGGAAACCAAGTTGTTGACGAACCATTTTCCCCAGTCACACATTAGAAAAATACTTGACGCTGACGTAGTGATATCAGTATGCTTCTGGAAACGGTAAATATTCACCACAGATACGCCAGAAGCATCAACATCTTGGGAACTGCTCTAAAGGTGGTCGCCGGAACCCCTGACTTTGACGACTTTGAGCAGCTAAAATTTAAACAACAGCAACTTATTGAGTCCGCTAATAGACAAGTGGTTATAAATACTCAGGCACAAGAACAAATTAATAAATTATCAGAAACAGTCAACGCAATTATTAGGGATTCAAAAACTAAACAGATTGATACTGGTCACTTTTATGAAACCCTACTCGCAGGAGATAGAATCCTAATTTCAGAGCTGGAAATATTAATGTTGTCGGTCACACTTGCAAAGATTGGAATAATAAACCCAGCAATTCTTGATTCCAATGATTTAGATAAAACAATCACTGAGCGTTCTACAGGTGTAACCATAACTGACCTAAGAGAAAAAGCAAATGTTAAAGTCCTATTGAATGACAAATTTTTGCTTTTACTTATTAAATATCCTAAGTATTTACATTGCACATTGCATATCACATTGCACAACTCGCCCAAGCCATCTTGAACATCTAACAGTCATTGACGATGGCGTTATCATTATCAAGATGAAACCGCCACGATCAGAACTAACGATGCCAACGAGCAGATTGTAACTGGAACGTTTCTTCTCACATTTGACGACGAGGTCCGGGTCAACTGCTCCTTATATCGAAACTTGAAGAACTATGTAGAAAAGTCTCCAGGCCCAGCATCCTCAACGCTTCTCAACATAACAGTCGAAGATATATTGAGCCTGCCGTACTTAAAAAGGCTGAGTATGGAAAATTCACAGTACATTAATGAGATTGGAAGGGAACTGGTTAAAAGGCCTTTAATATCTGGGTTGGCCGCGATTACCTTTCTGGTCGTTTGCTACACCTCGTTCAAGCTTTACAAAAAACATCAGAGGACTCGACGCCAACACAACATTCGAGATTTAATTGATAGCCTCAAGAAGTCCGAGGACGTCCTTCACTTAAACGAGGGAGGAGTTTACACATTCACTCAGCAGAAGGTGGTTGTCAAGTTAAACACGCATAGTAGGTCATGTCCATAGTTTACCATCAGCGGTTTTTGCGTATGTTACACAACAACACAGCGATCACTGCTTTGGCTGACAACAATGTTGTGGACGTTGCTTGCTCAATACATGACCCATACACAAGTCCAAGAGCATCAGTTTAAAGACACGGGTATAGCTTTAGTTATAAGTAACATTGTTTTGCTGTTTTAGAGTAAGTTCTAATGTGGAATTCAATCAATAAAGATTATTTTATTGAAACTTATATATAAGTTAACACAAAAAATATTTATTTATGATTTCCTCTTTCAAACACCTTTTGTCTAAATTTCATATTCGCACACATGCCATTTTTTATTATTACAAATTGCTGCAGTTTACTTAAAATACTTGCCCATAAAATTGTGACCAAATTGCGGCGCGTGTCGCAATATTAAAATAAGAACAGTTCAATTCTATAAATTCTTATTATGAAATTGCTGACGCTATGTCTGCAATGAATAGCGATATTTGTTTTGTATTGTTGTTGTTTTTTTTTTATAATATCTTCCCCACGAATGTGACCCAAAAAATTTTAATTTATAAATAAATTTTTTTGACTACTAAACTTTAGTTGTAGTCAAGTACTCAAACATATCGCGTTTTATTTAATTAAACGTAATTGGCGCCCAACGTAAAAAAATAACACTGAAGTAATGAAACATAAAAAGTTACATTTAATATAAAGAACAAAGTGACTGAATCTTTAAAACACCGAAGTAGTGAAAGATAAGAAGTTACATTTAACAAAGTTACTGAATCTTAAAAAAAAAACTGAAGTAGTGAAACATAAAAAGTTACATTTAATATAAAGAACAAAGTGACTGAATCTTTAAAGCACTGAAGTAGTGAAAGATAAAAAGTTACAATGAAAAATATAAGTTACTGAATTTTTGAACGCCCAAGAAACACATTATTGATTAACTGAACTAAAAATTTAATTTTTATTTAAAACCAAAGAAAAAAAAAACAAAATAAAAATCACTTAAAACAAATTATTGAATAACTGAACTAAACATTTAATTTAAAACCAAAAAAGAACAAAATAAAAATTACCTAAAACCGTGCAAGACCAACAACAGCATCTGCTCTACAAACTTACTTCTATCAACAACAATGATGACATCAAACCCTATTTTTATATAAGCATTATTCTAAGTTACCAAATTTAAAACTGTTTAGTTAGGAAATATTTACAATTAATAGATTTTTTATATTTAATTTGAAAATAAAAGAATATAATAAATAAAAAAAAAAAATTCGTAGAATCCTATTAGTGTAAAAAGAAAAATGTCTAATCCAAATAATTTATTGAGACCACCGGTAATATCCCCTAACTCCAACAACCCTCCTATTCCCCCAAATCCATTAAATAATCCCCAACAAATGGAAGCAGCCATAATAGGTTTGGTTACCCGATTGTGCAGAGAACAATGTAGGAATTTGGTAGGAGATATATTAAATCCCAACTCAGAAGTTATAGTAGGAGATCAAGAAATTGAGGAACAGTATAGGGAAAATTTAAATGATTTAGACAAAGTACCGGACGTTGTGCGTTGTTTAAAGGAGTTTTCAGGTAACCAATCAGAATTCAGCTCGTGGCGAAAAAGCGTCGAGAGAGTTCTAAAACTCTATGAAGCACAAAAGGGAACACCAACATACTTTGGAATTTTGAATGTGATTAGGAATAAAATTGTTGGAGCTGCAGACTCGACACTTGAGTCCTATAACACACCCCTCAGCTGGAAGGCAATTTCACGTTGCCTTACACTACACTATGCGGACAAAAGAGACATAGGTACTTTAGAGTATCAGATGACAACACTTGTGCAGGGAAATTCCACAGTACAGGACTTTTACCAGGAAGTTTATTCACATTTATCATTGATAGTTAACAACATTCTTTGCATGACCATAGGAAAAGAAGCCATGGATACATTGATCCAGACATATAGGGACAAATCACTTGATACATTCATAAGAGCGTTAAGAGGTAATCTTTCGAGACTTTTATGCATTCGGGAACCGACCAACTTACCTCAAGCATTACACCTCTGCCTCAAGCTTCAAAATCAGAACTTTAGAACAGATCCTGCCTTAAATAGAAATCCCAAGAATCCGCAAACAATCCCCAAGGGTCAAAATTATAGAACCCAAACAATGTATAGACCAAATGGACCCCCCACACAAACATCATTCGTAACACCGAATTATCAGCATCTAAATCGGTACCATAATCAGAATCTAACCTCGAACCATTATCCGAATAATTACCCTAATCAATATTCAATGCAACACCAGTACCCAGAAAATAGAAACATTTATAGACCTCCCCAAAAGTCTAATCAATATCAAGATTTCCCCAAACAATATCAGAACACATTCCCCATACCCCCACCAAGACCAAATGCGCCTAAACCATTGCCAAAACCTACAGCTATGGAAATTGATCAATCTTTCCAGTCAAGAAACATCAATTACATGAATTGACCAAGGACCAATGATAGATTCATGGGAAAAAGGCCATCGGACACACCCGCATTCCAAGCCCAAAAAATCCAGAAAAATTTTAACATCGAAACGAATTAAATGATTAAATCAATTATAATGAAGAAATGGCATCATATGAAGCAAGGGAGGAACTACAGCCATTTCAAGAATACAACGATCAATTCGATTCATATGAAATAGAACATAGGTCAGAAACAATTGACGAACAAGAATTTGCCGATATCCATTTTTTAGAATAAATAATTCGTCTCTGCCCTACTTCGAGCAAAGACGAAACAGTGAGAAATCCTAAAAATCTTGGTAGTTACAGGATCTAACAAGAACTATATCCAATCCTTACTAGTAAAATCAATTATCCCCAATAAGAAAAATTTTTATGCAAATTCCGCCGGAGGAAAAGTCTTAATATTACATCATACATTTATTAACCTCTTCGGACTAAAATCTACAAACTTAAAATTTTTCATTCTACCAACTCTTAAATCTTTCCAAGCTATATTAGGAAACGACAGCCTAAAAGAACTCTCAGCCGTTATCTATACCGCAGAAAGCTCAATGTCCATTAAAGATACTATAAAAATTAAATTAAAACAACAAATTTCAGAGAGCGTCAATAATATTTCACAAGGATTAGATAACATTTCACTAAGAACAGATCATATGACAAAAGACCAAAGACAAAAGATAGGAAAACTAGTTACGAAATTCCCGAACCATTTCGCCGAACCTAACGAAAGATTGACTTACACAACAACAGTGAAGGGCGAAATAAGGACTACAAACGATAATCCCGTTTACTCTAGATGCTACCCTTACCCGTCACACTTAAAGGAAGTAGTTGAATGCCAAATCGGAGAATTACTTGACCAGGGTATCATAAGACCATCGAAATCCCCGTACAACTCACCGGTTTGGGTTGTACCCAAGAAAATGGATGCCTCAGGTATAATAAAACACCGAGTTGTTATTGACTATAGAAAGCTCAACACGATAACCATCCCAGATCGATATCCAATTCCAGAGATCAATGAGGTCCTATCCCAATTAGGCGAAAATAAATTTTTTGCTGTACTGGATCTGAAAAGTGGATTCCACCAGATACCTTTAAGAGAAAGCGACATCGAAAAACGGCTTTTTGCATTAACAATGGGAAATACGAATTTACCCGTCTTCCATTTGGACTGAGGAACGCACCCTCAATCTTCCAAAGAGCTCTGGATGACATCCTAAGGGAACATATAGGAAAAATCTGCTACGTTTACATCGATGATATCATTGTATTCGGGAAAAACGAGAAAGAGCATTTCGAAAATATTGAGAAAATATTCCACACCTTAGAATCAGCTAATATGAAGGTGCAACTGGATAAGTGCGAATTTCTGAACACTATGCAACCAACGAGAAAGAGATGTTGGCAATAGTGTGGGCTCTTAGGACCTTGAGAAATTACCTCTATGGAGCAGTAAGGATAAAGATATTTACAGATCATCAGCCTCTGACACACGCTTTAATAAGCGGCAATACCAACAGCAAGCTTAGGAGATGGAAAGCTACGCTAGAGGAATACAATTACGAGTTATTGTATAAACCTGGAAGCGCTAATGCGGTGGCAGATGCATTAAACAGACCCCCACAGGAGGTGTGCAATATGGACTCAATGGCTGCCACTCAACACAGTAACCAAAGCTCTCCGAAGAACTCCATTCAATTTACGGAAACTCCAATAAATGCGTTCAGAAATCAGATAACCATCGAACCTCATAATGCTCCATCATACGAACTCCAAATCGTGTTTCCGGGATACCACAGACACATCGTGCTGCAGCCGGATCTCTCTGAAGAGGAACTGAAAAGGGTTTTAGAGAAACATCTCAATCCGTCGGTGACAAATTGCGTAAAGGTGCCAGATGCAATTCCCGGAAAAGCAGAGGAAATATTCTCCAATTCCTTTCATAAGTATAAAGTCCTCTACACAAGGAAAATGGTTTCCGATATCTGCAACGAATTAGAACAGGAAGTAGAAATAATAAATGAGCATAATAGAGCTCATAGACATGCCGAAGAAAATAAAACACAGCTCCTGGAGAAATGTTACATCCCTCAGATGATGGCAATGGTGAAAAGAATAGCAAAATCATGTAAAATATGTAAAGAAAACAAATACGATCGGCACCCTAACAATACAGGAAACCCCAATACCATAATTCCCTTGACAAATAGTGCATATTGACATTTACATCACGGCTGGAACATCTGTCCTGACGGCAATAGGTAAATTGACGAAATATGCCCAAGCGAAAATTTTGAAATCAAGAGCCACAGAGGACATAAAGCAACCATTACGTGAAATTCTCTTTAATTTGGTATGCTCGAAACCGTCGTGATGGACAACGAAAAATCCTTCAATTCTAAGCCTATAACATTTATGATGGAAAATCAATTCAATGTAAAATCTTTCGCATACCACCGTATGCCAGTACTGTCAATGGTCAAATTGAAAGGTTTCACTTGACACTATCAGAGATCATGAGGTGCTTAAAAGCAGAAGGCTCACAGGGCAATCTAGCCGAACTTTTGGATAAATCCGTTTATGAATATAATAACACAATCCATTCAACACTAGGAAGAAAACCATTTGAAGCATTCTTCGGAAAAAAATCGTACAGGAGCGCTGCGGAACGGGAAAAATATGGAACACAGATGATCGATGATCTCAGGCGGAGACAATTATCCGACCTGAAATACCACAATCGGAATAAAAGGGAACCTAAGAGCTATAGCGTTGGAGATAGAATTTTTGTGAAACAGAATAGGATATTAGGTACAAAATTGTCAAAAACTTATAGATAAGAAGTTGTAAAGGAGGACAGACATACAACTGTGTTGACAGAGGGAGGAAGGGTCATTCATAAGAATAATATTTGAAGTTGAAAAGGGAACTTATTTTTTTTACTATCATTTCTTTTGTTTATTTTTCTTCTCGCTTCAGTCTATTACTAGTGAAAACCATCCTTGGCGAAGTTAAGATTCTAGACTACACCAATTCACAGGTGGTGGCAATTGATGTGGGTTTCGCTAAGATACAATCGGGTACAGTCAAACTGATACACGTCGTCGATCTGAAAAATTACGAATCACTAATGGAAAATATTGACTCCAGTATAAGATCGAACGTGAGCAATTCCCATTCTCTCTATCCTTTCCTCATCCATGAAATCCGACAAATTAAAAATCATTTAGACTATCTTAAACCTAGAAAATTTGCATAAACCGTTAAGCGGTGCGGACCTGAAAAATTGAAAAGCGGAATGTACAATAAAAATTTTTATTTAAAAAAACTATATTAAAAAAATAAAAAATTAAAGTTTTCATACGCAAAGAAAAAAAAACGAAAAAATATATCCAATAAGTGTTGTTCTTTTACATATAATTTTAAAACAATTTTAAACAAATTTTAAAAACAATTTTATTAAAAACGAAAATTCAAGTAAAAGCGAAAAAATTCAAACCAACACAATCTAAAATTTCTACTAACAACAAACGTAAGAATCACTCTTTTCTTATTTTACATCAAGAGCTAAAACCAAAAAACATAACAAAACCTAACAAACCAAACATGGTGTCCAAAGTCCAATGCCTTTTTCTAATATGAAAAAATTATCAGTGAGAAGAAGCAAACGTAATAATAAAAACCACAACAATAACAATAAATCAACTTTAAACAAACTTAACAGCACACAAGAAATGAGTTCAACTGAAGAAATAAATGTAACACAGGAAGAAATATTTAATAACGAAGAGTTTAATGATCTTGAATTTAATCCTATACCGACTACAACTATTACAAATAATCCCACGCAAAAGCGATTAAGAGATAAATTTCAAAACTCTTTCGTTGGTAATACAAGTAAGAGTCCGCGGTTAACGAACATAGATTCGCCTTTTAAATCTTTAAATATAATTGATAAACGCTTCGACAAATTAACTTCAGAAATAGAGACAATGATAAACAATAAACTAACTGAGTGCAAAACAGAGCTCTTAAATATGTTTGATAAGAGTTTTAACATCATTAAAACTGAACTAAAAAATGTTACTGAAAGAGTGCAGCAATTAGAAATAGTCGCGGATAACATAAAAAGTATGCAAACTGAAATAAATAGCTTAAAAACAAAATTAAAGCTGCAAGAAAATAAAAACGTTACGTTTAAATGAAATTCCTTATAAAGAAAATGAAAATCTCTTTTTAATATTTGAAAAAATTTGCAATACAATAAATATAACTGTCCCTGCAGTCAAAACTATTTATCGGTTACAAAACGCAAATAACAAAAATAAAAACAACTGTAAAGATGCGGTTATAATTGTTAAGATGTGGTCTCCATATGACAAAAACTAATTTTTAAAATCATTTGCTAATTACCGTAAAATTAATAAAGGCTTTAATTTCTGTTTAAAACACCTTGGAGAATCTTCAAACAATAAATTTTTTGCCAATGAAAATCTTACTCAGTATAATTTTACCATTCTACGTGCGACAATAAAACTAAAAAAGGAAAATCGTCTTCACAGTGCCTTTAGTATGCGTGGTCTAGTATATATTAAAAAGACTGCGGAAAGCAACATAATAAGAATTGATGATATAGAATATCTGGATGATTTATTTCGAGAACCAGAACCCGCACCTAATGCTAATGAACGTTTTCATACAACTTATTATTAAAATCTTATTTTCTAACTATTTTGTTTTATTTTTAACACTTTATACCATTTTAAATACATTAATATATACGTTTATACAAATTTTAAATTTTTTTCAAATCAATATTTCAACAAACAATGTTAACTATAACTTTTTTATCAAACTTATTACTTCGTGCGTTACTCGATCATTATTTTTAAAACTTAAAAATGAACAATACTTATAGAATAAATTCCAGGCATAATGTTGCGAATATGGTTAGAGTCCTTGCCAATCAGAGGAAAGGTATTAAAATATATCATATCAATGCTCAAAGCTTAAGGAAAAAGATTGACGAATTTAGATTGATATTTGAAAACTCAGGTGTCGATTTTATATGTGTTTCGTAAACATGGTTTGATTCCGAAATTACAGACTTTTCTGTTTCCTTAAATGGATATAATTTACGTAGAGTTGATAGAGAAGATGGATATGGCGGCGTTGCTATGTACATAAAAAAGGGGATTTCTTTTAGCATCAAATGTACATCTAAGGAAAATTGTGATTTTGAGGACATAGATAATACAGATCCTCTAAATCTAATTGAGTATCTATTTATCTAGGTAAATAATGAAGGTAGAAAATTGCTTTTAGGGAGTGTTTACAGGCCTAATAAGAATCTTTGTACCAGGCGATTTTTTTCGAACTTTGGAAACGCAAACAGCTTTGTACGATGATGTTATCATAGCAGGAGATTTTAATTCAAACCTTCTGGTAGATTGTAGTTTCTCTGATGAATGTGCCTCGATTGGTTTAATATCACCTAATATCTTACATCCTACACACCTCACTGCAATTATTAATACGCTTTCGAACTTTGGAAACGCAAACAGCTTTGTACGATGATGTTATCATAGCAGGAGATTTTAATTCAAACCTTCTGGTAGATTGTAGTTTCTCTGATGAATGTGCCTCGATTGGTTTAATATCACCTAATATCTTACATCCTACACACCTCACTGCAATTATTAATACGCTTTTGGATTTGGTTCTTGTGAGTAATGAAATTAATATACTACTCTACGATCAACTGTCTGCACCATGTTTTTCAAGCATGATCTTATTTTCATGACTTGTTATACAAGTAGAGAGGATTACGTTTCGAGACTTTAAAAACATTAATTTTAGACTCCTTGAGGAAGAATTTTTTAATATTGATTGGAATGCTTTGTATTGTTTAAATTCTGTGGATGACCAACTCTCTTTTCTGGAGCAAAACATAAATTATCTGTTCGATCTAACTGTACCAATAAAATCGAAGATTATTAGTAATAAACAAAAACCCTGGTTTTCTTCTGAAATTAAAGATTGTATCAATCAAAGAGATTTTGTCTATGCACGTTGGAAAAGATTTAAAACAACAACATTACATGATGATTATCTGACTGCTAAGAGAAACACAAATAAAATGATTAAAAAGGCCAAATCCAATTTTTATGCTGAAAAATTTTCTTCTGTTGTTGAAGTTGGTATCGGTAAATCTACGCTTCGAGAACCATGTTCGGTTGATGCAGATACAATTAATACAAAGTTTTTAAGTGTTCCTATGGTTCAAGCAGATAAAGATTATTATATCAATAGTCACTCGAATAACGATGCTGAATCCTTTTTTTCTTTTGCTGCAGTAGACCAATGTGACGTTTTATCTAGTTTATTGTCTATAAAATCGAACTCTATAGGAGTGGACGGGATTAATCCTAAGTTTCTCATGATTCTTTTACCTCAGCTACTTCCAATTATAACTTTTTTCTTTAACAAAATATTAACTTCAAGCCACTTCCCATCGAATTGGAAAATAGCTAAAATCATTCCAATACCCAAAGCTGGTTCCAATTATAAACCAGTAGCTATTCTTCCATATCTCTCTAAAGTATTCGAGCGTATTATGCACAAACAAATGACTAGTTTCTTGGATGACAATAACTTGCTAACAGATCGTCAATCTGGGTTCAGAAGGAAACACAGCTGCCTAACAGCCTTAGTTGATGTTACAGAGGAGATTAGGGAGAAACTTGATGATGGCAAGACTACATTTTTAATACTTTTAGATCATTCAAAAGCGTTTGATACCGTGGATCATAACATTCTTTGTTACAAACTTAAAAACTTTTTTAATTTTTCTTTGACCGTTACTCAGTTATTGTCAACATACTTACGTGGCAGGTATCAGTATGTAGAAACTAGAATCCAAAATTCAATGACACTGCCTGTAGCAAGGGGCGTACCTCAGGGGTCCATTGTTGGGCCACTATTATTCTCATTGTACTCAAATGACCTCCCAGGCATTTTAACAAATTGTAATGTAAGAATGTATGCGGATGACGTTCAGCTTTATACCAGCTGTAGTAATGCCCTAATCGACCAGTGTATTATCTCTATGAATCAGCAACTCCATCGTATTTATACATGGGCAACGGCAAATGGATAAGAGATAAATCCGAAAAAATCAAAATGCATTGCAATTCAAAAGCGATTTTCCAAACTAAATATTACACCTTATATAATTATAAATAATCAGAAAATTGAAATCGTTAAATCTGTTAAGAATCTAGGTATTTTTTTTAATGACACTCTTACGTGGTCGAACTATATTATGCCTGTGGTCGTACTTTCTCTATGACTAGAACTCTGTGGCAAACCCAGCATTGTACACCTATGAAAATAAGAATCCTACTTGCCAAAACTTTACTGTATGGCTGTGAGCTATTTGCGAAATGTGATACAATTAGTAAAAGGAAATTGAACGTTGCATCGAACAAAATAATCAGATATGTGTATCGACTTAATACGCGTTTTAGTGTATCTTTGTTTTCATCGCAGCTATATGGCGTTTCTTTAGATAATTTTTTACACATAAGAGTTTTAGTTTTTTTGATGTGTAAACATCTATACGCGCAGGGGGGTAAATTTCTATTTCACAATACAATCACAAAAACAGCGTAACTCATATCGGTGTGAGCTGAAGCAGATAACGCTGTGTGACTTATGATTGTATTGGTGAAAAAATTATGATATAACATTGTTTTTTTAATGCCACTTTTTTAAAAGCGTCATCTATGTGTCACTTATATATGTTTATATTGGGATATTTTTAACGTTTTACAGCAAAGGGTTGTTGAATTAGCTGAAACAGTTTTTGCTATAAGTGATACATAGATGACGCTTTCTGTTTGATTTTAAAACATGACATTAAAAAATCTTTAATTACTAGATGTTTACACATCTTCCCTGTGATCGGACTCACCTGAAATACCACAATCGGAATAAAAGGGAACCTAAGAGCTATAGCGTTGGAGATAGAATTTTTGTGAAACAGAATAGGATATTAGGTACAAAATTGTCAAAAACTTATAGATAAGAAGTTGTAAAGGAGGACAGACATACAACTGTGTTGACAGAGGGAGGAAGGGTCATTCATAAGAATAATATTTGAAGTTGAAAAGGGAACTTATTTTTTTTACTATCATTTCTTTTGTTTCTTTTTCTTCTCGCTTCAGTCTATTACTAGTGAAAACCATCCTTGGCGAAGTTAAGATTCTAGACTACACCAATTCACAGGTGGTGGCAATTGATGTGGGTTTCGCTAAGATACAATCGGGTACAGTCAAACTGATACACGTCGTCGATCTGAAAAATTACGAATCACTAATGGAAAATATTGACTCCACTATAAGATCGAACGTGAGCAATTCCCATTCTCTCTATCCTATAGCAGACAAGATAGTTTTTTAGTTTAATAGTATTTATTTTATTTATGCTTCAGCTCTATCTAGGAGCTGAGTCTTTTAATGCTAAATTATTAATGATTAATTGATTATAAAATGTTCTTCTTTATATACATATTTTCAACCTATATTAACAACAATGTGTTACCTGCACTTGGGTCAGCATAAACATAAGTGTGCCAGCGTAACAACAACATACAATAACAATATACGCAGTCATACAATGTTTTGCAAATGCAGTGGTCAACAATATTGATATTTGTTATTTCCGCATTTGCAAATATTGTACGCTATGCAGTGTGGGTATTATACAGCACACTACGAAAGTCGTGTTACGCTACACCTTCCTTTTTTATAAGAATGTTCATATAACATTTTGTTCTATGGACATTCTTTTATTATTTGTACTGTTGGGTTTTTTTTTTTTTTTTTTTTTGTGGTTGTATCAAGTGCAAGTTTCACATTTTACAATAAATTTATTTTATTTTATTTACAAATATAGATTTAAAGAAAAGAATGCATATTGTTTATTTAATATTGTATAACTTAAGTCTATTCTTATGAACTATTTGTTCTTTATTTGTTTTCTTATCAACTATGGTTACATTATTTCTGAAATCTATTTTCTTAATTTTATATGGCCCTTTATATGCCATCTCTAACTTATGTCCTGCATCATTTCTTACTAAGACTAAATCTCCTATTTTAAAATTGTAATCTAATTTTATTTTATCATAATTAATTTTTTGTTTTATTTTATTTATATCTAATAGTTTTTTAACTCTATCTATTGCTACTTCTAATCTAAATTTAATTTCCTTAGCATAATTATCTATATTATAAAGTGGTGCAACTCTACCTACTTCACTAAATTGTCTAAAATTGTTTGGAATTTTTCCAAAAATAAGTTCATAAGGGCAATAATCATGTACTGTAGATGGTGTAATGTTAAAACAGTACGTGAAATATTTGAGCCATTCATCCCAGTCGTCTTTATCTACTGATATGTAGTTTCGTACGTATTCGTTAAAAGTCCGGTGACTTCTTTCTATCGTACCTAGTGTCTGGTGATGATATGCTGTCGATGTGCGTTTATCTACCTTCAATAGGTTGCAAAGCTCTGTCAGTATAGAGTTCTTGTATTCTGTGCCCATATCCGAAATGAACGTCTTCATTGGACCGTATATAAGCACAAAATTTTCAAATATCGCTTTTGCGATCGTCTTAGCTGATTTATCTTTTATTGGTATTGTTACCAAGTATTTAGTTAAGTCACATATCATTGTGACTGCATATTCATTTCCATAAATTGACTTTGGAAATGGTCCAATTCTATCTACGTACACCGTATCAAAAGCCCTATTTGGTGTCTCCGTTATTGTCATTGGACTTTTTATATGTTTCTCCGTTTTAGCCAATTGACATTTATGGCATGTTTTCACATATATGGCAATGTCTTTTGTCATATTTTTCCAGTAATAGTATCTCCTGATCTTCTCAGTGGTTCTATATATCCCACAATGTCCTCCTTCTATAGGATCATCATGGTATTTCAGCATTATCTCACGTATTGCCTTTGCATTCGTGTTATCAATTGTAGTTACTTCGTTTAATAGCGCTATTCTGATTTCATTCAGTGTTTTATTGCCCATATTCTCAAATTCACTTATCGAGACAAATTCGAAAATCTTCTCATGTGGTGAAATTTGAATCTTATTAATATTTAGTTTACAGGCTATTCGTTCTAGCCTAGGGAAAAATTGTCCTAAGTCAATATTCCCTTTAGTAAACAAATCATCTATTCTTATGCTAGCATATATGGATTTTCCCTTTTTGATGTAACATCTGTTGGGTAAAATCTTTAATTTATAATATCTTTTGACGTCTATATTATTCAATGGTATATATACCTTGGGCTTATTATTATTATTGATATTTTGCTGATTTACTACTGGTTTACTAATTTTCTCTTCTTTAGTCATCGATCTTGTCGTGACCCTTAAAACGGATGAAATCTTGTCGTTAATATCCTTTAAGTCATTTATTGTAATGCGCGACAGTGCGTCGGCAACATAATTATCTTTTCCCCTGAGATATTCTACTGTGAAATCATATTCCTCCAGATCGAGTCTCATTCTCGTTAGCTTAGAACTTGGATTTTTCATGGAGAACAGGTATGAAAGTGGTCTATGGTCTGTTCGGACCAAAAAATGTTTTCCATATATATATGGTCTGAAATATGTGACAGCCCAGTGTATGGCAGTTAATTCCTGTTCAATGGTCGATTTGTTGCTTTCGCCTTTAGTGAAAGTTTTAGATGCATAGGCCACAGGTAGGTCTCTACCTTCATGTTCCTGTGTTAAAACTGCACCGCAAGCATGCTTACTCGCATCTATTGTTATGCAAAATTCCTTCGTAAAGTCTGGGTACTGAAGCAATGTTGGGCTCATTAATGCCTTCTTTAAGTATTTAAACGCGCACTCACAATCTTTTGTCCACTGAAATGGTACTCCCTTTTTGGATAGCCTTGTAAGGTGTCTGGAATATTCAGAGAAGTTTCTAATAAATCGTCGGTAATAGTTGCAAAACGCGACAAACCTTCGTGCGCTCTCGGCGTCCGTAGGCGTCGGGTAATTTTCTATCACCGAATATTTACTATCATCCGGTAATATTCCTCTATCAGTACATTTGTGGCCAAGGTAGGTTACCTCTCTCACAAAGAATGAACATTTTTGGGGGTGTAGTTTAAGATTGTGTTTACGGCAAAGATCAAATACATCCTTCAAATTTGAAAGCATATGTTTTTCAGAACATCCCAATACAACCAAGTCATCCATATATAGGAATGCTTGATTCGGCTTCAGACCACTGAAGGCTAATGTCATCATTCTTTGGAATGAATTCGGTGCTATTTTTATGCCATATGGTAGTCTAGTAAATCTGTATGAACCATTGTTTGTTGAAAATGACGTCAAGTCTCTAGAGTTCTTTTCCAAACCAATTTGATGAAACCCGGACATCAAGTCCAAACAAGAAAAATATTTTGCTCTACCTAGTTGGTCTAGAATATCGTCTATTCTAGGCAACGGGAATTTATCTGATATTAGTTTTTTATTTATCTGCCTATAATCTATCACCAAGCGCCATCTTTTTTCATCTGTTCCGGGAAGTGATTTCTTTGGTACCAACAGAATTGGGCTATTGTATTCCGAAAATGATGGTTCGATTATCTTGTCATCTATTAGTTTTTCAACCTGTTTGTTTATTTCCTCCTTATGAGATTCTGGTATGCGATAATTTTTAATATACGTTGGTTGATTATCTTTTACTCTCAGTTTTTGTTCATAGAAATTGTTGGTAGTAATTGTTTCAGTCCCTAAGCCAAAAATATCATTGTATTCTAAACAAAGCTTAGTTAAAATTGTTCTGAACTGTTCAGGAAAGTTTCCCTTCAAAAGGTCCAAAACTTCAGATTTTCTTTGGCTATTTTCATGTGGTTTTTGTTTTACTATTTCATAGTCAGACATTTTCTCGGTTTTTATGTTATTTTGCCTAATTGTTACTATTTTATGTGTGGTATTTAAAAAACGAACCAATGCGTTATTTGATTTTACCAGTGTATTTGGTACAAAGACACCTGGTACGATTTCTTGATTTGGTATTAGTACATCGTCTTCAAGCTCCGGAAACCTGATTTGACGAATCACTTCTGACCTTGGTGGGAGTGTTATTCCATTGAAGCCGTTCGTAAGTGGAATTTCTATTACATGCGACAGATTGGGTGGTCGTAGTACGAGGTAATCATGGTTCCCATTGAAATCTAGTATACATTTATACTTCTTAAAAAAATCCATTCCAAGGATACCGTCGCAAGGTATTGGAAAATTATTTTGTACTACTTGGAAATCATGTGGTACCAAAAAACCTCTAAATTTTAGGTCAATAAATACATTACCTATTGAACGAATTTTACCCTGTCCTATTCCACTCAATGTGGTTGTTCTGTTTCTGTTAATTTGTGTTTGATGAAAATGTTTAGTTTTTATAACCGAAATGTCTGCTCCTGTATCTACCAACAGTGTTACCGTGTTGTTCGTGTCGTTAATTTTTATATTAACATAAAAACTTAAGCTGAGGTTAAGGTTGTATATGTAGTTGGTATTGTTATTATGATATATCTCAGAGGATTTTAGCAGTTTTCCGAATCATTTTCATGTGACTCTGCTGCTCTGACGTAATTTCTGTTACGTCTGTGGTTCTGATTTTGTTGAACCCTGTTGTGAATAGGTTTTTGTTGGGGTCTGCCGTTGTTACTGTTATTACTATTATTGCGTGGGTAATTGTACCTTCCACGATATTGTCTGTAGTTATTATTTCGGTTAAACTTCTGCCCGAAATACAATACGGCATTTTGTTGCCCTGTTGCTTCAGTGCAACTGTTTATGAATTTGCCAACGGCCTCATTCATGTTACTGAATTGGCCTGCTTCCATGATAAGTTTAACTTTATCGATGGTGCAATTTTTGGTTAGTGCCTTTACTGCTACCTGTGTTGAATATTTACATGCCAATTCGCATGGCAAACCATCTGATAAATAGGCATTTTCTAATGACTTCGTTAAATTCTCTATTTCACTGCAATAGTTATTGGCAGTTTTATTGTTTTGTCGGGTAATTCATTATTTTTGCTGTCAATACCTCAACCGACTCGCCCTTTACTGAGTTTTTTAGTTTATGTATTATCTCAGTAATGGTTTGTTCATTACCTATTAAATTTCTTGCACTTCCCTTTAACTTTGTTTTTATTAAAGAGACTGCGATAGATTCGTGGTCACCTTTGATGGATTCTATTAACTGTAACGAGTCTATAAAGGAACGTAAATTTTCTGGTTTTCCATCAAATTCTATGATCAGCTTTGAAGCTGTGTTCAGAAAGTCAACGACTGTTTGTGCCATTTTTACTTCTGTACTTTCCAAAGAGGTTCCAATATTCTCTGAATTTTCAGTTTCTACTAAGAATTTTACCTCTTCGTGTAGTGTATCTGGTAATTTTACCTTAACACCCTTCTTAGATGATATAATCAGGATTCTAGTCTTGACATCTAAGAAAAAACTTTCAGCAGCTGTCCTATGTGGTGTCGTGAGTCTGTTATAATTTGCATTTAGCAAAACCCTGATTTGTTCTAACTTTTCGCATAAGATTCTAATATGTTTTATTATTGTTTCCTCTTTTGTGCTTCTATCTATATTTAAACATTTATAAGATTTGTCGAACTCCTCTTTGATTAGTCTCACCTTCTGCCAATCCATGGGAAAATTATTTAAATTTTGTTTAAGTCATTGGCTCTGCTCAAATATTTCTTTTTTAATTTCTTGGTGTTTAACCCTAGACGGGTAATCTTCGTCGATTCGACGAACACTGTTGCTCTTTTTTCAATTTTCTCCCTAATTATTGATCTTAAAACATTCTCTTTTGCAATAGCGTTAGTTTGTGTTGTGTTTTCAAGCTGTGCAGACGTTAGGCTGAGTGAGTGTAATGTAAGTGTTATTTTTTTTCATCAAACAAAAACACGCGTCGTCGAGGCGACGAAGGTTTCCTTTTGTGTGACTTTTTGCACTCGGACACAATCTGTAATTTATTTTTTACTTTGTATTTTATACTTTAGTGGTTTAAAATGTCTAGAAAATCGGGTTTATCAGATGATTTAATCGAAAAATTTCTAAATGCTTGTGATGATGACTCTGATTGCGATGCACTGATCACAGAGGACATTGATGTTGAGTCAGAAGATATTTTGCTTGAGGAAGAGGTATACGATAGCGCTGATGATATTGTAGCAGATACCGATGATGAAGAAGATGATGTGCCATTAAGTTTGCTCCGAAATACCAACATTATTACTTTTTCTAAACAAGTACTTCGTGCGAAAAATGGACATGTTTGGTCGACTAAAAAGGGAAAGAGTCATAAGCGTGGACTAAATATTGTGCATCAACGGCGAGGACCAACACGTGAAGTAAGTGGCCTAATTGATCCGTTATCATGCTTTCAGCAATTCATATGCGATGAAATTTTGGACGAAATCGTAAAGTGGACAAATGTTGAAATTGAGACTAAAAGTCAAAATTATGCAATCAAAAGTGCCACTGTATGTCCCACAAATACAACTGAAATAAAGGCATTTATTGGAGTACTAGTTTTAACTGCTGCATTGAAAGATAATCATCTTACTACGGAAGAAATTTTCGATGTTTCTTTTTGTGGCAATAGATATAACTCCACCATGAGTGAAAAAAGATTTAAATTTCTATTGGCTTGCCTACGATTTGATGATAAATCTTTGAGACTTTCTCTGATATCTGATAAGTTTGCACCAATACGCAAAATTTGGGAAATTTTTGTCGCAAAATGTAGAGAAAATTACAAATGTGGACCTTATGTGACAATTGACGAGCAGTTACTAGCATTCCGTGGCAGATGTCCATTTCGGATGTATATTCCGAACAAACCTGCTAAGTACGGCTTAAAAATAGTAATTTTATGCGACAGCGCTACGAAGTATATGGTTGATGCAATGCCATATTTAGGCAAGGGCACAAATAGCGGAAATCTTCCTCTGGGGGAATTTTGTGTCAAGGAATTGACGAAGACTATTCATGGCTCTAATCGAAACGTAACAATGGACAATTGGTTTACCTCGATTCCTCTGGCAAAATCTCTACTCCTTGAGCCATACAAGTTGACAATTGTGGGAACGCTTCGAAGCAATAAGAGGGAAATTCCAAAAGAAATGTCCAATTCACCCAAAAGACGAGTAGGAACTTCAATATTTGGCTACGACAATGAATTGACACTACTTTCTTATAAACCGAAGCCTAATAAAGTCGTTCATTTACTCTCGTCATGCAACGAAGAAGGTACAATAAATGAAGCAACATCCAAACCTAGCATGATTGAATTTTATAACCAAACGAAAGGAGGTGTCGATACCTTTGACCAAATGTGCGGTAATATGTCGACAAGCCGTAAAACAAATCGGTGGCCTATGTGTATGTTTTATGGAGTGCTAAATATGGCTTTTGTCAATAGTTACGTGATATATGTACACAATATGTTAGCAGCAGGCAAGAATCCCATCCAACGACGCGAGTTTTTAAAAAATATACATTCGGGCTTTGTTGAGCCTTGGATGAAACAGCGCTTAAATGTTATTACTCTTCAATCAACGATAAAACAAAATATAATGAATATAACTGCAAATATTAAAACGGCGAATGCTGAAAATGTAAAAGAAGAAAAAAAGCGCAAAGTTTGTAAATATTGTCCATATGAAAAAAGAAGAATGACAAAGACTGTATGCAATAATTGCAATAGCCACATATGTGGGGAGCACAAAGTTGAACTTTGTGTCTACTGTACAAAGAATTAATTTTTCTATGTTTTCTTTTTTAATTATTATAATGAAGTATGTTTTAAGTTGATTTGTGACAGTGGAAACACCATAAATTTTTTTTTTTGTTAACTTATGCTAAGAATTAATTACATGTACCTAGTCAAGACCAAAAAAATGGACTGAAGAGCGAATTGATCAAAAATAAATCAAAAAACTTTAAAATAAATAGGTTCTGTGTTTTTCTTTTTTGCTAAAGTCCATTATAGATTAGAAAAACTATAACGATATTATATTGTAAATTTTTTGTTAAAATTTTTTAAGTTATATAGGACTTCGTCGATTCGACGAAGATTACCTTCAATGTATGTAAAATATGATTACCCTTCTAGGGTTAAGGCATAAATATGTAATGCAAAATTTAAGCTAATCAGTACGGTTATTATTAGTAAACAACACTCAATTAATTTTAGGTCGATTGAGTCTTCTTTTATTTCTACTTCATTAATAACATTTGCATTGGGATTCTCTATTTTTGATTGACGACCTCCCATTTTCCTTCGCTATTTATTTTGTATTTTTTTCTATTATTTATTTCTATTAAATATTTTTCTGACTGCCTCAATAATTTAACCGAATCTTATATCTTGCTAATTATATATCTTCCCTAGTGATTCATTATTTATACTATTTTACATGCATCAGTTTTATTTATGTATATATTTAATTTATAAAATATTTCATTCTAATTTAATATCTGTTTTTTTTTTCAACAGCATAATTACCATAGTGTTTTTGTTTTTATATATATAATAGCATCAAGATTAAATATAACCTTTTCAAAAAAATTAGATTAATTGAACTGCATTCCTTTGTGGATTTTTTCTTACAAATTACTGTTTTTATTTTCTATTTAAAATTTTTTTTTTTTTATTTATTTATTTGCCAAGAGCGGTTAACGCTTTCTGGCCTACGGGTGCATAACGGGATGCTCCACTTTTTTTTTTTTTTGTTTTTGGTAAAACTAGGATGAACTACCTGTTCGTTGTTTTATTAGGGGCATATTGATGTGTATATTGATATATACCAGGGGTCTTTTGATGTGTTTTTCCTTCGTTTTCTGCTGGCCCGTCTTTCTTCTGTACTCTTCTATGAAGATAGGTTTTGGCCCTTCCGCCATTGATTTTGCAATCTCCACTGTCTTTAGGCCGGACAGTATCTTCCTTCAACGCAGCTGATGGATCGTTGTGGCTGATCCACCAGGACAATATTATTATGCGATTTTTTTTTTTTTTTTTTTTTATTTTCAGGATTGCTCAATTTGAGAGCATAATCCTTGTATTATATATATATTTTTTTTCGTAATATATATATATATATTTTTTTTACAATGCTCATCTAAGGAGCACTGGCAGGATCGCCATATAGCAGACAAGATAGTTTTTTAGTTTAATAGTATTTATTTTATTTATGCTTCAGCTCTATCTAGGAGCTGAGTCTTTTAATGCTAAATTATTAATGATTAATTGATTATAAAATGTTCTTCTTTATATACATATTTTCAACCTATATTAACAACAATGTGTTACCTGCACTTGGGTCAGCATAAACATAAGTGT
Organism: Cordilura impudica; assembly: GCA_963682025.1. Lineage (NCBI taxonomy): Eukaryota > Metazoa > Arthropoda > Insecta > Diptera > Scathophagidae > Cordilura > Cordilura impudica. The sequence continues at coordinate 45,844,432 of OY821522.1, forward strand.
GCCAGCGTAACAACAACATACAATAACAATATACGCAGTCATACAATGTTTTGCAAATGCAGTGGTCAACAATATTGATATTTGTTATTTCCGCATTTGCAAATATTGTACGCTATGCAGTGTGGGTATTATACTGTAGCGTAACACGACTTTCGTAGTGTGCTGTATAATACCCACACTGCATAGCGTACAATATTTGCAAATGCGGAAATAACAAATATCAATATTGTTGACCACTGCATTTGCAAAACATTGTATGACCGCGTATATTCTTATTGTATGTTGTTGTTACGCTGGCACACTTATGTTTATGCTGACCCAAGTGCAGGTAACACATTGTTGTTGTTAATATAGGTTGAAAATATGTATATAAAGAAGAACCTTTTATAATCAATTACTCATTAATAATTTATCAATCAAACAATTAATAGTTTAGCTCCTAGATAGAGCTGAAATAATAATAATAATAAATACTATTTAAAACACAAAAACTATTTTGTTTGCTATATGGCGATCCTGCCAGTGCTCCTTAGATGAGCATTGCAGAAAATATATATAATTCAAGGATTATGCTCTTAAATTGAGCAATCCTGAATAGAATAATAATAAAAAAAAAAAAAACACATAATAATTTTGTCCTGGTGGATCAGCCACAACGATCCATCAGCTGCGTTGAAGGAAGATACTGTCTGGCCTAAAGACAGTGGTGCTTAAAATCAATGGCGGAAGGGCCAAAACCTATCTCCATAGAAGAGTATAGAAGAAGGACGGGCCAGCAGAAAAAGAAGGAAAAACACATCAAAAGACCTCTGGTATATATCAATATACACATCAATATGCCCCTAACAGGTTCATCCTAGTTTTACCAAAAACAAAAAAAAAAAAAAAAAAAAACAAAAAAGTGGAGCATCCCGTTATGCACCAGTAGGTCAGAAAGCGTTAACCGCTCTTGACAAATAAACAAAAACAAATAATTAGAAAACACAATAATTTATAAGAGGGAAAAAATTGTAAGAGATATAAAAAAAAAAAAAAAATAAAAATCCACAAAGGAATGTAGTTCAATTAATCTGATTTGTTCTGTATAAAAAGCTATTATTTAATCTTGATACAATTATATAAAGAGAAAAAAATAACTTTTGTAATTATGCTGTTTAAGAGAGAAAAAAAAAACACAAATTAAATTAAATTTTTTTTTTTAAATTAAATATATACATAAATAAAACTGATGCATGTAAAATAGTATAAGCTATTGATAAAAATAATGAATTACTAGGGAAGATATATAATTAGCAAGATATAAGATTCGGTTAAATTATTGAGGCAGTCAGAAAAATATTTAATAGAAATAAATAATAGGAAAATATGCAAAATAAATAGCGAAAGAAAATGGGAGGTCGTCAATCAAAAATAGAGAATCCCAATGCAAATGTTATTAATGAAGTTGAAATAAAAGAAGACTCAATCGACCTAAAATTAATTGAGTGTTGTTTACTAATAATAACCGTACTGATTAGCTTAAATTTTGCATTACATATTTATGCCTTAAACACCAAGAAATTAAAAAAGAAATATTTGAGCAGAGCCAATGACTTAAACAAAATTTAAATAATTTTCCCATGGATTGGCAAGAAATAATTCAGAAGGTGAGACTAATCAAAGAGGAGTTCGACAAATCTTATAAATGTTTAAATATAGATAGAAGCACAAAAGAGGAAACAATAATAAAACATATTAGAATCTTATGCGAAAAGTTAGAACAAATCAGGGTTTTGCTAAATGCAAATTATAACAGACTCACGACACCACATAGGACAGCTGCTGAAAGTTTTTTCTTAGATGTCAAGACTAGAATCCTGATTATATCATCTAAGAAGGGTGTTAAGGTAAAATTACCAGATACACTACACGAAGAGGTAAAATTCTTAGTAGAGACTGAAAATTCAGAGAATACTGGAACCTCTTTAGAAAATACAGAAGTAAAAATGACACAAACAGTCGTTGACTTTCTGAACACAGCTTCAAAGCTGATCATAGAATTTGATGGAAAACCAGAAAATTTACGTTCCTTTATAGACTCGTTACAGTTAATAGAATCCATCAAAGGTGACCACGAATCTATCGCAGTCTCTTTAATAAAAACAAAGTTAAAGGGGAGTGCAAGAAATTTAATAGGTAATGAACAAACCATTACTGAGATAATACATAAACTAAAAAACTCAGTAAAGGGCGAGTCGGTTGAGGTATTGACAGCAAAAATAATGAATACCCGACAAAACAATAAAACTGCCAATAACTATTGCAGTGAAATAGAGAATTTAACGAAGTCATTAGAAAATGCCTATTTATCAGATGGTTTGCCATGCGAATTGGCATGTAAATATTCAACACAGGTTGCAGTAAAGGCACTAACCAAAAATTGCACCATCGATAAAGTTAAACTTATCATGGAAGCAGGCCAATTCAGTAACATGAATGAGGCCGTTGGCAAATTCATAAACAGTTGCACTGAAGCAACAGGGCAACAAAATGCCGTATTGTATTTCGGGCAGAAGTTTAACCGAAATAATAACTACAGACAATATCGTGGAAGGTACAATTACCCACGCAATAATAGTAATAACAGTAACAACGGCAGACCCCAACAAAAACCTATTTACAACAGGGTTCAACAAAATCAGAACCACAGACGTAACAGAAATTACGTCAGAGCAGCAGAGTCACATGAAAATGATTCGGAAAACTGCTAAAATCCTCTGAGATATATCATAATAACAATACCAACTACATATACAACCTTAACCTCAGCTTAAGTTTTTATGTTAATATAAAAATTAACGACACGAACAACACGGTAACACTGTTGGTAGATACAGGAGCAGACATTTCGGTTATAAAAACTAAACATTTTCATCAAACACAAATTAACAGAAACAGAACAACCACATTGAGTGGAATAGGACAGGGTAAAATTCGTTCAATAGGTAATGTATTTATTGACCTAAAATTTAGAGGTTTTTTGGTACCACATGATTTCCAAGTAGTACAAAATAATTTTCCAATACCTTGCGACGGTATCCTTGGAATGGATTTTTTTAAGAAGTATAAATGTATACTAGATTTCAATGGGAACCATGATTACCTCGTACTACGACCACCCAATCTGTCGCATGTAATAGAAATTCCACTTACGAACGGCTTCAATGGAATAACACTCCCACCAAGGTCAGAAGTGATTCGTCAAATCAGGTTTCCGGAGCTTGAAGACGATGTACTAATACCAAATCAAGAAATCGTACCAGGTGTCTTTGTACCAAATACACTGGTAAAATCAAATAACGCATTGGTTCGTTTTTTAAATACCACACATAAAATAGTAACAATTAGGCAAAATAACATAAAAACCGAGAAAATGTCTGACTATGAAATAGTAAAACAAAAACCACATGAAAATAGCCAAAGAAAATCTGAAGTTTTGGACCTTTTGAAGGGAAACTTTCCTGAACAGTTCAGAACAATTTTAACTAAGCTTTGTTTAGAATACAATGATATTTTTGGCTTAGGGACTGAAACAATTACTACCAACAATTTCTATGAACAAAAACTGAGAGTAAAAGATAATCAACCAACGTATATTAAAAATTATCGCATACCAGAATCTCATAAGGAGGAGATAAACAAACAGGTTGAAAAACTAATAGATGACAAGATAATCGAACCATCATTTTCGGAATACAATAGCCCAATTCTGTTGGTACCAAAGAAATCACTTCCCGGAACAGATGAAAAAAGATGGCGCTTGGTGATAGATTATAGGCAGATAAATAAAAAACTAATATCAGATAAATTCCCGTTGCCTAGAATAGACGATATTCTAGACCAACTAGGTAGAGCAAAATATTTTTCTTGTTTGGACTTGATGTCCGGGTTTCATCAAATTGGTTTGGAAAAGAACTCTAGAGACTTGACGTCATTTTCAACAAACAATGGTTCATACAGATTTACTAGACTACCATATGGCTTAAAAATAGCACCGAATTCATTCCAAAGAATGATGACATTAGCCTTCAGTGCTCTGAAGCCGAATCAAGCATTCCTATATATGGATGACTTGGTTGTATTGGGATGTTCTGAAAAACATATGCTTTCAAATTTGAAGGATGTATTTGATCTTTGCCGTAAACACAATCTTAAACTACACCCCCAAAAATGTTCATTCTTTGTGAGAGAGGTAACCTACCTTGGCCACAAATGTACTGATAGAGGAATATTACCGGATGATAGTAAATATTCGGTGATAGAAAATTACCCGACGCCTACGGATGCCGAGAGCGCACGAAGGTTTGTCGCGTTTTGCAACTATTACCGACGATTTATTAGAAACTTCTCTGAATATTCCAGACACCTTACAAGGCTATCCAAAAAGGGAGTACCATTTCAGTGGACAAAAGATTGTGAGTGCGCGTTTAAATACTTAAAGAAGGCATTAATGAGCCCAACATTGCTTCAGTACCCAGACTTTACGAAGGAATTTTGCATAACAACAGATGCGAGTAAGCATGCTTGCGGTGCAGTTTTAACACAGGAACATGAAGGTAGACACCTACCTGTGGCCTATGCATCTAAAACTTTCACTAAAGGCGAAAGCAACAAATCGACCATTGAACAGGAATTAACTGCCATACACTGGGCTGTCACATATTTCAGACCATATATATATGGAAAACATTTTTTGGTCCGAACAGACCATAGACCACTTTCATACCTGTTCTCCATGAAAAATCCAAGTTCTAAGCTAACGAGAATGAGACTCGATCTGGAGGAATATGATTTCACAGTAGAATATCTCAGGGGAAAAGATAATTATGTTGCCGACGCACTGTCGCGCATTACAATAAATGACTTAAAGGATATTAACGACAAGATTTCATCCGTTTTAAGGGTCACGACAAGATCGATGACTAAGGAAGAGAAAATTAGTAAACCAGTAGTAAATCAGCAAAATATCAATAATAATAATAAGCCCAAGGTATATATACCATTGAATAATATAGACGTCAAAAGATATTATAAATTAAAGATTTTACCCAACAGATGTTACATCAAAAAGGGAAAATCCATATATGCTAGCATAAGAATAGATGATTTGTTTACTAAAGGGAATATTGACTTAGGACAATTTTTCCCTAGGCTAGAACGAATAGCCTGTAAACTAAATATTAATAAGATTCAAATTTCACCACATGAGAAGATTTTCGAATTTGTCTCGATAAGTGAATTTGAGAATATGGGCAATAAAACACTGAATAAAATCAGAATAGCGCTATTAAACGAAGTAACTAAAATTGATAACACGAATGCAAAGGCAATACGTGAGACAATGCTGAAATACCATGATGATCCTATAGAAGGAGGACATTGTGGGATATATAGAACCACTGAGAAGATCAGGAGATACTATTACTGGAAAAATATGACAAAAGACATTGCCAAATATGTGAAAACATGCCATAAATGTCAATTGGCTAAAACGGAGAAACATATAAAAAGTCCAATGACAATAACGGAGACACCAAATAGGGCTTTTGATACGGTGTACGTAGATACAATTGGACCATTTCCAAAGTCAATTTATGGAAATGAATATGCAGTCACAATGATATGTGACTTAACTAAATACTTGGTAACAATACCAATAAAAGATAAATCAGCTAAGACGATCGCAAAAGCGATATTTGAAAATTTTGTGCTTATATACGGTCCAATGAAGACGTTCATTTCGGATATGGGCACAGAATACAAGAACTCTATACTGACAGAGCTTTGCAACCTATTGAAGGTAGATAAACGCACATCGACAGCATATCATCACCAGACACTAGGTACGATAGAAAGAAGTCACCGGACTTTTAACGAATACGTACGAAACTACATATCAGTAGATAAAGACGACTGGGATGAATGGCTCAAATATTTCACGTACTGATTTAACACTACACCATCTACAGTACATGATTATTGCCCTTATGAACTTATTTTTGGAAAAATTCCAAACAATTTTTGACAATTTAGTGAAGTAGATAGAGTTGCACCACTTTATAATATAGATAATTATGCTAAGGAAATTAAATTTAGATTAGAAGTAGCAATAGATAGAGTTAAAAAACTATTAGACATAAATAAAATAAAACAAAAAATTAATTATGATAAAACAAAATTAGATTACAATTTTAAAATAGGAGATTTAGTCTTGGTAAGAAATGATGCAGGACATAAGTTAGAGATGGCATATAAAGGGCCATATAAAATTAAGAAAATAGATTTCAGAAATAATGTAACCATAGTTGATAAGAAAACAAATAAAGAACAAATAGTTCATAAAAATAGACTTAAGTTATACAATATTAAATAAACGATATGCATTCTTTTCTTTAAATCTAAATTTATTGTAAAATGTGAAACTTGCACTTGATACAACCACAAAAAAAAAAAAAAAAAAAACCCAACAGTACAAATAATAAAAGAATGTCCATAGAACAAAATGTTATATGAACATTCTTATAAAAAAGGAAGGTGTAGCGTAACACGACTTTCGTAGTGTGCTGTATAATACCCACACTGCATAGCGTACAATATTTGCAAATGCGGAAATAACAAATATCAATATTGTTGACCACTGCATTTGCAAAACATTGTATGACTGCGTATATTCTTATTGTATGTTGTTGTTACGCTGGCACACTTATGTTTATGCTGACCCAAGTGCAGGTAACACATTGTTGTTGTTAATATAGGTTGAAAATATGTATATAAAGAAGAACCTTTTATAATCAATTACTCATTAATAATTTATCAATCAAACAATTAATAGTTTAGCTCCTAGATAGAGCTGAAATAATAATAATAATAAATACTATTTAAAACACAAAAACTATTTTGTTTGCTATAATACAGCACACTACGAAAGTCGTGTTACGCTACAATCCTTTCCTCATCCATGAAATCCGACAAATTAAAAATCATTTAGACTATCTTAAACCTAGAAAATTTGCATAAACCGTTAAGCGGTGCGGACCTGAAAAATTGAAAAGCGGAATGTACAATAAAAATTTTTATTTAAAAAAACTATATTAAAAAAATAAAAAATTAAAGTTTTCATACGCAAAGAAAAAAAAACGAAAAAATATATCCAATAAGTGTTGTTCTTTTACATATAATTTTAAAACAATTTTAAACAAATTTTAAAAACAATTTTATTAAAAACGAAAATTCAAGTAAAAGCGAAAAAATTCAAACCAACACAATCTAAAATTTCTACTAACAACAAACGTAAGAATCACTCTTTTCTTATTTTACATCAAGAGCTAAAACCAAAAAACATAACAAAACCTAACAAACCAAACATGGTGTCCAAAGTCCAATGCCTTTTTCTAATATGAAAAAATTATCAGTGAGAAGAAGCAAACGTAATAATAAAAACCACAACAATAACAATAAATCAACTTTAAACAAACTTAACAGCACACAAGAAATGAGTTCAACTGAAGAAATAAATGTAACACAGGAAGAAATATTTAATAACGAAGAGTTTAATGATCTTGAATTTAATCCTATACCGACTACAACTATTACAAATAATCCCACGCAAAAGCGATTAAGAGATAAATTTCAAAACTCTTTCGTTGGTAATACAAGTAAGAGTCCGCGGTTAACGAACATAGATTCGCCTTTTAAATCTTTAAATATAATTGATAAACGCTTCGACAAATTAACTTCAGAAATAGAGACAATGATAAACAATAAACTAACTGAGTGCAAAACAGAGCTCTTAAATATGTTTGATAAGAGTTTTAACATCATTAAAACTGAACTAAAAAATGTTACTGAAAGAGTGCAGCAATTAGAAATAGTCGCGGATAACATAAAAAGTATGCAAACTGAAATAAATAGCTTAAAAACAAAATTAAAGCTGCAAGAAAATAAAAACGTTACGTTTAAATGAAATTCCTTATAAAGAAAATGAAAATCTCTTTTTAATATTTGAAAAAATTTGCAATACAATAAATATAACTGTCCCTGCTGTCAAAACTATTTATCGGTTACAAAACGCAAATAACAAAAATAAAAACAACTGTAAAGATGCGGTTATAATTGTTAAGATGTGGTCTCCATATGACAAAAACTAATTTTTAAAATCATTTGCTAATTACCGTAAAATTAATAAAGGCTTTAATTTCTGTTTAAAACACCTTGGAGAATCTTCAAACAATAAATTTTTTGCCAATGAAAATCTTACTCAGTATAATTTTACCATTCTACGTGCGACAATAAAACTAAAAAAGGAAAATCGTCTTCACAGTGCCTTTAGTATGCGTGGTCTAGTATATATTAAAAAGACTGCGGAAAGCAACATAATAAGAATTGATGATATAGAATATCTGGATGATTTATTTCGAGAACCAGAACCCGCACCTAATGCTAATGAACGTTTTCATACAACTTATTATTAAAATCTTATTTTCTAACTATTTTGTTTTATTTTTAACACTTTATACCATTTTAAATACATTAATATATACGTTTATACAAATTTTAAATTTTTTTCAAATCAATATTTCAACAAACAATGTTAACTATAACTTTTTTATCAAACTTATTACTTCGTGCGTTACTCGATCATTATTTTTAAAACTTAAAAATGAACAATACTTATAAAATAAATTCCAGGCATAATGTTGCGAATATGGTTAGAGTCCTTGCCAATCAGAGGAAAGGTATTAAAATATATCATATCAATGCTCAAAGCTTAAGGAAAAAGATTGACGAATTTAGATTGATATTTGAAAACTCAGGTGTCGATTTTATATGTGTTTCGTAAACATGGTTTGATTCCGAAATTACAGACTTTTCTGTTTCCTTAAATGGATATAATTTACGTAGAGTTGATAGAGAAGATGGATATGGCGGCGTTGCTATGTACATAAAAAAGGGGATTTCTTTTAGCATCAAATGTACATCTAAGGAAAATTGTGATTTTGAGGACATAGATAATACAGATCCTCTAAATCTAATTGAGTATCTATTTATCGAGGTAAATAATGAAGGTAGAAAATTGCTTTTAGGGAGTGTTTACAGGCCTAATAAGAATCTTTGTACCAGGCGATTTTTTTCGAACTTTGGAAACGCAAACAGCTTTGTACGATGATGTTATCATAGCAGGAGATTTTAATTCAAACCTTCTGGTAGATTGTAGTTTCTCTGATGAATGTGCCTCGATTGGTTTAATATCACCTAATATCTTACATCCTACACACCTCACTGCAATTATTAATACGCTTTTGGATTTGGTTCTTGTGAGTAATGAAATTAATATACTACTCTACGATCAACTGTCTGCACCATGTTTTTCAAGCATGATCTTATTTTCATGACTTGTTATACAAGTTGAGAGGATTACGTTTCGAGACTTTAAAAACATTAATTTTAGACTCCTTGAGGAAGAATTTTTTAATATTGATTGGAATGCTTTGTATTGTTTAAATTCTGTGGATGACCAACTCTCTTTTCTGGAGCAAAACATAAATTATCTGTTCGATCTAACTGTACCAATAAAATCGAAGATTATTAGTAATAAACAAAAACCCTGGTTTTCTTCTGAAATTAAAGATTGTATCAATCAAAGAGATTTTGTCTATGCACGTTGGAAAAGATTTAAAACAACAACATTACATGATGATTATCTGACTGCTAAGAGAAACACAAATAAAATGATTAAAAAGGCCAAATCCAATTTTTATGCTGAAAAATTTTCTTCTGCCATTGGCTCCAAAAGAACATGGCAAACGATACGCGAAGTTGGTATCGGTAAATCTACGCTTCGAGAACCATGTTCGGTTGATGCAGATACAATTAATACAAAGTTTTTAAGTGTTCCTATGGTTCAAGCAGATAAAGATTATTATATCAATAGTCACTCGAATAACGATGCTGAATCCTTTTTTTCTTTTGCTGCAGTAGACCAATGTGACGTTTTATCTAGTTTATTGTCTATAAAATCGAACTCTATAGGAGTGGACGGGATTAATCCTAAGTTTCTCATGATTCTTTTACCTCAGCTACTTCCAATTATAACTTTTTTCTTTAACAAAATATTAACTTCAAGCCACTTCCCATCGAATTGGAAAATAGCTAAAATCATTCCAATACCCAAAGCTGGTTCCAATTATAAACCAGTAGCTATTCTTCCATATCTCTCTAAAGTATTCGAGCGTATTATGCACAAACAAATGACTAGTTTCTTGGATGACAATAACTTGCTAACAGATCGTCAATCTGGGTTCAGAAGGAAACACAGCTGCCTAACAGCCTTAGTTGATGTTACAGAGGAGATTAGGGAGAAACTTGATGATGGCAAGACTACATTTTTAATACTTTTAGATCATTCAAAAGCGTTTGATACCGTGGATCATAACATTCTTTGTTACAAACTTAAAAACTTTTTTAATTTTTCTTTGACCGTTACTCAGTTATTGTCAACATACTTACGTGGCAGGTATCAGTATGTAGAAACTAGAATCCAAAATTCAATGACACTGCCTGTAGCAAGGGGCGTACCTCAGGGGTCCATTGTTGGGCCACTATTATTCTCATTGTACTCAAATGACCTCCCAGGCATTTTAACAAATTGTAATGTAAGAATGTATGCGGATGACGTTCAGCTTTATACCAGCTGTAGTAATGCCCTAATCGACCAGTGTATTATCTCTATGAATCAGCAACTCCATCGTATTTATACATGGGCAACGGCAAATGGATAAGAGATAAATCAGAAAAAATCAAAATGCATTGCAATTCAAAAGCGACTTTCCAAACTAGATATTACACCTTATATAATTATAAATAATCAGAAAATTGAAATCGTTAAATCTGTTAAGAATCTAGGTATTTTTTTTAATGACACTCTTACGTGGTCGAACTATATTATGCCTGTGGTCGTACTTTCTCTATGACTAGAACTCTGTGGCAAACCCAGCATTGTACACCTATGAAAATAAGAGTCCTACTTGCCAAAACTTTACTGTATGGCTGTGAGCTATTTGCGAAATGTGATACAATTATTAAAAGGAAATTGAACGTTGCATCGAACAAAATAATCAGATATGTGTATCGACTTAATACGCGTTTTAGTGTATCTTTGTTTTCATCGCAGCTATATGGCGTTTCTTTAGATAATTTTTTACACATAAGAGTTTTAGTTTTTTTGATGTGTAAACATCTATACGCGCAGGGGGGTAAATTTCTATTTCACAATACAATCACAAAAACAGCGTAACTCATATCGGTGTGAGCTGAAGCAGATAACGCAGTGTGACTTATGATTGTATTGGTGAAAAAATTATGATATAACATTGTTTTTTTAATGCCACTTTTTTAAAAGCGTCATCTATGTGTCACTTATATATGTTTATATTGGGATATTTTTAACGTTTTACAGCAAAGGGTTGTTGAATTAGCTGAAACAGTTTTTGCTATAAGTGATACATAGATGACGCTTTCTGTTTGATTTTAAAACATGACATTAAAAAATCTTTAATTACTAGATGTTTACACATCTTCCCTGTGATCGGACTCACATGATTTTTTTACCTAAAATAGTATATACTCACAAACCGGATCATCTGTACGACAAACTTTATATTTCAGATATAAGCAGGGGAAAAAGAATTAGATCAATTAGATATAAAAGTTTAATATCGGAGTGGCATTTCTACATATTCGCGGTATCTCTCTGGAATTCTATACCCCATAGCTCTCAACTTTTAATTAACGCACGAAAATGTAAAGAAAATATTTTTAAACTGTTTTCGGCATAACAATTTAAAACATTAAATATTATTTGATATTATAATACATTTGATTAAATTAAATTTCAAATATTTCAACTTTATTCTTTAATTTTAATCTTATTGTTCTTTGCATTTTATATAAAGAAAATTTGTTATTAGTTATTAATTTATTAACGATTTTATAATTTTAAATACAATCAGTTCCATACTGCAAAATAAGACTTTTGGTCTTGTGTATGGAGCAGTTCCAATAAATAAATAAATAAATAAAATAAATAAATAGAAATAAACGATCTCTGAATTTTATTGGCTCTGCATGGAAGTGGGTTGCCGGTTACCCAGACCATGATGATTTCGAAATAATACAACAAAAAATAAATAACGCTTTGGAAAATAATAATAGACAAGTAATCATTAATAGAATGACTTTGGATAAAATTAACGAAATTACTCTAAGGACCAATCAAATTCTGAGATCCGAAAGAACCGTAGACCCGATGGATTCCTTAATGACTAAACTAAAATATAAATTAGAAATTATAAAAGACGAGGTCGTCAACCTTCAATACGCCATCCATTGGGCGAAATTAGGAGTCTTAAACTCATTTATTTTAACTAACGATGAAATAAAAACAGCTGAAAAGCTCTTTTCCACTGAGAATATTACGTATTTGAATATTGAGGAATCTTTCGAGTTTAGCGAAATTAAAGTAGCTACTAATCATAATTCTCTTCTTTATATTATAAACATCCCAACAACAAGGGAAGAATTTTGTACTAATCTAGTAATAACTCCTGTAAAGTCAGGGAAAATCAGTAGTAAGATCGAATTTAATAAAGTTTTAAAATGCAAAGAGAAGGTCTAAGGTATTAAGAAAAGTTGTAAAAACTATAGCAAGTTGACATTATGCAATGGCAACGAAATTGAGGATATTAGTGAATCCAAATGCCTACCTAACTTGATACGGAGTAGACCTTCTAACTGTACCCTGACGAATGATCATCATCTTCACATGGTACAAGAAGTATTACCCGGTGCACTCTTGTTGAATCAATTTAATGGTACCATCTCTGTAGGTAACGAGTCTTACAATTTAAATGGTACTTTTCTAATAAAATTTCATAACGAAACAGTTTCTGTAAACGGTAAGACTTTTAGTTTATCGGAAATAACATTCTCTAATTCTCTAGCAGCAGTGGTACAGCCAAAGATGAATGATCCCCACATTGAAGAGGCCCTTACTCTAGACTTGATAAGAGAAATGCATGTTAATAACACAGAGTCAATCACACTCCTGAATATTCAGAGTAAATGGGGTGATCTCATAAGCTGCTCATTGATAATTGTTGTAGTAATTGCCAGTGTTTTTGCCTGCTTAAAGGGGAGATGTAAACCTAAAGAAAGAAACTGTTTCCCTAAAGCCAACCTCAACATTGGTTCGATACAAAATGCATCCCAAACGGATGATGTGGTAAAAGGTTACTCAATATCAAGAATTTCTCAAATCCCCTACTTTTGATCTAACAATCGAGACGATTGTTCTATGGGGGAAAGAGTTAACACAAAAAATATTTATTTATGATTTCCTCTTTCAAACACCTTTTGTCTAAATTTCATATTCGCACACATGCCATTTTTTATTATTACAAATTGCTGCAGTTTACTTAAAATACTTTCCCATAAAATTGTGACCAAATTGCGGCGCGTGTCGCAATATTAAAATAAGAACAGTTCAATTCTATAAATTCTTATTATGAAATTGCTGACGCTATGTCTGCAATGAATAGCGATATTTGTTTTGTATTGTTGTTGTTTTTTTTTTTATAATATCTTCCCCACTAATGTGACCCAAAAAATTTTAACTTATAAATAAAATTTTTTTGACTACTAAACTTTAGTTGTAGTCAAGTACTCAAACATATCGCGTTTTATTAAATTAAACGTAATTTATATAACTATATAAGTCCTTGTTTCTAATAGTGTTCCCACTCCCCATACAATTGTGGCTTTTGAATCACTCTACCAGTGCGCGTCATATATTCTTCCACCATAGGGTGAATGTTCACACTATTAGAAGTCTCAGAAATGCTCCCATTGTCGGCATTCGAACCACCTCCCATCCCAATAGGAACATTACTCGGTACTTCATCATTATCGTGAGTATCATTTTAATTAGTTTCATCGTCGTTTACAACTTGTTTCTTATTACTAACTTCATTATCATATCCATCTAAATAATCAAAATAACTATTCTCCGCTTGCTTCCTCGTAGTCACTATCAGTCGCCTATTTCTCCGATACGTATTGCCATTTCCATTAGATGGGAAATCAATCTGGCTCGCCTTCGCCTATTTTTGTGTGGCAAAGCTGATCCGGGAAGCCCAAAGGACCACACACCAATTAGCGCTGTGCTGTGACGTCAATGCACACCATCCGATCTGGGGAACTACCAATTTGAACGAAAGAGCTGAGTTACTTTTGGAGTTTTTATTAAGTACTAACCTACATATATATAACAAGGGAAATGAACCGACTTTTGTAACTAGTATTCGTAGGGAGGTTCTTGACGTTACCTTTGTATCGGACACATTATTTGATAAAATTGATTGCTGGAGGGTGTTGCATGACCACTCCTTTTCCGACATTGAATTTTTGGTTAGAGAAAAAGACCCGGTAGAAAGTGTCCCCAGAAATCTGAAGAGGGCAAATTGGGTTAAGTATAGGAAAACCTTTGCCGGGTTATTGGAGACAATACCCTTATCCCAACCGCGTAATTCCGAGAACATTGATGGTCTTGTGGATCATATTACGTCGGTTTTTAACAAATCCTTAGATACTTCTTGCCCCGCGGCAAGGATAAAGGGCAAGAAGGAAACACCATGGTGGACTAGCGAGCTGCAATAGGGCAGAGATACTCTTTAATAAGGCAAAGTCTTCAAGAGCGGACGTGAATTGGTTGGCCTACAAGCTGCAGCTTAGGACCTACAAGAAGAAGATTAGAACGGCCAAATGTGATTCTTGGAAAAAATTCTGTGATAATATATTTAAGTCGTTTCCGAAGCATCCAGGTTGCGAAAGGTTCAGGCTTCTACCCTTCACATGTTAGGTTATTTGAAAGATCCATTGGGGGTGTGGACTACCACTAGTGGAGAATCACCTAGCCTGCTACTGGACACCCGTTTTCCGGGCAACTCCCCTACGTCGCTTCAGGCGTCAGAAAACTAAGACGCTAGTACGACGGATATTGCTTCGGAGATAGTCAACATACCAACATTGAACTGGGCGATTAGAAACTTCAACCTTTACAAATCTCCAGGGCCTGACTGTATCATTCCAGCTGAATTGCAGAACGTCGGACTACATTTTCCCTTGGCTATGTAAGTTTTTCACTTGCTGCATCAACTCAGCGTATATTCCCAAAAGCTGGAAAAAGTTCAATCACTGTCCCAAAAGACTTCAGACTAATAAGTCTATCATCGCTCTTATTGAAGACAATGGAGCGTATGATAGATTCTTACTTACGAAGAATTATTATTAAACTGCTGTCGGCGCGACAACACGCTTACAGCAAGGGAAGGTCAACCGAAACATCTCTTCACGAGCTTGTTATTACCATCGAAAAATCGCTCTCGGTAGGAGAATACCCTTTTTGGATATAGAAGGGGCTTTTAACAATGTCACACCGGACTCGATATTAGCGATACTATGTAGTCTCGGAATGAACTCTGTGATCATCTCACTGATTGGAAATCTGCTTGCCAACGACTCTAATATCCCGATTTCTGAACAGGGTAACGCCACAAGGAGGAGTTCTGTCACCACTTCTATGGAACTTAGCGCTAAGCTCAATGCTAGTTTCGTTGGAGAGACAAGGCTGCAACGTTGTCGCCTATGCTGATGACGTGGCCATAGCCGTAAATGGGAAGTTTCTATCCACACTTAGAGATATTCTACAGAGGGCTCTCACTAGACTATCTAGCTGGGCAAGTAGTTGCGGTCTGGGGGTAAATTCAACCAAAACGGAACTTGTTCTTTTCACGAGGAAGTATAAGATACCTACCTTCGACCCTATTTCTCTTGACGGTACTGAAATCGCTTCAGCCCAATACTGCTGTACGGTGTCATCGTTTGGTAGACTGCTCTAGAGAAGGCCTCTAATACCAACCTTCTTGCAAGGGTATAGAGAATGGCTTCCATGTGTATCGCTGGTGCCCTTCGTACTACACCTACGGATGCCTTGAACATCCTCTTACACCTAATACCGTTGGGCATATTAGGAAAGCAGTCGGCGGCCTCATCGGCTATTCGACTAAGAAGCACAATACAGTGGCGTGGTCATAATTGCGGCCATGGAGTGATCCTGACTAACAGAAACTTACCATTGACCGTGGATTATACTACTCCGAAAAGTGTGTTCGAACGACACTACAACCTTCTAATACCGGGAATCTTGGTCAGGGAGGATTCCAGGTAGCAGGCATTCCATAAATTTCTATACTGACGGATCGAAATTGTGTGGTCAAGTTGGTTTCGGAGTCTATTCAAAGGAGGTTGGACTAAATCTGGCTCGCAGGTTGCCAGACCACTGCAGTGTTTATCAGGAAGAGGTACTGGCAATAAAGGAAGTTGCTGACTGGTTGGGTCAGAATATTCTGTCTACAACCGCAGTCAACATCTACTCTGATAGTCGGGCCGCGGTAAAATCCTTGGAGTTAATGTTCCTGAAAACGAGCCACCCTTAACTGCCGCAAGTCTTTAAATGAGATGGCCAAGCAGTTCGACATCAGACTCATATGGGTCCCAGGGCACAGGAATATACCGGGAAACTGTAAAGCTGATGACCTGGCAAGTCAGGGTCTTGTCAAATGACTTCTGTCATAGCTGCATGGATGCGGAGGAGATGGAGAGCGTAGAACACTTCCTTTGCTAATGCCCGGCGCTCTCCAGAAAAAGACTTGGAACATTGGGATCGCCGTTTCTTCACGATCTCTCTGATCTCTCAAATGTGGAAATTTCATATATCAGGGGCTTCATCAAGAGCTCAAACTGGTTCTATGGTGGGGACCGAGGGGAACACCTATTCGTCCCGTGGTATCACAATGGACCCCAGAGTCCATTTTCCTTTGGATTAGCAGCCACTTCTAAACTAACCTATTGCCATTTCCATCCCTAGCTATGTACGATCCATCATTATATATCTCTACGACTACCCCGTATTGCCATTCGTTTTCCATAAAAACAAAACTTTGTCATTAATATTTAGCTTACTTAACGATTTTGCCGCTTTGTCGTAATATAATTGCTGTTTCCCTCTTTTTTTACTATCCGATTTCGAATTAGGCTACCATCTGTATTAAACCTCCTCAACAAACAATCGGATGTTTCGTTTTAAGCGTTCTACCCATAAATAACTGTGCTGGCGACAAAATCAAATCCTGCAGAAGAGTAACATTATATTCCAAAATTTGCTCCTGGTAATCACTCCTTCCATCAAGAACATTTTTCCTAAGAATATTTTTAGCAATAGAAGCAGCTTTTTCCGCCAGTCCATTACTTTGTGGGTAGTTAGGACTAGAAAATTTTAAACTCAAATTATAATCATTTGCAAACATTTTAAATTTATAACTGTTGAATGGGACATTATCCGATCTTATCTCAGTTGGAATTCCAAATTTTGAAAACAATTGTCGTAAAACACTAATAATTTCGTCAATAGATTTATTTCTCAATCTCTCAGAGATCAGCCAACCCGAGTATGAGTCAACAATAGCTAAGTACGATACGCCTGAACAATCAGAAATGTCCATTGAAACCTGCTCCCAAGCATAAGTCGGCTCAGGGTGCTATTGCAATGGCTCTTTCTGATTCTTCCTACGCATTCCCTCACATATTCTAGAAATATTGACAAACTATTCAACATCGGTTGATAACCCAGGTCAATAATATAGTTCCCTAGCTCGCAATCGCGTCTTCTCAACGCCCAGGTGAGCAGATTGTAATGACCGCAATGTCTGAGTGCTCACTACGAATGGAACGTCTAGTCTATCTCTAAAAAATATTAACCCAGCGACATAACTCAACTCATCTCTGTTCCTATAAAACTTTTTTTCCTCAACACCCAGATTCTTATATAGCGGCCAGTTTCCATTTATAAATGACAACACATTACTCAAACACCTATCAGACTCAGTAGCGCGCACAAAAGTTAATCTATTTTCGTCCGATATGCAACTTTTATTACCGAGTGTACTACAGATATCAAGACAGGATCTTCTGGTACAGTCTCTGCCAAAAACGCACGAGATAAGCAGTCAGCCACTAACATCTTCTTCCCCGGCACATATTTAATCGTCAAACCTGGATATTTCAATAGCTGCATAAACATCCTCTGAAGTCTTGCCGAAACCTTGTCTAGATCCTTTTTAATCAAAGCTTCCAGCAGTTTGTGATCGGAATCCACCTCCACCTCTCGAAGGTACATAAAATAGTGAAATTTTCCCCATGCCACAACCACAGCCAGTAACTTCTTCTCTATTTGTGCGTATCTCCTCTCACTATTATTCAGGCTGCGAGACACAAAAGCCACCCGGCAGTGCAACAGTACACAACCAATACCACCTTTAGGCGCATCCGTCTGAATAACCAGTGGTATCTTAGGATCATAGTTTCTTAATACTGGGGGCGTACAAATTATTCTCTTTAACTCTTTTCTCAATTTCCCTAAAATGATCATCAGTCCACTGTCATGTTATGTCATTCCGCGTCAGTTCCCGAAGATTTTCCGTTATTTGCGATAAATTAGGAATATACCTGCCCAGAAACTTTTACATTCCCTATATCCGCAATACAACCTGTTTGTTCTTCGGCATGGGGATCTCCCTAATAGCCTTCAAATATTTTCCACCCGGTTTAATTTCACCTTCCGATATTACCTGTCCCAAAAAGTACACTTCCCTTGACTTATACTGAACCTTCTTTCTGTTAAACTTCACATTAAACTCCCTGGCCCTATCAATTACATTTAGTAGCCGCTCATCATGCTCCTGCTTAGTTCTTCCAAAAATACACAAATCGTCAAAATACACCTCTACACCCTCAAGGTCACCAAATATTTGCATCATATACCGCATGAATATCTCAGGGGCATTATTCAAGCCAAAAGGCATCCTATTCCACTTATACAAGCCAAAGGGTGTTATAAACGTCGTCAACTCTGAACACGTTCCATCTAACACAACCTGCCAAAACCCGTTTTAAGGTCTTCTTGCCCCGCGGCAAGGATAAAGGGCAAGAAGGAACCACCATGGTGGTCTAGCGAGCTGCAACAGGGCAGAGATTCTCTTTAATAAAGCAAAGTCTTCAACAGCGGACGTGAATTGGTTGGCCAACAAGCTGCAGCTTAGGACCTACAAGAAGAAGATTAGAATGGCCAAATGTGATTCTTGGAAAAAATTCTGTGATAATATATTTAAGTCGTTTCTGAAGCATCCAGGTTGCTAAAGGTTCAGGCTTCTACCCCTCACATGTTAGGTTATTTGAAAGATCCATTGGGGGTGTGGACTACCTCTAGTGGGGAATCACCTAGCCTGCTACTGGACCCCCATTTTCAGGGCAACTCCCCTACGTCGCTTCAGGCGTCAGAAAACTAAGACGCTAGTATGACGGATATTGCTTCGGAGATAGTCAACATACCAACATTGAACTGGGCGATTAGAAACGTCAAACCTTACAAATTTCCAGGACCTGACTGTATCATTCCAGCTGAATTGCAGAACGTGTCGGACTACATTTTCCCTTGGCTATGTAAGTTTTTCACTTGCTGCATCAACTCAGCGTATATTCCCAAAAGCTGGAAAAAGTATAATCACTGTCCCAAAAGACTTCAGACTAATAAGTCTATCATCGCTCTTATTGAAGACAATGGAGCGTATGATAGATTCTTACTTATGAAGAGTTTTTATTAAACTGCTGTCGGCGCGACATTACGCTTACAGCAAGGGAAGGTCAACCGAAACATCTCTTCACGAGCTTGTTAGTACCATCGAAAAATCGCTCTCGGTAGGAGAATACCCTTTTTGGATATAGAAGGGGCTTTTAACAATGTCACACCGGACTCGATATTAGCGGTACTATGTAGTCTAGGAATAAACTCTCAGATCATCTCACTGATTGGAAATCTGCTTGCCAACGGGCGGATAAAGTCTAAATTGGCAACGACTCTAATATCCCGATTTGTGAACAGGGGAACGCCACAAGGAGGAGTTCTGTCATCACTTCTATGGAACTTAGCGCTAAGCTCAATGCTAGTTTCGTTGGAGAGACAAGGCTGCAACGTTGTCGCCTATGCTGATGACGTGGCCATAGCCGTAAATGGGAAGTTTCTATCCACACTTAGAGATATTCTACAGAGGGCTCTCACTAGACTATCTAGCTGGGCAAGTAGTTGCGGTCTGGCGGTAAATTCAACCAAAACGGAACTTGTTCTTTTCACGAGGAAGTATAAGATACCTACCTTCGACCCTATTTCTCTTGACGGTACTGAAATCGCCTTCTCTGATGGAGCCATGTATCTCAACGTATTCCTGGACAGGAAGCTGAACTTCAGACAGAACTTGGAGGAAAGGGCGAAGAAGGCGACTATAGCTTTTTACTCCTGCAAAAAGGCCATTGGAAAGCGGTGGGGCTTCAGCCCGAAAATTGCTTACTGGATCTACACAGTGGTGGTTCGCCCAATACTGCTGTACGGTGTCATCGGTTGGTAGACTGCTCTAGAGAAGGCCTCGAATACCAACCTTCTTGCAAGGGTATAGAGAATGGCTTCCATGTGTATCGCTGGTGCCCTTCGTACTACACCTACGGATGCCTTGAACATCCTCTTAGACCTAATACCGTTGGACATATTAGGAAAGCAGTCGGCGGCCTCATCGGCCACTCGACTAAGAAGCACAATACAGTGGCGTGGTCATAATTGTGGCCAAGGAGTGATCATGACTAACAGAAACTTACCATTGAACGTGGATTATACTACTCCGAAAAGTGTGTTCGAACGACACTACAACCTTCTAATACCGGGAATCTTGGTCAGGGAGGATTCCAGGTAGCAGGCATTCCATAAATTTCTATACTGACGGATCTAAATTGTGTGATCAAGTTGGTTTCGGAGTCTATTCAAAGGAGGTTGGACTAAATCTGGCTCGCAGGTTGCCAGACGACTGCAGTGTTTATCAGGAAGTGGTACTGGCAATAAAGGAAGTTGCTGACTGGTTGGGTCGGAATATTCTGTCTACAACCGCAGTCAACATCTACTCTGATAGTCGGGCCGCGGTAAAATCCTTGGAGTTAATGTTCCTGAAAACGAGCCACCCTTAACTGCCGCAAGTCTTTAAATGAGATGGCCAAGCAGTTCGACATCAGACTCATATGGGTCCCAGGGCACAGGAATATACCGGGAAACTGTAAAGCTGATGACCTGGCAAGTCAGGGTCTTGTCAAATGACTTCTGTCATAGCTGCATGGATGTGGAGGAGATGGAGAGCGTAGAACACTTCCTTTGCTAATGCCCGGCGCTCTCCAGAACAAGACTTGGAACATTGGGATCGCCGTTTCTTCACGATCTCTCAAATGTGGAAATTTCCTCTATCAGGGGCTTCATCAAGAGCTCAAACTGGTTCTACAGTGGGGACTGAGGGGAACACCTATCCGTCCCGTGGTATCCATTTTCCTTTGGATTAGCAGCCACTTCTAAACTAACCTATTGCCATTTCCATCCCTAACTATGTACGATCCATCATTATATATCTCTACGACTACCCCGTATTGCCACTCGTTTTCCTTAAAAACAAAACTTTGTCATTAATATTTAGCTTACTTAACGATTTTGCCGATTTGTCGTAATATAATTGCTGTTTCCCTCTTTTTTCACTATCCGATTTCGAATTAGGTTACCATCTCTATTAAACCTCCTCAACAAACAATCGGATGTTTCGTTTTAAGCGTTCTACCCATAAATAACTGTGCTGGCGACAAAATCAAATCCTGCAGAAGAGTAACATTATATTCCAAAATTTGCTCCTGGTAATCACTCCTTCCATCAAGAACATTTTTCCTAAGAATATTTTTAGCAATAGAAACAGCTTTTTCCGCCAGTCCATTACTTTGCGGGTAGTTAGGACTAGAAAATTTTAAACTCAAATTATAATCATTTGCAAACATTTTAAATTTATAACTGTGGAATGGGACATTATCCGATCTTATCTCAGTTGGAATTCCAAATTTTGAAAACAATTGTCGTAAAACACTAATAATTTCGTCAATAGATTTATTTCTCAATCTCTCAGAGATCAGCCAACCCGAGTATGAGCCAACAATAGCTAAGTACGGTACGCCTGAACAATCACAAATGAACATTGAAACTTGCTCCCAAGCATAAGTCGGCTCAGGGTGCTGTTGCAATGGCTCTTTCTGATTCTTCCTACGCATTCCCTCACATATTCTAGAAGTATTGACAAACTATTCAACATCGGTTGATAACCCAGGTCAATAATATAGTTCCCTAACTCGCAATCGCATCTTCTCAACGCCCAGGTGAGCAGATTGTAATGACCGCAACGTCTGAGTACTCACTACAAATGGCACATCTAGTCTATCTCTAAAAAATATTAACCCAGCGACATAACTCAACTCATTTCTGTTCCTATAAAATTTTTTTTCTCAATACCCAGATTCTTATATAGCGGCCAGTTTCCATTTATAAATGACAACACATTACTCAAACACCTATTAGACTCAGTAGCGCGCACAAAAGTTAATCTATTTTCGTCCGATATGCAACTTTTATTACCGAGTGTACTACAGATATCAAGACAGGATCCTCTGGTACAGTCTCTGCCAAAAACGCACGAGATAATCAGTCAGCCACTAACATCTCCTTCCCCGGCACATATTTTATCGTCAAACCTGGATATTTCAATAGCTGCATAAACAACCTCTGAAGTCTTGCCGAAACCTTGTCTAGATCCTTTTTAATCAAAGCTTCCAGCAGTTTGTGATCGGAATCCACCTCCACATCTCGAAGGTACATAAAATAGTGAAATTTTCAACATGCCGCAACCACAGCCAGTAACTTCTTCTCTATTTGTGCGTATCTCCTTTCACTATTATACAGGCTGCGAGACACAAAAGCCACCCGGCAGTGCAACAGTACACAACCAATACCGCCTTTAGACGCATCCGTCTGAATAACCAGTGGTATCTTAGGATCATAGATTCTTAATACTGGGGGCGTACAAATTATTCTCTTTAACTCTTTTCTCAATTTCCCTAAAATGATCATCAGTCCACTGTCATGTTATGTCATTCCGCGTCAGTTCCCGAAGATTTTCCGTTATTTGCGATAAATTAGGAATATACCTGCCCAGAAACTTTTACATTCCCTATATCCGCAATACAACCTGTTTGTTCTTCGGCATGGGGATCTCCCTAATAGCCTTCAAATATTTTCCACCCGGTTTAATTTCACCTTCCGATATTACTTGTCCCAAAAAGTACACTTCCCTTGACTTATACTGAACCTTCTTTCTGTTAAACTTCACATTAAACTCCCTGGCCCTATCAATTACATTTAGTAGCCGCTCATCATGCTCCTGCTTAGTTCTTCCAAAAATACACAAATCGTCAAAATACACCTCTACACCCTCAAGGTCACCAAATATTTGCATCATATACCGCATGAATATCTCAGGGGCATTATTCAAGCCAAAAGGCATCCTATTCCACTTATACAAGCCAAAGGGTGTTATAAATGTCGTCAACTCTGAACACGTTTCATCTAACACAACCTGCCAAAACCCGTTTTTAAGGTCCATCACCGTAAAATATTTCGCGCCACTAATTCGACTTATTATTGACTCACACGTGGGTATAATGCACCGCTGCCGTTTGAGACATTCATTTAACCGTTTAGGATCAAGACAAATTCTCAGGACATAAATTTATTTTTCAACGATCTGCAAATTGTTTACCCACTCTGTACGTTTATTCACCCTGCTTATAACGCCATCCTTAACCATGAGATCTAACTGTTTTTTTAACTTATGATGTAAACTAAATGGTATCTTTTTTTTATAAATCAGTCTCGGTTCCGCTCTTTCCTTCAGCTCTATCAAACATCTACCAGGTATTTCACCAAGTCCATCAAAAACTTCAACCAACTTTGCTAGTTGTTGATGCACTGGGTAGTCTGGTATCACCTGTAAGTTCCTCACACTTCACATTATGTACATCTATTCTCTTAATTAACCTCGGCGTGACACAAGATTCCTTCCCTAATATTGACTGATAGCTGTTGCCCACTAATTCAAACTCAAGAGGTACCGACACTTTGCTCTTATCGTCAACACACATTAATTTAATTTTTTCGATTATTCCCATCTCTGAATCATCATATGCAAACAACCGAGTATTCGAATTAATTATTTTATTTTCCAAATTCATTTCCTGTATATATTTATTTGGCAAACAATTTATATCCGCGCCTGAATCCAATTTAAAACTAACTTCCAGTCCATTAGCATATATTTTCTTAAACCAGCCACCATCCAAATAGTTTATTCTACAATCAGAAATGCTCTTCATTAAACTTAAATATAGTTTTCCTTATAAATGTCTACAAAATTTTTAGCTTCATCAAAGTTTTCAACATTAACTGTATTGGACACCCATCCGTCTGTTGAAGCTGTTAACATATTTACACGATGAGTGTTTGTTCCGCCTCCCACTGATTTCATTCAACACATCAATGCAAAATGGCCTGGCTGCTTGCATTTATAACATCTGCGACCATCTTTCATTGCTGGACCTAGGTGGCGATGATCCGAACTCAATGTAGAGCCACATCGAAAGCATAGGTCTTCCTTCTGCTTTACGTTCTTACCCCTTTCATTTCGTTGCAATGCATCAATTTTACTTTAATTTTTTGTTTCAAGCATTTTTTATTTCTTTCTGCCAGCTCTGCAACTTTGCACTTTCGTATGACATCATCTAAGTCATTTTCCTTAGCTTCTAAAAGTTTTGTTTGTAAGTTTGTGCTCGTGTTTGTATTCATTACTTTTCCTTATTTTTTTCAATTTCCGTTGTTAATTTTTTCTGCTCCTCATTTGCAGGGTCAGACATAACTTTAAAATGTTCCTTTTCACCGCTGCCACAAAATCGCTGCTGTGACGGCACCTTTATTATTTCCTTTTTATTATATTTTCTTTGTACTTTATACAACTGTTTACTTTTATACAACTATGAAATGTCAAATTTAAACTTGACCTATTTTATTAACAAGAAAAGTTTTGCTTGGATAAGTCGCTTTTTTGTAGTATTCTTGGAAAAGTACGAAATGTAAGAATTAATATATATATTTATTCCTTTCTATACTTGCATTAAAACCTTGTTAATTTTAGTGAAACAAACTCTTGCAATCTCGCAATAATACATTAACAATACTGTTCATCGTACAATTGGTCGTCTTTGTATTTTTTGGAGTGTTTATTTCTTTCGTCGTCAAACCTCTGTTGTATCAATATACAACAGAATTTTATTTCAATTTCAAGAACTGTGTCTGGTATCCAACGAAGCCGTCTTCTTTGTGAATTTGTTGAAGTCTTTTCGTACACAGGGGTACGTGTCACCAATTTTCAATTGGTTTCTTAAATTTGAGTCAGGCTGCCGACAAAGCGAAGCTTGTAAGAATTTGTCAAGTTGTCTCAAATTTTAAGACTACATATTAAAAAGACTCCATTTTGGAAAATTCATAAGAATTTTGTTTATGTGTTATGCAAAATAGAACCCAACGTTCTACAAAAGGTAAGGTTCCACAATGTTTTGAAGATTTTGTCTTCACCATGTCTGGTACATCGACAATGGACAATGCCGATAGTGATACCGGCAATGACGACACAGTTGTGGAGCAACAGTCTGATGAAATGATCAGCAAGCTAATGGAGCGATTAAAAGTCTTAGAAACCAACAATCAACGGGTAATTCAACAACTGGTGGAAAGTGAAATCAAGAGGGCGCAGCTACAGGAGGAGTTGTCATGCAAAAATGCTGCGACGAAAACGCCGCCGCCTGTTGTAGTTGTGCCTCAAAGTGGTCTGCAGCCAACAGTAGTAATACTGCTCTACAAACTACAACAAACAACAACATAAGCCAAATGCACCAGCCAATAGTTTCTTTAGTGTCATCTACGGGGGGTCCGTCAACCATGCCGACGGGAAATGGAAATAGTAACATGCCGTCTTCCAGCATATCAATAAGTAACGTACCACTGATAAGTAGTTTTACAACAATGCCGTATGTGTCCACACCATATATTTCATATACACCAACGCAACAAATAGGTATGTACTCAAATGTGAGGTTGCCATATGCAATGGATAATATTACGTCACAGGGGACGTTTATGCCCACATATCCGAATGTGTAAACACCGTCTGTAGGTGGTGGTAATAACGGAGCGACACGGAAGTTGTATGACCTTCCGGAATTTAATGGTCAACCCGAGCAATGGGCTGTTTTTATAACAGCGTTCAGGGAATCATCTTTGGCATATGGGTACACTCAATTGGAAAATACGTTTAGACTTCAAAAGTGTTTAAAAGGTGCAGCAAGAAAAGAAGTGGATTGCTTGCTCGCAAATCCACGGCACGTTATACAAATAATCGAACAGCTCGAATTTAAATATGGCCGCCCTGAGCTTTTGATTAAAAGCCGGGATATAGTACCCATACGGGAAGACCATTTAGAGAAATTTCTGCCATTTGCAACTTAAGTACAAAACTTGACTACCTTTTTGAAAAGCGCTAATGCCATACAATATTTAAGTTACCCCACATTGATGGAGAGGCTTATATCGAAAATGCCAATGACAAAACGTATAGAGTGAGTGTCGTACTCGTCGTCGATTAAACCATTTCCTACACTGGAACATTTTAACGCCTGGATTAATCAGCTAGCTATGATTATGGCCCAAGTCACACCAACTATGCCAACGTCGCCGGCCACGGGTGTGAAATATCAATCTTATCAAACAACATTCACTGTAAATAAAAGTCATATGGGTCAAAATCGTGGCAATGTAAAAACAGTACTTTCAATGGATGAAGTCATCAGTGAAAATGCTAAAAAGCAAATCAATTGTGTCAAATGTAATGATTCACATTTTTTGTCAAAATGTGAACAATTTTTGAAAATGAAAGTAGACGAACGATGGAAATTCGTAAAAAGCAATCGCCTTTGCTCTTTTCATGCTTGGGTAGACACAGTTTGACACAATGTAATCGTAAAAGAAATTGCCAAGTTAACGGATGCAAAATGGTATACAATGCAACGTTGCATCAAGAAACTAGAAGTGAGCGTAAAGTGAACAATATCGACATCAGACAATTTACTCCAAATACAACAAAATTACTTTCCAAAGTGGTACCTATTGAGTTGCGTGGTCCAAACAATTGTATTATGAAAACTTATGCCTTTTTAGATGAAGGGTCATGAATGGGTTTTGAGCTTGAATAGGATCCGATTAAAGTTCGGAGAACCCAAGAAAGTACAATCAATGCGGGTGCAAGTTCAAATTAAGGGAGCCAGAAATAGCAAAAAGTGGCATAAACAGAAAGCTCATAGTGTACCAGAAATGGACTTGCCATTACAAACGGTCAACATGGAGGAGCTTCATCATAAATTTCATAAGCTAAAGAGCCTTCCAATTGCGGGATACGATGATGTTTCCCCTAAAGTATTAATCGGGTTGGATAATAGCCATCTTATGCCCAATGTAAAAACTATTTTACTAGGCGAATATTTTATTGCCACTAACGCGCCATTGGGTTGGTTATTCTATGGTCATCCACAAGCAGGGGATATAACAACGTCGTTCCAAGGCACAGTCGTTATGTTAAATGCAACGGTGCCACAACAGAATATTGAAGAAATTGTGGCAGACTATTTTACCACCGAAAATTTCGGTGTTGTAGTGGCAAGGCGGCCACTTGAATCAAAGGATGTAGTTCGTGCGCGTCAAATTTTAAAGGACACTACTAAAAAGATTGATGATCGATACGAAACCGGTCTACTGTTGAAGAGCGCCGAAGTCAAAATGCCAATTAGTTTCAATAAGGCATTGAATCGATGTCAGCTATGATATTTGGTGCCACATGCTCACCATGTAGTGCACAATATGTAAAGAACATGAATGCAATTGAGAATGCTAGTGACCAGCCTGAAGTAATCGAAACGATAGTAAGCAGCCATTACGTGGACGACATGGTATATAGTTTTAAAAGCGAAAAAAATGCTTTGCGAGTTTCTTTGGCCGTTGGGACAACACACGCCAAAGCCGGATTTGAAATCCGTGGCTTCATATCAAATTCAGCCTATGTACAAAAACATTTGAATAAGGATGTTGCAAGCCAGCACCCAAACGTTAACATGAACACCGCCGATGACATCGAGGAAGTATTGGGGATCTTCTGGAATAGTAATACGGATGAGTTTGTTTTCAAACTGCATTTGAATCGAGTCGATCCCGGGATAATGGCCGGTATGAAATGTCCTACCAAGCGGGAATTGTTATGCTTAGTCATGTCCGTGTACGACTCGTTCGGAATGCTTGCCAATTTATTAATCTATGGCAAAATATTGTTGCAGGTACTGTGGCGTACCGGAACAAATTGGGACGATGTTATACCTAAACATATTTATAAACTTTTTACACAGTGGGTTCAAAGTTTGCAGTTGGCGAAACAATTTCGTCTGCGTAGGTGCTACTACCATCAATTATTTCAACCTGAAGCCACTGTCGAACTTCACATTTTCAATGACGCCAGTGAAACTGCCTTTGCGTCTGTCGCCTACTGGCGCATTGTTATGCCAAATAAAATTCAAGTCTGTTTTATCGCCAGGAAGACTAAGTGTGCTCCCCTAAAGGTTTGGTCAGTACCCCATCTAGAACTGCAGGCCGCAGTGTTGGGTACGCGACTGAAGAGCGCAATCATTGAGAGTAACCGGATTAAGTCAAAAAGAACAATTTTATGGAGTGACTCAAGAACGGTAATTAGCTGGGTAAAATCTGATCACAGACAGTATAATGCATTTTTTATGCATAGAGTCGGAGAAATTCTCGAAACCATGCACGAAAACGTTTGGCGCTGGTTACCTACAAAATTAAATGCAGCCGACGCCGCAACCTGAATAACATATCCAGTGACTTACAGCCCTGATAAGATGTGGATACAAAGACCCGCCTTTTTATCAAACGCTGAGGAAACTTGGCCACGGCAACTTAACTTGGATCCTGAAATCAACACAAATGAGGAAAAACGAAATTTTGTCATTATTATTAATACAACATTGATTGACTTTAATAGATTTTAAAATTATCTACGACTAGAGAGAACTATTGGTTGGGTATTGCGAGTAAGTGAAATATGCTGCAGAAAACATGACAGCCGTAGTATTCATGAGTTAACAACGTCTGAACTTCAAAAAGCCGAAGCTGTAATATGCAAGCTTGTTCAACGAGAAGTATACAGCAACGAAATCAACGAATTAAATTTGGTTCGTGTGGTATCAAAAAATAGTACAATTTCATCACTTACTCCAGGCTTTAATGCCGATGGTATCTTATGTGTATATTAGAGCGGGTCGATTTATTTTTCGACAATTTCCATATGATTTCCATATTCTATGGGTTATTCCATGAAAATTTGCTAAAGGAACCATACCTCTATCGTTAAAATCGAGTCCCCTACTTTTTGTTGGTAGATTTTTTCCCAAATTGACGTTCGTATGAAATATTACCTACACGTTCACATCATAACATCCATAAAAACTATCGATCGGGTTTAATCGCCGGTAGGCGCGTTGGAAAGGTGAGCTCATTTTGATCAATTTACAAAAAAAAATCTCCAACATTGGTCCAACGGTTCAGAAGTTACGGGCATTTTTGTCCAAATTTTGGAGCATTTTTCCATTTTTTTCATGATTTTGTCAAGAATATTACTTTCATGGCCATTTTTTTTGGCTCAATTTTTTTGACTTACGAAGCTTACGAACCTTACGATAGACTTCTTTATTTTTGTTTGTTTACAATATTCCAGTGCAAGAAGGATAGAGACAAAGATGATGCCAGTCATTTACTGTTATATGCTCTCATTTGCTCTCTTTTTAGGGTTTGCATACGATTTATAAAGAATAATTCTTCGCTGACGTCATTTTGACAACAACGAATACACAGCAATTCTAATTGGACGAAACAATCAGCTGTAGTTGGCGGGGTGGTGATTCCAGTGTATGCTAGTTTTGTTTGAGCGTCATTTCAGTGAAGTGTTACTTGAAATAACTAACATATAATCAAACTATTTTGAAATTTAGAAAAGATTTAAAGGTAACCGATTTTGAGGAAATCGCTTTGGAAAATATGCCTCCTGGTGATTTAAATCCAGAAGAATTATCTACTGATTCGAGGTACTTGATGTTAATGGCCAAAGCAATTTCTAATGGTGTGGTTCCTGCGGATTTGTCTCACATAAAACCAGGGCCAATTGCACATTCTCGTTGGCTGACCAAAGCCAATAGATTATTACGGTTGTATGTGACAACTAATAATCCAACTGAAAATTTAAAAATTCTGGCTAACTATATAATAAAAGTATACACGCCAATGTATTTCAATGTTAAGTATTATAGCTCTGCCGCATACGGTAGTACATTACTTTTTAAATTTATTACTTGGACACGATTTTTACCACCGAATTTACTTGGAGTTGTAAATACAGTAATTCAAGATAATCCATATTTTGCACACTCAGAAAATATCTTACTATCTATGTTGTTTGATGATAGAATGGAAAAACGAAACATTGCTATAAAGAAGATTTTACATTACCGAAGAGATATTGTCGACCCAACGGAACTTATAGTTTATAAAAAATCTCTTATAAACTTTAATTGTACGGAATATACAAATATGATTGATTTAAATGACGATACCATTTTATTCGAACCACCGTTTACGCAAAGTTATTCGTATGAACATTTGGAGGGATATTTAAATTACGAAGTGCCACCGTTCGATGATCCACAAATTCCTTTACACATTCAAGGAACGGAAAGACATGTCCAATTGCTGGCTGCCACTGCTAAACGAGTTGCAGGAAAGAATGTAGAAGGCGCTATGGCGACGACATTAGAGAGCCGTACGAAAACACCCAGACTTGAAAGCAAACAAGACTTTCAGAAAAAATAATGTTTTTTTTCACATTTTGTCTTTTACTACACTCAAATTGAATATTTTTTTTTGATAATAGGTTGATAGATACTTTATTATCTCTTAATTTGAATTTTTGTACAAAAAAAAAATAAAAAGGGAAAAAAAATCAAAAATTTGGTTGTATGTGTTATTTTGTTTTAGCAATATCGCATGAATTAATCAACCGAATTCGATAAATTTGAGCTTAAACTCTTCGTTTTGAATTGTAAATTGAATTAAATAATGGATTGAGCCAAAAAAATGGCCATGAAAGTAATATTCTTGGACAAAATCATGAAAAAAATGGAAAAATGCTCCAAAATTTGGACAAAAATGCCCGTAACTTTTGACCCGTTGGACCAATGTTGGAGATTTTTTTTTGTAAATTGATCAAAATGAGCTCACCTTTCCAACGCGCCTACGCGATCGATAGTTTTTGAGTTATGGATGTGAACGTGTAGGAAATATTTCATACGAACGTCAATTTGGGAAAAAATCTACCAACAAAAAGTAGGGGACTCGATTTTAACGATAGAGGTGTGGTTCCTTCGGCAAATTTTCATGGAATAACCCATAGAATACGGAAATCATAGGGAAATTGGTGAATTTTTTCACTCGCTACAAATCGACCCGCCCTAGTGTATATGGACGTATTAATTACGCTTTAGCCTTGCCAGAATCAGCTAGACACCCTATAATCCTGCCATATCGTCATGTCGTGACTGAACTAATCGTAATGTGGTATCATCGCAAACTATTTCATCAAAACGAAGAACTCATAGTCAACGAGATAAGAGAAAAATTTGTGATTCCGCATTTGTGTGCCGCAGTCAGACGCGCAAGATCAAAATGTCAACAGTGCAAAAACAATAGCGCAAAACCAAAGCCGGGATCAACTGCCAATTGTCAATTACAACCATATGTTAGACCTTTTACATACACAGGCTTGGTCTATTTCGGTCCAATATATGTAACTATTGGACGTAGACGGGAGAAACGGTGGGCTGCTCTTTTCACATGCCTGACAATTCAAGCAGTTCATATTGAATTGGCAGC
Organism: Cordilura impudica; assembly: GCA_963682025.1. Lineage (NCBI taxonomy): Eukaryota > Metazoa > Arthropoda > Insecta > Diptera > Scathophagidae > Cordilura > Cordilura impudica. Next base: position 45,876,629 of record OY821522.1, read on the forward strand.
CGATCTGTCCACCGACGCTTGTATCATCTGTATATGCAAGTTTGTAAACCGTAGAGGAGTTCCAGTAAAAATACGATCAGACATGGGAACAAACTTCGTTGGCACGGACGGTGAACTAAACCGGGTGAGTGATTTATTTGACTACAATTATATTCAAACCGAATTGGCGACGAAGAACATTACTTGGGAATTCAACTGCCCTGCCAATCCAAGTAGTAGATGATGCTGGGAACGACTTGTAGCTAGGCGTAGCTCCTCAAGTCGAAACTTTACGTAGCCTACTCATAGAAGCCGAAAACGTGGTTAACAGTCGCCCACTTATCTACCCGTCACACCTGAAAACCCGGACCCGTTAACACCAAACCATTTTCTGTTGGGCACCACCAATTCTACACAAACGCCTGGTGGTGGCGTCCCAATATGCTCACGGAAGCAGTACGGAATAAGTCAACAATAGAAGAATCAGTTCTGGAGACGGTGGATACGTGAATATATACCTCCATTAACCAAAGATGATATGGTCATTATATGTGACGAGAATCTTCCGCGAAGCCAATTGAAAAGAGGTATTGTAACTTCAAGACTAACAGCCAAAGATGGACAAACCCGAATTGTCGAAGTACGTACTTCTAGAGGAACCTTGCGCAGACCAGTATCTAAATTAGCGGTGCTGGATATTAGTGGTAAAGCTTCGGGAGAACTTTACGGGGGGCGGGATGTCGCCGACCCATAGCAGCACCGCTGCCACAAAACCGCTACTGTGACGACACCGTTATTCCCTTTTTATTATATTTTCTTTGTACTTTATACAGCTTTGTACTTTTATACAACTGTGAAATGTCAAATTTAAACTTAAGGTATATTATTAACAAGAAAAGGTTTGCTTGGATAAGTCGCTTTTTTGTAGTATTCTTGGAAAAATACGAAATGTAAGGATTAATATATAATATATATATTATATATATTTATTCCTTTCTATGCTTATATTAAAACATTGTTAATTTTAGTGAAATAAACTCTTGCAATCTCGCAATCATACATTAACAATACTGTTCATCGTACAATTGGTCTTCTTTGTATTTTTTGGAGTGTTTATTTCTTTCGTCGCCAAACCTCTGTTGTATCAATATACAACAACATTTATTTCTTGATGTTTGCTCTCTAGCTTTATATTATTTTTGGATCTTGTTACATACACTGCCTCTTAACAACTAACTTAATTTCTATAGTTTTACATATATTTTTATCTATCATCAGGGTTGCCATATTGGCAACATACAATAATGTCACATATATATATATTTTTTTTTTTTTAATTTGAAATATTCCATTTGAACATATTACATTAAATGTTAATAAAAAGAAAATTAAAATAATATGAAATAAAATAGATTTATATTTGCTATATAGAGTATAAGTGGGGGCAAAGTTTAAAATTCGTTTTTTTCGATTTACCGGTACAAATTATATTCTAGAAACTCATCGTTTTGGAACTTTGTAGAACAATCCTAGAACAATTCAGAACAATCTTCAAAAAATTTTATTTCCAACAATGGGGGGCTAACTTCACAGACTTCCGGCTCAATCTATATTGGAACCCTTTAAGAGAAACTTCCGCGAAATCTTCCTCATCAAATCCATTATTTTTGTGCATGCTAAGTAGCATTTATGTAATCTAATGTACTTTTCAAAATATGAGCTATATCTATATATATAAAACAAAGTCGGGTTAGTAACTCTAGAACGGCTGGACCGAAGTTAATGCTTTTTATTTGTTGGTTTCCGACCAGAATAGCGGAAAAGTAACGAAAAAATAAGTAGGTCTGTCACTTCCCATACAATGTGAATTTTCAATATCCTATATATTTTGAAATATAAACGATAACGATACTTTGTGTGGTATCACAGCTTAGCCTTGCTGAAAATAGGTATATCGAATTAGTATGAGTGGCAAAGCAAATATTAAATATCACATCTCTAGAGTAATACGAAATATAGAGCTTTGCAAATATATTTGTTAGGTCATCTGTCAACATCAGCAATCCTCTATTAATGCACTGCACTGTGTTGGTATGAGGAAAATATGTTATGGGTAGGAGAAAAGAGGGAGAAGTATTTTTGGATATTTGACTTAAAATTTTCGTTTTTGTCGGTAACCGGAAAGACCTCGGCGGGAAGTTTGTGCGGCTCGTAAACGAATTTCACTGTAATGCGTTAAGCGATCCACAGGAAAGTAGACTGCAAGTGGACGAGATCTACTAGTTGAGCAAGTGGCGCGTAAAAACATGGGCCCTAGACATGCGCCGACCACCGCCCCATTGTGTAGTTAAACTACACTCCAGTACCAATTCAAGATTTGTGCATTTGGGCAACAAATCCCACTTTTTGGTGGGGAGTCGAGACCTACATTACACATCTCTGCCGTTCTAAGGTCACAGTACCCGGTTGAATGCAACTCCACATCGAGCTATGCTCTCCCTGCAATTTGGGTATAACAGCCACCACGATACTCCCCAAGGGGCCGTACTCGCAAGTCAGCTGGAATCAGTGATTCCGGGGGCATTTGACTTCCCGTGGTACCAGATATATATATATATATATAGCCTCCGGTCAGACTTCGTAGCAAAGCTACTACCAGTATGGCTCCAAATAGCTATGGACTGGTGGCCATTCGAAGGTCTCAGTCCCACACCCATACACCCACCCTGTGGTTGAGTATATAGGTACACAACTAAGGCCTTCTAGAAGGTCACGCAAACTCATTTATACAACGCATTCTCTCATTATTCACAAGCACAGCACTGACATCACAACCATCGTCCGTCAGTACGACACCCAGAGAATCCAGGTCCCACATGTCCGAGTGAAAAGTGCATATGCACAAAATATGAAACCAGTCCTCGGTAAAAGGGCCACAGTCACACTCAGATGTATTAGTCATGGCTCTTTTATACAAAAAATCCGTTGAAAGGCCCGTGGCCCGTAAGCAAAAAGCCCAAGTTCAGGCTTAAGCCAAAATCTGGACGCTTCGCCACGAACGTCACATCGCAAATGAAGGCGTATATAAAACGTCCATTGTCACTACCGTCCCACCTATCTTGCCATCTGGAGACAACACACTCGTTTAAGAGTGCCTTGCACTTCGTCCAGCTCTTCCCACTAATGTCTTCGTTAGTCACCCGATCGTCCTGCAACAATGGCTGTCCTTTCTTGATCCTGTAGGCATTACTTTTACGTATCACCTCCAAGTCAAGAGGGGCTACACCTACCAACACCTGTAAGGCCTCCGTGGAGACCGTACGACAACATGGCACACAAGCGAGTAAAACTACCCGTTGACACGACATGATTTTCAGCTTTCCTCTGGCAGTCATGACTACACTGGACCACAACGAGGAGCCATATGTTGCGCAAGCGACAAACAGTCCACGGTAAATGATCCGCATAGAACGCCTGGTGAGGCCCCAGTCATTCCTAAGAATACGCATGACACATCCCACCACACCAGTCAATTTCACCTTAACACGCTCAAGATGAACCAAGAAGTTCATACGCTAACGCATTGCTATCCCCAAGTACTTGACCTCAGTCGCATACTTAAGGCCAACGCCATTGGCCCTAACAGTTGGAGGTTAATTAAGCGATAACTTGCCAACATTATCACAGTTTTGTCCATTTCAACATCTACTCCTACTCGTCTACTCCAGTCGCAGACAATCTGCGTGGCTTCTTGCCCCCTTCTCTCCAGCTCAGCACGAGACTGGCCTTCGATAAGGACGAGCAAGTCATCCGCATATGCGCACACATTCTATGCAACCATCAGCCTCCGCAAAAGAGGATCCATCATTAGATTCCAAATAAATGGTCCGCAAATGGATCCCTGCGGACAACATCTGACCACCTCAATGCACACGGAGAAGTAGCTTTTCCATAACCCCAACTCTTGGCAGCCGACCTCGCGTAACCTCGCTAGAACGCCTTCCCATAACAGGAAGTCGAACGCACCCTTGAAATCAAAAAAGATTCCAAGGACATATCCTGCCTCTGTCGTATCCACGTACGTTTTAACGTGCTGCCAAGCGTCCTCTACACTCCTATCGCTTTTAAAGCCAAATTGCCACTCACATGTGCCCTGGCCGATCCTCTCATGAAGCCTTTTCACCATAATCCTTTCCAATACTTTTCCAAGTACCGGAAGCAGACTGATGCCCCTATAGGAACGAAGATTGCTCCTGATCCTATCGGGTGACATAAGCAAAACAATGACACGGGCTATCTTCCACGGATGTGGAAAATACCCCTCTGATACACAGTTTTCATATGCCCTTATTATGAGTTCCATTCGTTTTTCGATCTTCGCTGGCTATCGAACATCGACTATCGAATGTCAAATTCGTATTATGAGCTGGCAGCATGGTCGAAAATTTCGTTGTACAACAAATTTTCAATCGAACACAAATTTGCTTTCGATGCTGGATGGCAGTTTGTAAAACTTATTGAAAATATAAGTTGTACATTATTTTAATTTCATAAGATTGATCTGCCTTGTGTGCATTGTCGCAGCAGTTCATCTGTAGTAGACAGCAATTCCATAAACGCCTCCTTGTAGTCGAAAATTTTCTATAAATCTGTAAACAAATGGTACCCTTGTTAAAACCTCGCATACTTACGTAGTGGAATCCATTTTCAAAATGTTGGAAGCATCTCTCATGACGAAGCATTCATCTTCATCAGACGATCATAGAACCATAATTCCATGTTAATAAATAATTATTTTTTCTTTAGTAAATTTGTAAATTTGATAAATATGTACTATTGCGAATAATCCAATTGAGTGAAATTCACAATAGCTCTATTTCACCGAATGTGCGCCATAATACCAAATGAAAATTCGTTCGATCAGCTTATTCGATCACAATCTAAAATCGAAAGTTGCTCATAATAGGCACCATAGATTGCCAACAAGTACTCAGGAATGGATTTCCAGATGCTTTTACACATCTCTCCGGTCATTCCGTCCATACCTGGATACTTTCTACTCCGTGCCTGACAAATGCTTAACTCCAACTCAGTTCTGTCCAACGGAGGAGGGGGACCCACCCCCTGAAAAGGAAGATGGATAGAACCCTCCACCCTTGGAAAGAACTCGCCCAGCAGAACGCGTATGCATGCCCCCCATGATGGCAATATTTCATTACCGACACGTAGGCAAGACACATCGGTCCGCTGGCCCCTACCTCTACAGAGCTTATATACCCTACCCCATGGATCGTCCTTTTTGTCGCGTACGTATCTCCTCCAGTCATCCTTCACTTCACGATGCGGTCATTATAGGCACGTAGCTGGCTGCGTTGTGTAATTCGTCGCACGCAGCACATCATCTGCATTGATCCGCCTGGCTCTCTGGAATCGCTTCCTGAGCTGCCGGACGGCCCTCCGCATTTCTGTCAACTCTCGCGCCCACCATTTAACCCTTCCGGGGATTGTCCTAGAACATCTCCCAAGAAGGGTGTCATTGGTGTTGATTGTCCAATCGTTCAGCTTGCATATCTGTCCATCTATAGTCAGACCCCTGAAATCCCCAATGGGGACCCAACAGGCCGCCTCCCTAATGCACGAATCATATTATTCCCAATTAATTGGGATTTTACGCCACTGCATCACATGCGAGACCTCTACAGGGGCTGGTGAATAATGGAACATAATCCGAATTGGATTATAATCACTTACCCCCCAATCGTCCTTAGTGTCCCAGTCGCAGCGAAAATGCCGCAGTACGACGTCATTTACGGCTGTCACATCAATATCACTCACATCATTAGGACCGGAAAAAGTAGTGATTTAACACACTAACACCCCGATTAACCATCCAGTCACTCAGCATCTCACCCCGATGGTGGTTCTGATATCCAGACGAATGCTGGGATAGCTTACTTAACCACATGGGAGAAGATGCGTTTGCGTTCATACCTAGGATAATCGGGTTGCTTCTCGGTAGTAGTAGCGCCGTATCCATATACGTGATATACGGCTCCAATGGGCTGCTGAACTGACAGTATATGCTTGCCAGGAAGATTTCTCCAAATCTTCCTTCGACCAAGACACATACTCCCAGTTCGTCAGCAGATACCACAATACACTCTGCGTTGGGATCGTTGACAATTACAGCGGCTTTGACCCTAGAATAAGGAAAAACAATACTTACAGTGCGATCTCTAAGAAAGCTCAGTACAAATTGAGAAAAATCATTACCAGCAGCATAAGCAATCAGTTTTGGCAAGAGTGTGATGTGGCACACCCGACCGAATGCATAGCAAATATCCAGACCAACAATCTTGTTTTCACCGAATCGGTGAATGGCCTGACTCCAACATTCCAAAAGTAGCGCCATCAGGTCACGCGTCGAATGACTTCTACGAAAGCCAAAATGTGAGCTTTATCAACCGGGTAAGTGAGTTGGATTTTAACGAATAAAAATGACGTCTTATTGTCCCGAGGAGCAAAAAGAAATTTAGTTCCAAGACGTTCTTCGTAGAGAACTTTTCACGTTTAAGCATAGAAGATCAGTATTAGGATTTTTATTCATACACCAATTACTTAACGCTTCCTCTCTGGATCTAACTGAATTTTTTCCCGTCTGGTTAAGCCGTAATTAGTTTAGTGGGAATAAATGTTTTCATTTCAAGCAAATCCACATTTTCTACCAGTGGCATCGATGTAATCGTCAAGGCAGCAAAGTTTCCAATTTAGATGCCGATACAAATCATTGATTTCCGCACAACGAGTCTTTTTGTATATAAATACAGGACGTTTGTAACTGTTCTTGAAGCGCTTTGAACCTCGGAGTATAAAAATGATGCAGAAATGGTAGTCTGATCCGAGTTGCCGAGAGGTGCATTAATTTGTAATTCGCACTTGTCAGTGTGCGAAGTAAGGAAAATGCCGAGAGTATTGTAAAATTGCCCTTTAATACACGGAACATGAGTTGGTTCATTCACTAATTGCGTTTGATGATTATGCGCTACAAAAATTTCAACATGTTGGCCCACGGGAGTTGTATGACTCGAATGGTGAAGCCAGGAGGAATTGTAAGCATTAAAACACCAGCAACAACGATTTTGCTGTTGGGATAATTCTCCAGAATTCTTGGTATGTACTCTGAAAGGGCATCAACCTTCAATAAAGGAACTCGAAATTAATGATATGTTCCCTGATATTAATTTTAACGAAAAATTCTTTATCATGCGTTTTAAGTTGTTGTTGACACTAGTACACAACATCATTGCGCACATATACTGCAAGACCCCTGTGATAGTAGGCGATAACCTGGTATGTGAAAATCCGGTGGATCAGGCCGATGGGAAGGGATGTCAGCATGTACTGTGGAAAAATCGTCCGCAGTCTACGTATGTTGCAGAAATCTATTTAGAATTTATCAGTATTATAAATTAAGCAAAATTTAAGTAAATATTGTTAATCGCTTTGTCAGTAACCAGTGTTATACCTTCATAACTACCAAAACCAGCAGCAAAACGATTACGTTAACGCAATTACGTTAATACAATTATTACATTACCAACAACAATGAAACTGCCATAGATCAACATAAAAGCAATTTGTGTCGCTGTAGAATAGTACCAATAAAGCTTTGGCTGCTGTAGTTATGTTGTCGCGTTGTAGAGTGTCGTGGGTGTTGATTTTTTTTGTTATTTGTTGACTATTTTGTAATTGATTTATGTCTTGATTTTCAATAATTTAAGTTGCGGGAGATGTTTTTCTATTCCTTAACTTTTGCGGCACACTATATTTTGCTTCGTTTTTACCTATGGTTAGTTCGTTTTATACTTATTATTGGTTTATTTTATTTTTTTCTTCCACGTACTTTCTTTCTTTATTTTATTTTTTTATCTCTTTTATATTTATTTAAATAATTTAATACGGTTATTAAACCAAGCGAGATAAAATTACACAGAAAGACAAAACACTACTGAAAATGTGCAGGATCGGCTAAGTGGGCAATATAAAGCGAAATTTCAATACAATATATCTTGAGTAACGCAAAAGAGAGAGAACGTGTGATTTCACATGGTATTAGTGTGAGTAGCCATAGTGTAACTGGGAATTATTGAATTTCAAATATCTCGAATACTATAATAAGGAGAGCTTTGGAAATTTGTGGGACGTTATCTGTTATTATTGGAGAAGATGAAGGAGTGAATTTTCGAACTTACTATTTAAATTCACTTGTGTTGCCAGGTCTTCCACCACAAAATTTACTCTTGTAAGTTGGATCACCGTACTGCTGCGAAAAATAATAGAATTAAAGTTATATAAGGGAACGCGGTTTGTTATCAAGAATATATTGCATAACATTATTGATTCGACAATAATCAATGGCAAATTCAAAGGAGAGCATATTTTATTGCCACCAATGACGATGATTCCAATAGATTCTAGCGATTTTTAAAGTCTAACAATTTCCAATTCGTCTGGCATATGTAATACCAATCAAAAATATCAATGACAGCCAATGCAACTCTGCGGATTGGATAATTCATGGTTCGGTCATAGTGAATTATATGCAGCCTGATCCAGAGCCGGTAAGCCAAATAATCTGTTTGTCCAAACTTCGGCTGTACAATAAATTATTATTCAATAAGACTAGACAAAGATAATGTTATGGGAAACAAAATTAAATTTATTAAATCGTAAATAAAATTTTATTTAAAATAACACATTGAGAGTCATATCATTCTTATTAAAAAACACCATATGAGTCCGATCACAGGGGAGATGTGTAAACATATATTTACACATCAATTAAAATCAAACAGTAAGCGCCATCTATGGATAGCAAGCAACTGCTATGGTTGTTATACTTGATGGTTGCAGTTTTTTGCTATACATTACATATAACTCACACCGTTTTTCCTTTATGCTGTTTTTGTGATTGTATTGTGAAATATATTTTTACATCAAAAAATTCCTCCCATAATTGAAGTACATATAAAAAAAAATCATGTGAATCCGATCACAGGGAAGATGTGTAAACATCTAGTAATTAAAAATTTTTTTATGTCATTTTTTAAAATCAAACAGAAAGCGTCATCTCTTTATCACTTATAGCAAAAACTGTTTCAGCTAATTCAACAACAATTTGCTGTAAAACGTTAAAAATATCCCAATATAAACGTATATAAGTGATACATAGATGACGCTTTTAAAAAAGTGGCATAAAAAAACAATGTTATATCATAATTTTTTCACCAATACAATCATAAGTCACACAGCGTTATCTGCTTCAGCTCACACCGATATGAGTTACGCTGTTTTTGTGATTGTATTGTGAAATAGAAATTTACCCCCCTGCGCGTATAGATGTTTACACATCAATAAATCTTGGGATAAAAAATTTATTTTAGGCAAAACAACGTGTCCGGGGCTAGTAGTATTAAATAAAAAATGATATAATACAAAATAATTTTTTTTCCAATAGTTACACTTAATTTTAGGTCTTATTGTGTTATTAACCAGGGATAATATCCATGATTTTCTAGTAAGAGTTATCTTTTTTCTATTGCATATATATGCAGGTAATGTTAATAACAAAGTTTTTGCTTTTAGCACAGTCGTTAAATTCCAACAATCTCAGTTTAATATAAAACTAGCTGATGAATATAAAAGGTATTATTATTATTATTATTATTGAATTGCTATCACAACAAGAATAAATCTTATAAATTACAGTGATAGCAAGTAACATTTGTAATATTAACATTAAGTTACAGTAAATTTCGAGATTAGTAAAAATAAAGTAAATTAATCATAAAAATTAACATAATAATGAACATAATAAAGTTGACATTTAACATAGATTCAAACAAAAAAGTAATGCGTTGCTTTGTACTTGGATATATGATGGTAAATTGTTCCAAAGACACGTGGTGTAGTTGAAAAATTGTCTAGTAGACATTAGATATTTGTATTTTTGTGATATCAAATTTCTTCCACGAGGCGATTGTGCAAAATTAATTTTGTTAAAAAGATATTCTGGGTTCTTCAGATAAATAATCTTATGCATCATTAAAAGGCTTTTATATTTTAGTAAATCTTTAAAACTTGTATTATATAACTGGTATGAATATGATGATATACTATCTCGTCTACCTCTGTTGAAAACGTATCTGGCTATATTATTATATGTGACCTCGAGGCGATTAAAGTCAATAGTGTCGCAATTTGCAAATATTTCACACCCGTACAGTAGAACTGGTATTAAATAGGTTTTTGCCAAAAGCATTCTTATTTCAAACGGCGTCGATGATTGCACAGCCCACAAGTTTCTCAACATCCCATGAACTTTACCAGCTGATATATTTATATGGTTAGACCAAGAAAGTTCAGCATTAAATGTGATTCCCAAGTTCGATGATGTTTGAACAAAGTCGATTTTTGAGTTGTTAATATGTAGAAAAATATTGTCATTCAGTTTTTTTTTATTACTTCTTGAAATGAAAATACATTTTGATTTGTCAGGGTTTATACATAAGCCATTTGTACATGCCCATTTATGTATATTATCCAAGTCACTATTAATACAGTCAGAACAATGTTGAACATCTTCTATTCTGCTGCTTAAGTACAACTGTACGTCATCAGCATACAATTGTACGCCACAGTAATTCAGAACCTCAGGCAAATCGTTAATATACATACAGAAGAGCAATGGACCAAGAATGGACCCCTGAGGCACACCTCTGTCAACATCCGCTGCTTTAGAAGTCACTCCATTTAAAGAAACCACTTGTTTACGATTAATAAGGTAAGAGGAAATAAGTTTATTAGCCGAACTTGAGAAATTAAAGATTTTCTCGAGTTTAGTGAGTAGAATCGAGTGATCAACAGTATCGAAGGCCTTACTGTGATCTAAAAGCACAAGAAATGATACCATATTCTTATCCAGCTTTGATCTAATTTCTTCCACTACATCGATCAAAACCGTAATGCAGCTTCTGTCCCGTCTAAACCCAGATTGTCTATCCGTAAGGAGATGTTGATTCTTTAAATACTCATTCATTTGCCCGTACATAAGATTTTCCGTAACCTTGGATAAAAATGGTAGTATCGCAATAGGTCGGAAGTCGCTGTTATTCTTTGGAATAGGAATGATTTTTGCTTTTTTCCACATATCAGGAAAAATTGATTTTGTTAATATTGTATTAATTAAATACGTAAGAAATGGAAGAAGTTTAGGAACGACAATTTTTAAAAATCTTGGATTAATTTCATCTAAGCCCACAGCATTTGACTTAATTGATGTAATACTTTTAAGAACTTCAGATTGATCCACACATCGAAAATCAAAACAGTTCTCAATAGGCACAGTATGAATTTTTTCGTACTCATTTTCAGTTGGTTTATTCACTTGAATTTCGACAAATTGTTTGTTTAACTTATCAACGTCCACATCAGAACCAACAGTGCAAGGATTTCCTTTCCCAATACCAATTTCACGGATCTCTTTCCATTTTCTCTTGCTATCAATAGCTGAAGAGAATTTCTGTCGATAATAACTGGATTTTGCAATATATATGCAGTTCACAACTTCCTTTCTAATGGATTTGAATAATGCATGTAACTCAGGCGTTTTAAATTTCTTCCAACGTTTATATGTTAACATAGGTATGATATATCATAAAAATTAAGTCATGCTTCGAAAAAACAGGGGCAGAAAATTGATCGTAAAGCAGTATTTTGCTTTTATGATTAGTAAAGAATACATCAAGTAAACTGTTCGAGCCACTTGGATAATGGGTTGGAACGATCGTATTAACAGGCAAAAGACCGAGCGTTTGCATGGGCTCTGAAAGTGACTTATCAACTAGCAGGTTACTATTGAAATCACCAGCAATGATTACGTCATTGTACAATAAGGACAGAGATTCAATTTTATCAAACAAGTCTTTGGTATCAATAAAGTTATACGGTCGATATACGCAGGCGACAAGAATTTTTTCTTTATCCTTCGTGTTTAATTCAAGAAATAGAAACTCAATCTCACTAGTAGGCTCTGATCTTAGCTTTACACAACAATTTATCTCCGTTCTCACATAAATTGAGACACCACCAGCGTTTGCTATCCTATCAGCACGAAATAGTCTAAATCCCGGCAAATTGAAAATTGAATCATTGACTGAGGAATCGAACCAGGTTTCAGATACGCAGATGACGTCAACTCCAGAGGCAACAAAAATATATCTAAACTCATCTATCTTGTTATTAAGACTTTGTGCATTTATATGAACAATTTTGAGTCCAGATTTTTGTTTCGCCAGAATCCTTACCATGTTAAAAACGTTATCTTTGGAACTATAACTATTACCACAAATCATATATCACAGATTTTAAAGCAACACAATTGTATGTTATTAGAATAAATGGTAATAAAAAAGGAACAAAACTAATACAAATTTTAAAATTAATAAAATAATTGCAAAGAAAAATTAAGGAGAAATAGATTAAAGTTATTTTAAAATGGAAAAAAGTAGATAAAAAGTAGAAAATCAAAAAATATTTATATAAAATGTATGAAGTGATCAGAAAATTGTTAAATTTTATAAAAAATATATCAGGCACCATCATTTCTATCTGGCATCGCTTCATCATGAAATTCATCATTGTTTCGAAAAGGAAATAACTCTTTTAATATTTCTATTGAGGGTATACATAATGATTCATCGCTTCCCAGTTTTCGAATATATACAAGGCCCCTATTTGTATGAGCAGACGATATCTTATTTTCATTTTTCAACTTACGAGCAGCGATTAAAATGCGATGGTTTGCTGGGGTGAGATTTTCGTTGACGAAAAACGGTTTTGAACTCATAATTCCGATTTGATTTAGTTGCAATGAAGATTTGGTTGATTTAATATGTGTAGTTATCATTCTAAGCATATAATTTCGGTCATATGGGCTATTGAATTTAATTATTATTGGGGCATCCTCAATATTCTTTCTATTTCCAATATTTTTAACACGATAAATAGTTTTAAATGATATAGGTGCAGTTTTAACGGCTTCACACAATTTTTCATAAATTATAAATAAATTGTCATTGTATATGTTCGCACTTGGTATACCAGTAATCCTAATGTCACTGGCAACTATAGAAATTTCTTGCTTTTGCGCGGACAATTTCAGACTGAATATTTCATTTTTAAGTTTTTTAATTTCATTATGGTGTGCTAGATTTTTATTTACAACTGTCTCTAGTTCTGTTACTCTGTCTTTTACATTGTTTATGTCTATGTTAACAGATTCCAAGAGAGTGTCAATATCAGTTTTCATTTCACTGAATCTCTTGTCGAATTCATGTAAGAGATCTTGTTTACACTCATTCAACTTAGAGATTAACATAATTTCAAGTTGGTTCGTAAGTTTATCGAATCGTTTTTCCATGATTGTCATAAATTTAAGAGGCGATTCAGTAAGAGTTAAACGCGGAGTTTTGCATACATTACCAAGCAAAGAGTTTTGCAGAACATCACTTAAGCGTTTTTGCGAGGGAGTGTTATTATTTTCTTTTTTGTCATTATTGTTTACTCTGCCTGTTGATTTTATTAGAAATTCCTAAATTAACATTCTACTTTTTTTAATCACTAATACCTACAAAGTATCGTGAAATATTTTTGGTCAAATGTACTTATTTCCGACTTCTTTTAAAATCTAAGAATACTTGCCAACTTAGCATTCGTGCTTGAAATTGTTTGAAATCCTAATTTTAATTTTGGTTCCATTTATTTAAACTTAATTTGGAAAATTTCTATATACCCGAATTTCCACTAGTTATAAGTAACAAAATCGTATTAATTTCTTTTATTTGAACCAAGCGTAAAAGAGAAGAATATATTTCACAAATTTATGCCATTTTATTGTTCGGATAGATTTCCAATCCATGCGTTATATAGACTATCGAGTAAAAACATGCATTGATATGTAATTCCTTGTTGATATAATTACCAGAGACGTGGAAGTTTAGTTTTCCAATATTTTAACTGTCTTTGTTAACAGCTTGGCCGAACGGAAGGAATTCCAAATGCACTTGGTTCGCTTTTGCATGACGATTATTGAATGTAGTGAGGTCGTAGGCATAGATCAAAATCCCATTACCCAATATGAGGCGTCTCATTTTATTCTGGTAGGTAGAAAGCATTGTTTCAGAGATATTAAGAGAATTGACGTGTTTGACGTCCAAAACATCTTTTCAAAAAGTATTGACTAAGTCTTTTGTTCCTTTCAATTGTCAATCGACGATTTTTCACCAACATATTTTTTAGTTCCTTGGCGAGTTGTTCATCAGTTGATGTTTCTCTCGCCCAGGACGCGCTTTATCTTCAACACTTTTTCTTAGTTCTTGAAACTGTTTGTACCACTGGTCACCAACTGCATTCGGCAATATCCTTAATATTTCTGCAGCAGAAATTTTATTCCGCAAACAAAATTTAATGGATTTTCCTTGTTCATCAGAATTGACAAATTGACTTTTAGTTGTTTACAAAAACGAGCGTTACTTTTGAACCAAAAACTAGGTGCTTCTACTGTTGATTCCATTTCATTACTTTATCAAAATGTTTGCGGCTTGAGAACTAAACTCACATCTTTATATGTGGAAAGTTTTAACTCAAACCAACACATCATCGTATTTACTGAAACGTGGTTTAATGATAGTTTTTTGAATACGGAAATACTCTCTTGCAAATACAATATTTTTAGACGTGATCGTGGGACCACAACAAATGGTGGTGGTGTTCTTATTGCGGTCTCTAGTATTTTGTTCTCTGAGGTTTTATTGATTGACCCCTCATTCGATATCGAATTTATCTCAGTTTTAATTAAACTTAATGGAAAACAATTATTTATTGCCTGCTCATATATTCCTCCATCGTCCCCACAGTCTATATATGACAAACATGGCGAAGCTATTAAATACTTTGTAATAATACTTTGTTATAATATAATAATAATACTTTGTTATTATTCTTGGTGATTTTAATTTGCCTTCATTATCCTGGAAGTTCTTACCTGATGAAAAATATTTTGTCCCATCCAAATCAAATAACAAGGGTGAAGAGCTTTTCAATATTTTATTCGATCTGAATCTTTTTCAAATAAATGGTGTATACAACAGTCATTATAAGTTATTGGATTTAATATTTGTCAACGATACTTCGGATTGTTACATCAAGCGTTCAATCCCGATTTCTTCTCCTGAAGATACATATCAACCTACCATTGAAGTAAATTTATATATTTCCTCTGGACTTTTAAAAATTCCTTGTAAATATGATGATAAGGATTTTCGTTTCGCACAATCTAATTACTGTTTGTTGAACGAACTTCTTCAGTACGAACTGGATACTATTATCTTTTTCTAATGGATCCACAGCTGCTATTGATCATATGACTGAAAAATTTTACGGTACGATTTCTTCAGCAATGGATTTATATATTTCGAAACAAATTTGTAATAAACTTTCCGGTCCTCCTCTGAATACCAAGCAACTGACAAGACTTAAAAATAAAATAAATAAATATTACAAGAAATACAAGCTATCCGATTCTCTTGTAGATTATGGGAACTACTCCATTAGCCGAGCGGAATATACTGCACTGAATAAATCGTGTTACTCTAATTACTTAATCAAAATGAAAAATAGTTTCAAAAGTAATCCAAAGTCTTTTTATAAATTTGTCAACACTAAGAGAAAAACAAGTGGTTATACTGCTATTATGAAATTTCAACATACTGAATCCTATGATAATAATTTGTTTGCTGATTTTTTTTCAACAACTTATTCCGATTCAACTTTTGATGATTCTGCCACTTAGCCATCTATACTGATTGCTAATAGAACCATATCTCTTCCATTCCTTTATGTCTCTATGGTTTCTAATGGTTTCAAAAAACTAAAATTTTCTTATATATCTTAATCAAATGTACGGATGCTTTAGCTATTCCATTGACAATAATGTTTAACTCATCAATTAAATACGAATACTTTCCAAATACGTGGAACGACTCTTTCATTATTCCGTTGGTTAAATCCGGAAACAAGTCTGACATTACAAATTATCGTGGTATTGCAAAATTAAGTACTATACCTAAATTCTTTGAAAAAATTATAACTGATTAACTATGTCATCAAGTCAACATTAATTTCTCCATTCCAACATGGCTTTCAAAAACGGTGCTCAACTTCAACGAACTTATAACATCTAACAACAATAGGCAATCGTGGGTTTCTTCAAAGAAAGCAAACTGACGCAATTTACACTGATTTCAGAAAGCCGTTTGATAAAGTCAACCATAAACTTCTTATAAAGAAATTACATCTAATAGGATTTTCTGATCTTAGCATAAAGTGGATATATTCATATTTAACAAGCAGAAAGCGAAATGTACGTTTTAATAATATATCTTCGAAAAATATTAACGTTTTATTTGGAGTACCGCAAGGCAGCCATCTTGGACCGCTTTTATTTTCATTATTTATAAATGATTTACCGCAGGTTATTCAGTTTTCAAATATCCTGATGTATGCTGACGATGTAAAAGTCTTTATGAGTTGTAACCAATATTCCGACCATACTTATCTTCAAAATTATTTGGATTCATTTCACTCATGGTGCATTTTAAATTTAATGGAGCTGAATCTTAAAAAGTGCAAATCTATGCGTTTTGTTCGAAAAATACAAATATCTGTAAATTATTCTTTGGGCGGCTTTCAACTGGAAAAAGTCGATAACTTCTTAGATCTTGGTGTTTTATTAGATTCAAAGCTTACAGTGAACAAAGCAAGAGGAGTACTTGGTTTTATAAAACGTTGGTCAAAAGAGTTCAATAATCCGTATGTAACAAAAACACTATACACGCCACTTGTGAGACCGATTTTGGAATATGCCTCTATTACATGGGACCCTATCTATCAAACTCATATTGATAGCATTGAATCGGTGCAAAAACAATTCCTACTATTCTGTGTTCGCAGCTTAAATTTTAAACAATTAAATCTTCCGTCGTATTATAGCAGACTCACCCTTGTTAAGCTGCCAACCTTAAAAAGCCGCATATCTATGCTAAACGTTTCGTTTCTTTTGAACATAATTAATGGCGATGTTTGTTCTGGTTTCCTGATCAACAATATTTCATTTAACATCCCCCAGCGGCCAACACGTTTCTTCTCACCTTTATCTGTCCAGTTTTATACATCAAATTATGCGAACGGTGATTCGCTTAGACGAATGTGTATTGAATTTAATAAGCTTTATAGATTTATTGATTTTTCTTCAAATACAAATGTCATAAAAAGTAAAATAATAATTTATCTGAACACTTTAAATAAAATTTTTTAATTTTTCATTCATTGTTAAATGTTTTTGTTAATAGTCCGTAAGGATTTATTCCATAGATTAATAAATAAATAAACAAAAAGAAAAAAAAAATTTGCATGCATTTTGGCCCAGATTTCAAAAAAAGTACTACCAAATCGACAAAACCGCGATGTTAAAATTGAAAGGTCAATTTTTCACTTGTACACGGCTAGAGCTCTTCCCGACTGGCTAAAGCTCTAAAACTTTCAGCATATATGTAAAATTATTATTTAATTATTTTAATTTATTATTTAGTCATAATATATTCACCATTTCTTGCGCTTACCCTGAAAGAACATGTCTTCCAATTTTTTTTTAAATTACATACATTTTTGAAAATAAATTTAATTGAACAAATGTCTCTGCACTCAAAATGAATGTTATATCTTTATTATTTTCAGCATTTACATTGCTTGGTACAAGAGAAATAAGTTCATCATTATGTGAAGCTGCCAATAATTCACCTCATCAGCATATAAAGTCAGCCTTAGCACAACTTTCAACAAAAACCAACAAAATGAAAACATTTACATTAACAAGCCCATCACAGGCATGTAAAACTCATTATTTCCCAAATGACACTGGTGCAACAAACATACAAACGACATCTGTAAGTACAACCACATTAACATTAAGTAATGCTGGAGTTCGTAGCAGAGGAAGTGGCATAAATGATGCTGCATACAAAGGCGATATCGTCTTGGAACCTATCACATCAAATCGTAGCGACCGATTTCCTTTCCATGAACAAATTCTCATGTCTGGCCAACAAAAATGTGCCATGACAGAAAAACCTAAACCGTTAGTTGTATCGCCACAACAGGTAATGATACTATATATGCATAAACTAACTCCATATGAACGTATTGAGATTCTGTCTTATCCACAAATTTATTTCATTGGAGCCAATGCTAAGAAACGTTCTGGCATATTTGGTCCCAATAATTCTGACTACGACAACGATCAAGGTGCCTACATACATATACCACATGATCACGTGGCATATCGCTATGAACTGCTTAAGATAATTGGCAAAGGAAGTTTTGGTCAGGTTATTAAAGTATATGATCACAAAACTCATGAACACGTAGCCCTCAAAATGGTTCGCAACGAAAGGCGCTTCCACCGTCAAGCGCAAGAGGAAATTCGTATACTTCACCATTTGCGACGGCAAGATAAATATAATACTATGAACATAATTCATATGTATGATTACTTCACATTTCGTAATCACATGTGCATTACTTTTGAGTTATTAAATATTAATTTATACGAGCTTATCAAGAAGAATGGCTTTAATGGATTTAGTCTGCAATTGGTACGCAAATTCACTCATTCTCTCTTACAATGTTTAAACGCTTTGTTCAAAAATGAAATTATACATTGTGATATGAAACCGGAGAATATATTACTGAAACAACAAGGACGTTCTGGTATTAAGGTATTATAATTTTTAAATCAAGAATTCGCTAACATTATTTGTGATACATTTTCCAAAATACCTCAATCTGACAATTAATCTATTAACCTTTTTATACTTTTTCCACTTGACTTTTCAACTAGTTTTTAGGTATTTATTTTAAATTTTTCTTGCTAGATTTGTTTAACAATGAGCTTTTACTTCCATTTCTATAGCTTTTACTTCCATTTCTGTAATCCATAGTTTATAGTAATTATTAATATAATGTTTACAAGAAGGTCGCATTTTTAATTTTAAAGCGTTCTTCCATATTATTTACAATGTAGAATAATTTTACAGTTTTCTGTTGTTTTCTGATCCCTTGCGCATTGGCAATACATATGTACATGTTTTTGAGTTAGTAAGTAGGTTTTAAAAAGTCTTTCGAATTTTCCCATGATGGCTTTTCTCTCAATGCTTCTTCTAAAAATGATTTGAAATTGTACGTGGCTGCTAATGATTTAATCTGTATGATGAAATCTGCTTTCGGTTCAGCTTCCTTTTGATTTCTATAGCATTTATAACATTCCGGGATTTCGTATGCCGTTGGTTCACGTGATCCTTAAAGACGAAAATGGGATTTTGGGGAGTGTCGGGGCTCAGTTTGTTTCCTTTCTTTATAAAACTAGTAAATGTGAAGTTTGGGGGCAATCGGATAAGGAAAAGTCCCGCCGGAAATCGATTGAAAATTTCAATTGTGTTTATGTGGGGAAAATATGCCTTTTATCCAGATTTTACGAAAATTTCGGTCTATAGTTTAATTTCATCGACAAGTTGTTATATGAATCGATTTCAGTATTAAATTATCTTTTCAAAAAGGTCTATAACTTCAAAATCGAACAAAAACTCGCCAAAAATAGACCACTTTTGTGCCAAAAAAAAAAACACTAGGTCATGAAATTTCACGGCACATTTTTCAGCTTTAAGAAATTGTTTAAAGCCGTAATCTTTTTTGGTCTCCATACTTGTAAGTACTCAGATATGAAGTATTGTGTTATTACCACGTTGCTAACCTATTGCGCAATGAGGTCGAAAATGGGTAATTTTTTTGATAGAATTTTGAAAACTCATTTCTCAAGTTTTAAAAAATTTTCCTTAACAAAAGTAAAAAAAAAATGGATCTGGCGCTTTAAGGTTTTGTTAAATACATGTGTTAATGACAGGCTGTTTTGCCTGATTAACTTGTTATTTGTTATTGTTCATTATTCAGGTAATATACCAGGATAATGTAAAATTGTTTATTTGTTATTGATTATTATCAAGGTGATGCACCAAGATAATGTGAAAGTTAACGCAAGCACTTGAAGCTTGGTTAGCCGCTGAAATGAAGAAATTAACACGACAATGGTTATGATATTTCTCTTTTTATTATTGATTTAATTGGTTCTTAAATACTAAATTATTGCTGATTCATATTGTTTACATTATCTGTTTATTTCAACAATGGGAAATGACTTAAACACATTATTTTGAATCGTAAACAAATAATTTGCATAAGTTCCTTAATGTATGTATATGCTTGTACATAGAATTTAACTGCAGCAATTAAATGCTGTCGTTTTGCATTTACGAATGTGTATATGTATGTATATTCAAAAGAAATAATTTGTGGGAACAAATGTGTACACACAAATGTATATCCAAAAGAAATAATTTGTGAGATTGAACATACACCCCGGCGCACAGTGGTCAATTTCGCGAGATAGCGGTCAAAACTCTATAACTTT
Organism: Cordilura impudica; assembly: GCA_963682025.1. Taxonomy (NCBI): domain Eukaryota; kingdom Metazoa; phylum Arthropoda; class Insecta; order Diptera; family Scathophagidae; genus Cordilura; species Cordilura impudica. The sequence continues at coordinate 45,897,246 of OY821522.1, forward strand.
TGTCCGGATTGGTATTTTTTTACGCAATTTGTTTTGTTCAATAGGAGGGACTTTAATAGGAGGGACTAAAAATCGACTGGTAGGAACGTAAGTAATTTGGAGTTAAAAATGCATTTTAATTTTTTGTTGAGTTTCCATGTAAAAGTTGAATATTTTGACATTTTAAATAGGTATTTTTTTATAATTTCTTATTTTCTTCAATCGTATTTTACAACCAATACTTATTTATTATTCCTAAACTTAATTTTGGTCAGAAAATGTCAACATTTGGCCCCTGACATTTAATTAGTCTCAATATTCACAGGGGCCAAAGGTTGTTTTTTGGAAGAAAGCTAATTCTTGTGAGGATTAAACTGAAAAATAACACTGAAATTCCCAACAATATCAATACCATTTGGATATATTATATACAGAACACAACATCGATAAAATTTTAAGTAAACTTTTACTATTGATTTAAAGTGCACATATATTTTATTTAAATGTATTAATAAAAATTTATACTAAAATTAGAAACAAATTATAATCTTTAAACTAGTATTAATTAAACAATATTAGTAAAAATTTCTTCCGAATAGCTTTGATTTTCATTTTGCAGTAGTTGTTTAGCTTCTTCATATAACTCTAATGAGGTTGATTTCCATTTTTGTCGAATACTGGACATATATGGGTCTGATGTGTACAACAAAATATTAATAAGATCTTCATTAGTACAATATCTGGAAATTTTTCTTGTATTGTGCTCGCGAAAGAATCTGTAGTCTTTGTTCCTTTTTTCTTGGGCTTCTTCTGAGAGATCTCCAATTGGAATCATATTGTGCTGAATTATTTGTTCCCCATAGAACAAAATTTTGTGAACTGTGGTTGGCATATGTCTCCAAGAATATTTTTGGTTATAAAGGGTTGCTGTCTCATTAGCATACTGACCAAATTTTTTTGCATCTATCTTTTTGCTACATGCTATAACTTGTAATATGATTTGGAATCGTCGTATTAAATCATAATCTACTCCACTTATAGAAGCTGCAGTTTCTGGATCGGAAAAAAATCTCCTTGCTGTGTTTCCATCATTAGAATTTCCTTCTCCTTGCTTTGGCTGGTCAATTATAAGGCCTATCTCACGGTATTTTTCTTGAATATCTTTTTTTTTTTGGTTTCTTTTTTCCAAATTTTCTTTGTTGTTTCTCACTGTTTCACCTAACGGGCCAAATTCCAAATCGTATCCCAATTTAAGAATATGCTCCATAAAACGAATTCTAGCATGAAGAGGTGACATTCCAAATTCATATGCTTCATTAAAACTATCGTCTTGTGTTGGTGGTTGGCTCAATTGACTTGATGTTTTTGGCATATGGTGCAGCTTGACGATGACTTTGTTTTGGTTAAAGCTTGTGCAACTTTTTCATCAATCATTGTGAGACACATTTTAAAATTTACTTCAATGTCTTGGTCATCAAATTTAAATGTTACTGGTTGAAGTTCTTTAATTTGATCATTTATTTTTCGAACTTCTTCATCTATGACATCTTGAGTCTCCTTTTTGTAAGCAAACTTTATTGGTCTACAAAATTTTGTTGACGAGGGAATTTCATTCTTCCATACATCTATCTCTGCAGCTCTACTAGTTGACGGCTCTGAACCAATATAAGTTTTTGTTAATCGTAATGGAACGAAAGAAATCATGAATAAATTGGCATCTGATGAATTTTCCGCATTACATTGTTTGTATTGTTTCTGGCCAGAGGACCCATCCCCATTAGAAATTAAAGTCATGCTGCAATTTTTAAACTTCTTTAAATAGTCAGCATCAAATGTCTTTAATAATCGTTCTGCAGTGTGTTCAAGAAGATCCTGCAATTTTATTTCTGCTGAACTTGAAGTTACACTAATAGCAGTTGGTGAAGGTAAGCAATCTTTTTTGGCAGAAACTATATCTCGATATGATGGAAAAATTCCACAATTTTTTCATTGGTTCGCTTCCGCAATTCTGTATAGTGGTTTTTAGTCATTTTCAAATCCAAAAATAGTGCAAATGTTTCTTCTGGAGTAAATTTATTTTCTTCAGTTGGTGTCGGCATACTTTCTAAAATCCTTTTTGTGCGTCTGGGGCTTGCTTCCACTATTTTTTCAATGATAGCAATTTTACCCTTTTTAGTTTTCGATGGTTGAATTTGATGCAGAAATGAATCCTTTATGATGCTACAAGAAACTTCTTCATTGATATGTTTAAGCTTGCGTCTTCGTGATCTTTCACTACAATTATCAATTGGCTTTGCTGGTCGACCACCTTTTCCAGTTTCCGTGGTAGTTACTGATGGCTTTTTAAAAATAAGTTTATTTCTTAGCCATTCTTGGTTGCGTGAGTAAAACAATTTCTTGTTTCTGGAACATTGATTGTACCGTTTTCTTAAAGTATTTAAAAAGTTTTTTATTTTTAAGTTATGAATTTTAATTTCTTGTTTGTCACATATTTTGAAGAATGGATTATTCATTATATGTAAAATAATGTCGTTTTCATCTTTCCGTTCAAAATATATATCAGATAGAACACTATAACTGAATTTAGCCATTGTTTAAACAATAATGAAGAAAAAAAATGAATGCATGGATTAATATACTATTGCTCGAAGTTTCAACATGATCTTTTTTACCTCTTTGAAACATAATATAACAGGTAGTTGGTTTTACCAGTTATTTCCATTGGTTTTAAATTTATTTGCAATTTTCACGTATTTAAGTTGTGTAATATTAGATGGTAATAAAATCTTTTTTACCTTTTCCAAATGAATTGCTAGATACCACATAATTTGAGAGTTAACAGGTACTGGCAATAATATAAAAGGTACTTGGTTTTACCAGTTATTTCCATTGGTTTTAAATTTATTTGCAATTTTCACGTATTTAAGTTGTGTAATATTAGATGGCAATAAAATCTTTTTTACCTTTTCCAAATGAATTGCCAGATACCACATAATTTGAGAGTTCTATTGTCATTTTTGTCAAAATTTTGATACACCCTTCTATGTGGACTAGGTCCAAATATGGGCCACCTTCTCCTAATTTCAACAGAATTATTTTTTGGGTCAATAAGAACTCTTGTACAAAATTTCATCAAAATATATGCATAATAGCCACTTTCACATATAAATAACTTCTCAAAAAATATGACGTGCATTTGTACCGAATATCTTACCTTGGGTCAGAAAAATTGCTGTAGCTCAAAAAGTGCAGTCCCGATGCATGGACATGTATCTATAGGAATGTAGGGGAGAGTTAGAACTACAAAATAGTGAATTTGTGTTTTGACTCAGCTTGACTCACAGGAGTTGTGCTCTATGAAGTAGGAAATTTCCGAGAAATTTGACCTTTTAAAAAAAAAATTGTTCTGAAAACAGTAGAGCTTCAATTTTTTTACCAGTAATAGGAAATTAGTTAAGTTACAACACAAAATTTATTTCGTCCAAAAATCTTGAAAAACAAAAAAGTTATGATCATTTAAACTTTAAAAATTAACTAAAAATATCATAAATTTACTAAATTCTGAAAAAGCCCATTTTGGACCACCCTGTTCTCAGTGAAATAGTTGAAATAGAGTTCTAATTTTTTGGCTCCCGAGGTTTACTACTGTCTACTTTCATATGAGTCTAATAACTTTAAAATCGGAGAACAAAAACCAAAAGGAGTTTTGGCCGCTATCTCTAAATATTGACCACAGTGCGGCGTGAGCTACGCTCACAAAAGAAAATTGTGCTGACATGATAGATATCAGTTGCCATAGTTTGTTTATGAATTTTCTTTCTTTAAGTCATTCCATTTGTTCGACTCATACAGATTAGTTGTGAAATAATACATATTTGAATGTTAATTTAATAATTAATTATAAAACAATAATACATACATATCTGAATGTTAGTTTAATAATTAATTATAAAACAATGAAATAAAATAATACATACATATCTGAATGTTAATTTGAATAATTGTAAAATAAAATAAGTATGTGTTTATAAATATAAACAGCCCAGTTCTAAATATTCCCAGGGAAATGATTTCCAGTTGTTTTGTTTTGTTTACAAATTTAAAAATTTTTGTGGAAATTAATAGTTAAACTTTTTTAAAATCTTTAATAAATTAAAATAAATACAAAAAATGTTCAGTGTAGCGTTTCTGATGATAGCTGAAGCAGAAGAGCAGCAGCAAGACAAGATGGAGCAAAGCATGGCAAGAAGAAAGCTACGTGATGCCAGCAACCCACTTGAATTGCCTACTGAGTTTAATTTCCAAATTGCGCCATACCCGGCTTAGCTCCTCATTGCTTTCTTTGAACATCCCGTATGCAACATCAGGGTTGGCTTGCATTGTGTTCAAAAGAACATGAATTTGTTTTTTTTTGTTGCTTTTGACCTGAAAGCAACAGTAATGCCATAATAATATTATTACACAAAATTTTAAATGATATATATTACTATTTTTCATAAAAATATTAAATACTTACATTTTTCGCAGCACTCCCTCTCAATTTTTTGGCGGAATTATTCCCAAATTATTCTCCCTTATATTGACATTCAGAAGGGAAGGGGAAGAGATTCCCATTTTCGAAGTTCTTTTAGAATAAGGGTAAAGGGAAAAGAGAAAAAAATTCCCGGGGAGATTTTATTAAGAATAGGGGAACAGGGAATAGGGAAAAAATTCCCAGGAATTGTTATTTTGAATTGGGCTGAAAAACTTGTAATCCACTTTTCTTGGCTTCTAGGGTACAGTCACTACAAAATCCGCTGGGGGTTGCTGGTTTATTTTTATCTTTCAACATTGTGTGCGGTTGTATATGATTAATATGATGGCTCCAATTTCTAAAATCAGGACAGCAAAGGCAATCGTTGTATGATGTTAATTGATGTGCTTAATTTGTAATGGAAAATCTGTCAATACTTGTTGGTGTAGTCTTTGCTGGATAGCAGATATATTTTGGATTTCATTAGAATAGTGTTTGATGTTGAAATTTTCACCAAGTGATTGCCTTCCAATTGGATACATGATGTTGCTTATGTTAGCAATGGCTGTGTATGATGATTGGGATGAAGATGAATATGTTTGATAACCTTGGATAACAAATGACTTGTGCTTGAGCATACAATCTGGACTTATTTTGAGTAGACCAGAACCTTTCAACGTAATTTGAGAATGTTGTTGTCCACACACGGCGTTTATTCGGGTGGGGGTCTGCATTTAGTACAGCCAGTGGTTATTGTGTTCCATCTCTGTGAATGAAGTGTTATCCATAGTTGTTGCAATGTAACAATTGGCGTGACTGTCATTGTTGAGAAGTGCAATTTCGCATAGACATCTGTTTGCATCTGCGTGAAATTTGATTTGTATGTTTGGACATATGAACTCGTCTTCTTTTATTGTTATACATGATGTCCACTGTTTTTCGGTTAGTACAAAATATTGAGCCCTATGGGCATTGATAGCAATAAGATCACTGCATGGTTGGATTGCAACTATCATGTTGTTCATTCGAATTGGAATTGGATGTGGTTTGAAGAGTTTTAAGGTCTTTGGATCACATAGAGGGATGGTTATGTGAAAGATAACATGATCGTTTGTTATTCCGCCCTTCACATTCATTATTTTGTAGAGTTGTAGAAGGTTGTCTTTGTTGACTGGCAATTGCTGAGAAGTTGAAAGGTGATTTTTAACTTGCACTAATTCTGATTGAAGTTGTGATGGCGCTAATAGCAGTGGGCTGATTTTTCCGTGATGCGAATCGGATAATGCTGCAACTACTTTTGTTTGAATTGGATGTAGTCGGGCTGATGTTATTGAAAGTTGGACTGATAGTGATATGAAGATTTGAAACAGCTTTGTTTGATGGTTTTCTCTTTCATCCATGTGTAGCCTTGATACAGTTTCCGTTAATTGAGCATCCAGGTTGTCGAACTCTTCTTTGACTCTGTTCTCATCTTGTTTGAATACGTTCAGAGTAGCATCAATAATTGATGTTTGATTTCTTAGGAACCGTTTAAGCTTTCCTTCGTCTTCTTTGATTGAGTTGATGGTGTTCGACATTTGTTGTGCATAGTTTGAATCTAAGACACCGAAAAGTGAGTTAGCGATGCTGCCGACAAAGTTTACTGCGCCACGTTTAGTTCTCTTGCCGTTCAGGAGAATATTTTCATCTTTCAAGTCAGCTAAGCCGAATTCAATAGTTTGCAGTGTGTTTAAGCAAATTGCCTTTTGATTCATGAGTTTGCATAAATGTTGCAGAGCTATAGTTCCATTAGTGAACGCAGCCATTTCTCGCCAATATGGTGTTAATTCGTAGTAGCTTATAATATTCCATTCAGATCGTGATATTCGCGTGTTGCCAATTCCCTCGAAGTGTAAGCCCATGTTTGATTCGAGTTCTGTTATTTCCACCTTTTCTGCGAAAATGAGTGGAAGTGCGAGCAATGCTATTAGTAAGATAGGCATACTGGGAAGAGTTGATAGCCGTCGTTTTTTATTTTTTGGAATTTCATCAGATGGTGATTCAGAAGGCTGTAATATGCAATTGTCGCTTAATGTTGTAGCCTGTTGATTTGGTTTTTGCTGCCATTCTTCATTGTCGTCTTTAACTCTAGGAAGTGGTACCAGATATCGAATTGCTCGCTTAAATACGCCTGAAGCCGTTTTAATATCTGCAACTCTGACTATTTCATCGATTCCCTTATAGGTTTTTATTACTCGTCCTAAAGGCCATTTCATGACTGGAACGTTATCTTCCTTGACGACAACAATATCACCTTATTTAAGGTTTTTCGACCGCTCTTGCCATTTATTCCGGTATTGTAGTTCGTTGAGGTAGACCCTTGACCACCTGTTCCAAAATTCATGTTTCAGATGAGAAACTAACTTCCATCTGGTTGCCAAGCTAGAATTCGTGGGTTTAGCCTGTGCATCAATTTGGGCTGTCAATGGTTCTCCGATTAGAAAATGTCCTGGAGTGAGGGCAGCTATGTCGTTAGGATCATTTGACATGGATGAAATTGGTCGGGAGTTCAGTATTGCCTCAATTTCAATTACCAGTGTTTCTAGTTCCTCGTATGTCAAAGATGCATTTCCTAAGCTTCTGACAAGAAGACGCTTTGCGGATTTAACCGCTGCTTCCCATAGGCCCCCAAAGTGTGCCGCCCTTGGGGGAATGAAATTAAATTTATACCCTTTATGTTGCATGCATTTGTGATTGCTGCTTGAGCGTCGGAAGAGTAAATTACCGCTGACAGTTCAGGCAATTGATTTTTGTCTCCGACAAAGTTTGTCGCATTTTCACAATACAAATTTTGGCAGTACCCACGCCGGCCGATGAATCTTTTAAGAGCACCAATAAATGCGTCGGTGGTGAGATCACTCACAAGCTCCAAATGCACCGCCTTCGTAGCAACGCAGAAAAATACTGCAATGTAAGCCTTGTGCGGCCTTTTTCCACGCAGTTTGTAGTGTACTGTTATTGGACCACAGTAGTCGACTCCAGAGTTTATGAATGGTCGTGCTGGTGTCATTCGTGTAGAAGGCAAATTTCCCATTACTGGTTTGGCTCTGCTGCATACTGTGCAACGATGAATTGTGGCTCGAGCCATAATTTTTCCTTTTATTGGCCAATACCGTTGTCGCACAATTCCAAGTAACGTTTGTGCACCACAATGCTTATTGCTTTTGTGAGTCATTTCAAATATTATTTTTGAAATGGGATCATTGTACGCGATAAGCAACTGATGTTTTGAGTCATACGCCAATGATGAAGCGTCTAGTCGACCGCCAACACGAATTAGGCCATATTTGTCCAAAAATGGTGAAAGATTGCTTAAACTGCATGCTCTTCGTAATTCATTGTATCTCTTCAGCTGCTGAATTTCATCTTTAAATTCTGACGTTTGCATTTGTTTGATGATTGGAACTAGTGATAAATCCAATTCCGTCGTCGTTAATGACATTTAGCCTCTCGGCGCTCTCTTTTACGCCTGGTATGGTTTATGAAGCGCAAAACGTATCCTACAATTTGCTCTAGGCGATGAAAAGAATTCTTGTGTTTGATTTTGTATATAAATTCAGGCTCTGCTACTGTTGCGACAAGTGATTCGGGTGCCTTCCGTTTTCTTTCTATATTGTTGTTAGTAGAAGAACTTGGATTGAATTTTGGGGGCCAACCTGTTTCTTTGCCATGTAGGAATAGTGGTCCACAGAACCATAAGGAACATTCCTTCAATGCCTTCGGTGACATTCCCCGAGATAAAATGTCTGCTGGATTATATTTTGAGCTGACGTGACGCTATTGTTCAGCTCGTGTCGTTTCTTGGATGACTGATATTCGATTTGCCACAAAGGTGTTAAATAATGCTGAGGATGAGTGTATCCATGATAATACTATTTCTGAATCAGTCCAAAACCATATTGGACTTGTAAATTGAAGATCGGCTGTGATTTTGGCTGCTAACTGCGCTCCGAGGACTGCTGCACACAGCTCCAGTCGTGGTATTGTTTGTTTTTTGAGTGGTGCTACTCGAGATTTGGCACATTACAATCGTGTTATGATCGTGCCGTTTTTACAGACTGATCGAACATATGCTGCTGCTCCATATGCTCTCCGATGCGTCAGTAAAGATGTGTAATTGAGTGACTTCTGGGACTTCTCCTTTAAAAATGTGCCTTGAAATTTGCAGTGTTCAGCTCTGAGCGGAATGTGAGCCATTTTGTGTACAGCTCTTCGGCCAAAGATTGATCCCAGTCCAATTTTAGTTCCCACAAACTCTGAATGAGAATTTTGGCTGCTACCACTATTGGAGAAAGGATTCCTAATGGGTCGAAAAGTCTGGCAAGATCTGACGAGACGCTGCGTTTCGTAATCCTTTTGACCGCTTCGACATTAACCTTAACGCAGAGTTTATCATCCTTCGGCAGCCATGTGAGTCCTAATGTTTTTATTGAGTTAGCTTTTGTGTTTTCAAAATCTAAATTTACTTCTAGATCTCCTTTTGGAATATTTCTGAGCAGTTGTGGGTGATTTGCACACCATTTTCGTAAGTTGAAACCACTTTCTTTCATGATCAGGGTTAGCTGTTCTTGTAATTGTATTGTAGCCACTAAGCTGTCTGCGCCACCCAGGCCATCGTCCACATAGAAATTCTCTTGAAGAAATTTCGAGGCCTGCGTGTAACGAACAGTGTTCTCTTTCGCCAGTTGCTGTAGACACCTTGTTGCTAAATAGGGTGCAGCTCTTGTTCCATATGTAACTGTGTTGAGCTGGTAATACGTTATGGGTTTATTGGCATCTTTTCTCCAAATGATGAGTTGAAATTTGCGATCTTCGGGGGAAATTACGACTTGTCTATACATTTTTTCGACATCAGTAGTAAATACCAATCTTGGAAATCGAAATCTTAGCAGTATAGAGAATAGTTCGCTTTGCACTGTCGGACCCGTGTACAGGAGGTCGTTTATTGAGTGTCCTGACGTTGTTTTGGCAGATGCATCGAACACTACTCGCAGTTTTGTGGTGGAACTCTCAGGCCTTAACACGCAGTGATGTGGAATGAAATAGTTAGGTGAGAGGATTGCATCTGATGATAACTTCGTCATGTGCCCCAGTACCCTACATTTATCCATAAACTTGATATATTCACTTCTTATTTCAGGATTTTTCTGCAGTCGACGCTCAAGTGAAAGAAATCTGTTAAGAGCAATTCCATGTGAATCGCCTAGAGCATCAGGGCTTTGATGAAATTGTATCTTTACTACGAATCGATTTTCGTGGTTTTTGAAGGTATTTTACGTGAAGTGTTCTTCACATTTTCTTTCTAACATGGAGCGCGGTTTGTCGTTGGCTTTAATTTCATCTAACTCCCATAGGCGAGCTATGGAAAGCTCGAGACTTTCATCGGCGGTGCATACTCCACATGCTACCTTTGAGCGGTGTTCTTCTTGAATTTTACCTGAAACAACCCACCCGAATACTGTGTTTTGAAGTAGTGGTAATTGTTCAGATAACTTAATTTGTCCAATCGATCGCAGTTGATGATAGTGTTCGGCCCCCAATAGTATGTCGATTTTGTCGGGACGGTTAAAGGTTGGATCAGCTAGTACTAGATTTTTGGGTAGTGACCAGTCATCAGTGTTGATGAATTGTGATGGTTGCGGCGCAAGGATGTGAGGCAATATAAGTGCTTCGAGTGTAGTTGAAAAACCATTAATTCGAGATTGTAATGCTACATTTATCCGATGTTGAATTCTGGTGTTTGTTGCGCCAATTCCGCTGATGTTTACTGATGATGGCTGCATTGATATGCCAAGACGTTTTACTAGGCGCTCAGTGACGAAATTTACTTGAGATCCTGAGTCTAGCAAAGCTTGGCACTCAACTTCTGTATGTTCGCTCTTAACCTTTACCAATGCTGTGCTGAGTAGAACATATGAATTCAATGATTGCTTATTGGCAGCAGCTAATGAGGTGATTTCTGATTCTTCTGGTAAACAAGTACTCAAAGAGGTGGTATCTGGCTTATCTCTTGTAAATAGTGCTGTGGCAGCCGATAATGTTTTGTTTTCGTTACATGATTCTTGCCTTGATAAATTTTTTTTTGATTGAAGGTGTAGCATCGAATTGTGTCTCTTATTGCATTTTGTACATGAACTGGATGTGCAATCCTTTGTGGAATGGCCTGATTTTAAACAACTGACGCATAATTTATGTTTTTGTATGAATTTCAGTCGATCCTGTGGTGTTAGTTGTTGAAACCCTTGGCACCGAAATAGTGGATGAATGTCCTTTTTGCAAAGTTTGCATGTCTCTTTATTTCGGTTGAATGAAGTAGCAGAAGCACATGCCTTTGAAGACGATTTTTCCTTCTGACCCATAGCTTCCATGGATTGAAAGTGTGTTTCCAGGAATGCCAAAAAATGTGTGATCTTAGGAAGATCCTTTGGATTTGTTATTAATCGCTCGTAAGGAACATGTATTCCACGATCCAATTTTTTAACTAATAGATTAGCAAAATCGGGTCCCAAGAGGTTGTGTCGGCGCCAATATTTTGTAATGCATGTAAGCATTCCTGCGTGACATCATGCAGCTGCTTGATGGTTGCTGCTGATGACCCGCCTGATGGTTGATCAAGCAGTTGTTGAATTAGTGTTGTGACAAGAACTCGCTTATTATTGTAGCGCTCTTGTAACATTGCTAGGAGCAGTGGGAAATTATGTTTCGAAGTTATGTCGGTATTTAAAAGTAAGTTCCGATATTTTTTCGTAATACTTCTCGGTGAAGTATTTGTGATCTGCAGGCGTGTTTTCGAGACACCGTATTTTGCTGTCGGTGGTTTCGAAATCAGACCATGCCGTATCTAATCTCCTGTGTCGTTCCTCAGAGTACTGGACTGTCTTTCTGGAAGCTGAGTCCTTTTTGACGTTGCGAATTAGGCCTTCAATGAACTCACCCGTGGCCCTTGAGACGCTATGAGTTGATCAAACAAAGCCATATTCGAGTCTTTTTGATCATTTGCCATTTTTAGGATGACTGGTGTAACGATTAGATAGCTGCTGTCTTATGTTTTTGAATCAGGATATTGCCTGAAGGTTACCTTGACGTAAACGTGGAGAATGTTAATTCTGATGAGATCTGCTAGTGCCAATTTTGCGACAAGTTGCAGAATCTTAGGACAGCAATGTTAGTATAGTGCCTGATGAATAGACTGCGTGTGCAACGGTGATTTAGAGTATTAAGAGTTCCTTACCACTGGTGGGGTGGCACTCAAAACGTCAATCACGTCGGGGTCACCAAAAATGTTAATGACAGGCTGTTTTGCCTGATTAACTTGTTATTTGTTATTGTTTATTATCCAGGTAATATACCAGGATAATGTAAAATTGTTTATTTGTTATTGATTATTATGAAGGTGATGCACCAAGATAATGTGAAAGTTAACGCAAGCACTTGAAACTTGGTTAGCCTGTGAAATGAAGAAATTAACACGACAATGGTTATGATATTTCTCATTTTATTATTGACTAGCTGACCCGGTCCGTGTTGCTGGCCTTAAGCAAACATTAGTGTTGTATTACCACACGATTTAAATAGAGCTTTTAACGAAATTTACGGCCTTTAAATAAAAATCCATGGAATACCTTTCATAAAGTTTTTTCACAGAATAACTTACATATGGTGTAGCTATGGGCTCAATCAAAAAAGAAACACATGTATTTAAGGCAAATTGGAAATTGTTTGAATGTACCGTAATTTTTTATATTGAAAGTGGAATGCAGAGAGTTATTCAAAGAATTTTTTTTAAGGTTTTACCATGGAAGTGTATAACGCAGGTATCTTAAATGCAAGAGTACACAAAGTTGTTTATCATCGATTGATAATATAATATTATTTTTAACCTATTGTACAATGTTGCACCTTAGTAAGCGCGGAATATCTTGTGTTATCGAATGATGTAAATATTTTGTAAATAAACCGAAAACTCGGATTTTTGAATGCAACATTTCGAAAGTTTTAAAATTTTGATATTGGATCATTATTAACATAGGTTTTTTGTAAATATCTTCGGAACTACATAACCGATTTAAGAGTTTGATATCTCGTTTTGAAAAACATGACAACGGCTTTTATATAAAATAAAAAAAGCAAAAAAAAAATAAATATATGTATACGTCATTGGTGGTACAATATGAAAATTGGATTTTGCCACGCCCCTCCGCCATTAGACCGAAAATCAAAAATCAGACTTCACAGTGTGACCCGTCTGAATATTCTGAAGAATGCCTGAAAATTTCATCAAAATCGGCCCAGCCGTTTTGGAGTCCATACGTTACATACAGACACACATCCTGTTTTATATATATGTATAGATTTAATTGGTTCTTAAATACTAAATTATTGCTGATTCATATTGTTTACATTATTTGTTTTTTTCAACAATGGACATAGAATTTAACTGCAGCAATTAAATGCTGTCGTTTTGCATTTTATGTACGAATCTGTACATGTATATCCAAAAGAAATAATTTGTGAGAACAAATGTGTACACACAAATGTATATCCAAAAGAAATAATTTGTGAGATTGAACAACATGTTAGAGATGAACTGTGTAAATTTTAGGGTAAATCCCTATGTGGATTTGGAGAAATCCATTCTGGGTGAATGAATTTTCTATTTTGGATTAGTTTGACAAATATAGCAGAATTTTATATCCCAACCAATATTAAGGGTTCATCTAGTTTACAAGAACAATGCATTATTTTTAGGTATTTATTTTTTTTTAAATATGTCAAAATTCAAAGTTTGGCCTCGGCAAGGAATGTGTTAATGTTGTTCGATTTATTCCAAATTTTTAGCATGGAAGACTTACACATTTGGTTATTATATTTTAAGCGTCACATCTAAAACTTCAACAGCACTTACAAAATATTTGAATTTTTTGAAAAAATTGTCTTTTATTAGCTTGGGTTATATGTGACCCCAAATCCACAAGGGTTGATGGGGTCATATTATTTTTTCCGAAACCCTAGGCTATTAAGATAAAATATAACATTTAAAAGTAACAAACTGATGAATTTTTGATACGAAGTATTTAGAATGGGGGGGAATGGGGTTGCCACATGCAGACAGACAGACAGAGAATATGAGTAAAAAGAAAGAGTTTAATTTCGTCATCTACAATAGCTATTTCTTGGTGAGTTTTTATTCGATATTGAAGTTATATAGCTTTTTGAAAAGATAATTTAATACTAAAATCGACTATTATAACAACTTGTCGAAAGACTTAAACTATAGAACGAAATTTTAGTAAAATCTGAAAAAGTCATATTTTCCCCATATAAACACAGTTTAAATTTTCAATAGATTTTCGGCGTGACTTTTCTTTATCCGATTGTCCCAAAACTTCATATTTATAAGTTTTATATAGAAAGGAAACAAACTGAACCCCGACACTCCCCAAAATCGTCATTTAACGTAGCAACACCCTAGTGGTCATTCAATATTGTTGGAAGTTGAGATAAAGTCATATCTTTGAGTTGATGTGACACAGTAAATGATGATACAATTCCATATGTATCAGCTCCCATCAATGACATCATCACTTAAAAAAATTTTTGTTACTTATAACTAATGATTTTCTTCTGGTATGAAGGGTTTAATATTCGCAATTAAACGCATTGAATCAGAAAATAAATATGTTAATTTTATATTTGAACTAGATGTAACCCGGTGCGCTTCGCTACACCCTCCCCCTCCCCCCCCCCTTCCGAATTGTTACGAAAAGGCTCACGCAAGTCCCAAGGCTCTCACTAACACAGTAATTCAGATATATCACATTTAATATTAAGTTTGTATAGGGGTACCATGCGTATAGGGGTATCCAATCCCGCCCATTTTTTTGTCTGACTACTCACGTTAATAATAGATGACCTAAGATAAATTTTCAAAGCTCTCTCTATCATAGTACTTTATATATATGATATTAAAAATTTACTTTGAATGGGAGGTGCCACGCCCACTAAAAATATTAAAAAAAATACAGCCTGTAGCACTTCCGATATCCGCAGTAAGAATCAGTGAAAATTTCAGGAAGATCAGATAAGTCGTTACGGAGATTACCTCCTACAAACAAACAAACACATTACCTCTTTAATTCTTTTTTTTTTGAATATGTTTTTTGTTTTCGCGATTTTTGATTTTGACAATATATTTTCCACGACAAATCACATTGATAACTAATGTACTTGTCAAAAGACTGCAGCTTTCGTAGTACATCATATTTTTGATATAGGAGGTGCCACGCCCACTTATCCCATCCCGCCCAATTTTTATTGGACTACTCATATTAATATCTGAGGGACTCGTGCAAAATGTCGAGCCTTTCCCAGTTATATGATACTAGATATCTACTTTGCATGGGCGGTGCTACGCCCACTGCTTCTATCATGCCCATTTTTTTGTTCGACTAATCACACAAAGAACCTATGGGGTCACGCAAAGCCACAAAGCTCTCTCTTTTACAGTACTCCAAATATTTGACATTTAATAGTTACTTTGCATGGGGAGCTCCACGCCCATTGGTGTGAACCCGCCAATTTTTTGTCTGACTACTCATACTAAGATCTGATGGTGTCGTGCAAAGTGCCAAAGCTTCCCTCTTTTAGTACACCAGTTATATGATATCATATATTTACTTTGTACGGGCGGTGCCACGCCCACTGCTCCGATCACGCCCATTTTTTGTCTAACTAATCATATGAATAACTTATGGGTTCACACAAAGTCCCAAGACTCTCACTATAACAGTACTCCAGATATATGGCATTTTATATTTTATTTGTATGGCAGGTGCCACGCCTATTGGTCCAATAGTGCCCATTTTTTGTCCGACTGCTCACATTAATAATAGGTGCCATCAGACAAATTTTAAAAGCTCTCTCTATCATAGTACTCGAGATATATAACATTGAATTATTACTTGTATGGGAGGTACCACGCCCACTTCTCCGATCCGGCCCATTTCCGGCGCGGCTACTAATATTAACAATAGGTGACCTCACACAAATTTGCAAAGCTCTCCCTGTCATGGTACTCAATATATGTATATGATATTAAAAATTTACTTTGTGTGGGAGGTGCCACGCCCACTAAAAATATTTAAAAAATTACAGCCTATAGCACTTCCCATATCCGCAGTAAGACTCTGTGAAAATTTCAGGAAGATCAGATGGCTAGTTACGGAGATTACCCCCTACAAACAAACAAACAAACAAACAAACAAACAAACACACATTACCTCTTTATTATATTAGTATAGATGTACATTCTTATCCCTCCATTGCTATGACTTATGCCTGATTTTCAACTTGTCATTTTCAATTTCAAATGTCGTCAGATGAAAACTGGATGTAATATAGTATTGAATCTATTTAAGAAATATTGGGTTTTTATGCCACTTATGAAACTGAATTGTCAAAGGTGCGAACAACGGTACCGTGATTTGGGTTATCTAATTATAATGCATTTAGTGAGATATATTTTTTCCTTGGTTTGCATCTGCATTTAAATTAAACATCAGTAGACTCATCGATAGATAATGGTGACCCTTAGATAGTTTTATTTCAATCTTTCTCTTATTTCATTAAGTTAAGCAATATACAACCTCTTAATGTACGTCTTTCTAAGTGTTTTCTCGGACGGTCGCATGTATACTTCGTTCAGAAATATTAAATATTTGTTGTTTAGTTTATGTACAGAAATGTCGGCTGAAATAAATACCTCAAATAATGGCTTGACCCTTGGGAAAACTTGTCGAAACTTTGTTCTAACCTATATCATTCTGTGGTTAGGGTATAATGAGTTTGTGGCTAAGTTTGTAACTACTAAAAATATCTTACCTAAACCCACATTTTAATATATTCATCGGCTTAGATTCACTTTTCGAGTTGATTTAGCGATGTCCGTCCGTTAAACTTCCTGTATGTATGTTTGTCTGTGTGTCATAGGGTGGCCCTTTTTTTAAGGAGGGAAAAAAGTATTCAAATTTAAGGTCCGACCCCGTAAAAATATGCGAATAGCAAAAAAACTATAAATCAAAGTCTTGGGACGATCAACGCGACTGAAATCTTGAAAAATTAAAATTTTTAAAATTTTCTTATTTTGTTGGAACCGGAATACCATTTATCAGCCCGCCTTGCCCAATTCACATTCTAAATATATTCTGTGGTTTAGTACCTATCTAAATTTCCCAAAATCATAAAAATCGGCCAACTAATAATAAGGTTATAAATTATAATAGCTGCCAAACTCGCCTCTTTTTAAATTCCTTCTTTTAAGTCGTACTCACTGTCTGTCTGTCTGTCTGTTGTAGTGTGTTTTATAAGTTACAGTTACCCTACTTTCTGTACGGTAACTAAATGGTAACATTAAACCATCTTCAGCTGGTAACAATATCCATACACACCGAACTCAACCGTGAGAAATGTAATTTCCACAATTGTATGATAAATACGTATGAATTTGCTTACTACACAAATACATACCTATGGCTAGTTACCTGTGTGGGAACTTGTTGCATCAGCAGGTTTTCACACATAATGTTAATGTATGTGCACGCATGTACGATGTTTATGTGCACGCATACGATAAACGTAGGTAGTTTAGTTTTAATAGAATAATAAAGAGACAATTAATAAAGATAACTCAAATACAACAGTCGCACAAGCGGCTGTCGGTAAAAGACAAGAATTTAATAGTGTTGTTATTTATATAAAAAGAATACTAATATGTAAGGACGTGATATGGCAATTAACAGAAAGAATACAATTAAATTAGAAGAACGTAATATGGCGATCCTGCCAGTTTTAAAATAAATTAATTATTGCAAATAAAAACTAAAAATAATGCGTAAAATAAACATAAAAATATTTATTTTATTTTTATTTTATTAGTATTATATAATACAATTAATGATACTATATAATAAATTTGAAAAAAGAGTACTAGCATCTATGGCCTTCGACTCCGAAGATAATGATCTTACATTTACTATATACTTATTTACATATATACAAAAGTAATACTTATATGAAATATAAAAATTATATATATATTGCTTTTTTAATATAATATTAAATATGGTTCGATAGTATAAATTTTTTTATAAAGCTGATGTTTGTGATGTTGTTATGTATGGGAATGGTTAAACATGAGCTGGGAGGAGTTATGCCAAGAATCTCAAATCTTTCTGTTGAATATAATGGACATTGATCAAGGAAGTGAACTATTGTTTGTTGTACGTTAAATCTGCAACAGATGGGACTATCTTCTTTCTTAAGTAGATGCTGATGGGTTATTTTGGTATGTCCCAATCTTAACCTTGTGAAAACACGAAGTTCTTGGCGGGAATTAGATTGATATACGTTTCTTTAAATCTTTTACCATATGAGTGGTAAATGTGTATACTGGTGAATGTGCCGCAAAGCATGCACTTTTGTCAGCAGCTTCATATCCCGTGATGTCAGCATGACCTGGGACCCACATTATGCGTAATTTATTTGGGTTTTTAAAAAAAAAATTACGTATGTGTGTTATAGATGGTTCAAAATATTTGATATTTAAAATTGCTGAGATTGTAGGTTTGCTGTCTATGCATATAACGAATCGTCCTTTTTGTTTTGAAGAGTATTCTGTTGCAAGTTTTATATCTTGAGCCTCAGCTGTAAATATACTACAATGTGGTTCCAGAAGGCCGTAGATTAACGGTGTGTTATTATCGTCCACTATGCCGAAAGAGGTATATAAATTTGTTTTTGAGCCATCTGTGAATATGAAATTCCAGGTGTTGTAAGTGGAGGAAAATCGAATGGAATTAAACTCTTGCCGATATATAAGGGGTAAAGTTGATTGTTTGTCATATTTTTGAAGGTCAAGTATAAATGAACAGTGTTTTAAAAGCCACCACGGTTCATTTTTCGAGTAGATTTGTATTGGCTCTATTGTTGGAAAAAATTTATTAACATAAGAAATGGACCTGAGTATCGGTGATTGCTTTCTGCAAGAACGTTTAAGATTATAGGTATTTTTGATGAGTTGGTTAAGATTGTGGTTGTTGCAAATATATAGTTTAGGTAACAGTGTGAGCCCATAAGCTATTCATATGATTAGTTAGACAAAAAATGGGCGTGATCGGCGCAGTGGGCGTGGCACCGCCCGTACAAAGTAAATATATGATATCATATAACTGGTGTACTAAAAGAGGGAAGCTTTGGCACTTTGCACGACACCATCAGATCTTAGTATGAGTAGTCAGACAAAAAATTGGCGGGTTCACACCAATGGGCGTGGAGCTCCCCATGCAAAGTAACTATTAAATGTCAAATATTTGGAGTACTGTAAAAGAGAGAGCTTTGTGGCTTTGCGTGACCCCATAGGTTCTTTGTGCGATTAGTCGAACAAAAAAATGGGCGTGATAGAAGCAGTGGGCGTAGCACCGCCCATGCAAAGTAGATATCTAATATCATATAACTGGGAAAGGCTCGACATTTTGCACGAGTCCCTCAGATATTAATATGAGTAGTCCAATAAAAATTGGGCGGGATGGGATAAGTGGGCGTGGTACCTCCTATATCAAAAATATGATGTACTACGAAAGCAACAGTCTTTTGACAAGTACATTAGTTATCAATGTGATTTGTCGTGGAAAATATATTGTCAAAATCAAAAATCGCGAAAACAAACAAAAAAAATTTTATATCAGTAAGTATCAAAAAAAAAAAGAATTAAAGAGGTAATGTGTTTGTTTGTTTGTAGGAGGTAATCTCCGTAACGACTTATCTGATCTTCCTGAAATTTTCACTGATTCTTACTGCGGATATCGGAAGTGCTAAAGGCTGTATTTTTTTTAATATTTTTAGTGGGCGTGGCACCTCCCATTCAAAGTAAATTTTTAATATCATATATATAAAGTACTATGATAGAGAGAGCTTTGAAAATTTATCTTAGGTCATCTATTATTAACGTGAGTAGTCAGACAAAAAAATGGGCGGGATTGGACAAATGCGCATGGTACCCCTATACAAACTTAATATTAAATGT
This sequence comes from Cordilura impudica, assembly GCA_963682025.1. Lineage (NCBI taxonomy): Eukaryota > Metazoa > Arthropoda > Insecta > Diptera > Scathophagidae > Cordilura > Cordilura impudica. Next base: position 45,916,856 of record OY821522.1, read on the forward strand.
GATATATCTGAATTACTGTGTTAGTGAGAGCCTTGGGACTTGCGTGAGCCTTTTCGTAACAATTCGGAAGGGGGGGGGGGAGGGGGAGGGTGTAGCGAAGCGCACCGGGTTACATCTAGTAATCTATACTAGCATAATAAAGAGTTAAGGTGTGTTTGTTTGTTTGTAGGAGGTAATCTCCGTAACTACTTATCTGATCTTCCTGAAATTTTCACAGAGTCTTACTGCGGATATGGGAAGTGCTATAGGCTGTATTTTTAAAATATTTTTAGTGGGCGTGACACCTCCCATGCAAATTTGTCTCAGGTCATCTATTATTAACGTGAGTAGTCAGACAAAAAAATGGGCGGGATTGGACAAATGCGCGTGGAACCCCCATTCAAACTTAATATTAAATGTGATATATCTGAATTACTGTAATAGTGAGAGCCTAGTATTATTTTGATTCCTACTTTCCAATTTGTTAGTTCTTGCAGCACGATATGAACACCAATGCGATCAAAAGCTCTCTCAAAATCTTTGGATAATATGGAAATATGATTCTTATGTGAGAGTCCTTGTGGGAAAAAATGATTGATGTGAAGAAGAGCATCTAACGTGTTTTGGTTTTTTTTGAAGGTGACTTGGTTGGAGCTTATAAGGTTATTTTTAGATGAGTAACATGTAAGCCTTTCAGCGATGATTTTTTCAAATATTTTGCCTATGCATGGTAAAAGCGATATTGGTCTGTAGCTGTTAATACTTTCTACTGGTTTACTGGGTTTTTGTATAGGTAATATAATAGCGTTGCGCCAATTTTGAGGATAAATACCAGTATTAATTATATTGTTATATAGGCTGATTATTCTTTTTCTCAAACTGTTTGGTAAGTTTTTTTATCATTGGATATGATATTTTATCATAACCAGAAGTTTTTCCCTTAGCATTTGATAATACTTGTTCAAATTCCAAAATGTTGATTTTGTTTTCTAATTGTTTTGCAGATTTTGTTAAACGTATGGTGTCATATGAATGGTTAAGTTGGAGTTGGATGTCGTGAGATAAATCTGACCAATATTTACCAAAGTTATTTGCAATGTCGATTGATGTCGTAAAAAAGTTTTGGTCGAGTTTTATGAATCGAATTAAATTGCTTATTGTCTGTCAGCGTTTTAATGTCATTCCAAATTTTTTTGGTGCTAGTATTGGCATTTATTGCAGCAGTAAATATTTCGAATGATTCATCTTTGGGTTTTTTAACGTTTCTGTTGAAAAGAGCATTTGCTTTTTTATATGCAATTAGATTATCTGTAGTTCTAGAGCGAACGAATATGCGCCACTTTTTTTTGTTTATCTGTTTATCCAGGGAACTTGTCGTTTATGTAAAATGGATGATGTTTGTGGAATGGATGAATTTGTTGCAAATTTAATGATTTTATGAATCATTGCTGCTTCAGCGTTTATATTGTGTGATGTAACAGAAGCTGCATTTTCTGTTTCACAATAATTATGAAAGCTTGCCCAGTCGGCTTTATCAATTTAAAATTTGTTAATTGGTTTATATTTTGAGTTGTAATCGACGCCAACAGTAAGGGCGATAGGTAGGTGATCGCTGCCATATAAAGAATTTAGAGTTTTCCACTATATACGAGGTGCAATCTGAGAATTGCAAAAAGACAAATCAACGTTTGTGAATGAGTTATGGGTAGATAGATGTGTAACAGAGCCATCATTTAGTAATGTTAGATTTTTTGATTCTCCACGAGTTTACCCCTTGGGTTGGTTGTTTGCGATCCCCAGATTGGGCTCCAGGCATTAAAGTCACCAAGTAATAGGTAGTTTTGTTTGTTGGGATATAATAAGTCTTTATCTGAAAAAGGTTGGTTTGGTGGTATGTAACACTTTATAATGGATATCGCAGGATTAAGTTTAATTATTAATTCCATGGAAGCGATTTTGTTGTTGCGGAATATTATTTCCTTGGGTATATGTTTTTAAACAAGTATACCGATACCTTGCTTTGATTTGTTAGATCGGGTAAATTATAAAAGTACCCCTCGTACAATCGATGTGTTGTAAAATTTGAAGTATTTTGGGCAATATGAGTTTCTTGTATTGCTACAATGTCAGGATTGTAGTCGTGAACGAGAAGAGATAATTCATTGGAATTGTTGTTGTAGCCATTCATATTCCATTGAGTTATTTTGATCATATTCATGTTGAGAGAGAGAGAGTTTTTGAGTTGGTAGGGATTTAAAATACATTATTCACTCTTCTTCGCTAGACTGGATTGTTTGATAATCCATTGTGTAGTCTTGTGTGTAATTTTGTTGTTTTTTTTCTAGGTATGTTTATTATTTCATGTACGTTAGTTGAAAATTTTTCGTTTTTTGACGTTATGTTTTGTTTGATTTGTGTAGTGGTAGTTTCTTGTTGTTTTTTTGTGATGGTTGATTTATTTAAAATTTCATTATTATTGTTCATAGGTGAGACCGTTGTTTTTGTTAAAAAGTTTACAGTTTTTTGTGAATAGTTATTATTGTCTTTTTTTGCTTCGTTGTTTTTAGTTTCTTTATTTTCTGTAATGTTTTTGTTATATATTGTATTATTTTGAATAATTACATTTTTATTTGTTTCCATATCTGGTTTGGTTTTATTATTTGCTACAATAGAGGACAATGTAGAACTAAGTGGAGCTGTGCTTATAGTATTTCAATGAATGCATTTAGCCTAATGGTACATTTATTTTTAAATTTTATTTTTAAAATTTCTTTTTGCTGAATAAATTTGGAACATTTATTGGAAGAGGCGGCATGTTCTTCGAGGCAGATTGCATATTGGGTGCGAGTGCAGTATATTGGTTTATATGGCGGCAGGTTTCATTGTTGACAAATTGGTTAATTTTTGCAATGTTTTAAAATATGACCTAGTATTTGACACATTTTGCAACGCATTGGATTGGGAATATATTCTCTAATATATACCGTGTTCCAAGAAATTTTGATTTATTCTGGGGGTACAAAACAAATTTTAGTAATATTACTCCAATTTTTGTTATATTGCCGTCTTTTGTTTTTTGGAATTTGTGAGTGCCGATTACACCTTGATTGGAAAGTTCTCTAATAATTTCTTCATCTGGGATGTCGTTTAGATACGGGGCATAGATTGTTCCTTTCGTGGTATTCAAATTCTCGTGTAGTTTACATTGAATTGTGCATAGACCAGTTAGTTCCTTGGACTGGAGGAATTTTGTAGCACTTTATTTGTTGTTGACCAATAAAAGAAGACTTCCATCACGTAGTTGGGATATAGAGGTAATGTCTTTGCTGATCAACTCAATAGCTCTATTCACCGCGAAGCAGGAAACAGTAGATAGAGGCTTATTAGGGTCGTTAGTTTGCATAATTATGTATCTGGGATTGGGAGGTTGAGAGTTAGGTAATATGGGGAATGGCGTTGTATCTTTATACTTTGTTTTTACGTTTGGGACTTATCGATTCAGCTAGTATAGTGAAACGATTGTCCCCAAGGTTGGGAGGCCCTGTGGGCATGTTGTTGTAGGTTTTATCACACTATAAGTTAATGGTATATAATACGTAAATAAAAAAATTAGAAGCGCGTTGTAAAACGAATACGAAAAGAGAGGAAAAAATAAACAATCCGTGTGTTTTGACTATGCGTCTGCTTATAACAAGTAGTAGCCGAAGACTGAAACATAAAAATAGAACTTTTTAAATGTTCATAAGCTGATAATAAATAACAAACAGTGAACTGTGCTAAACCCCGAATCGAATTATTTTCAATTATTGACCCTCAACTCTACCATAACTGTGGTATTTATCGTCAAAGTGAAACGGTGCAAAAGCAATAAAATCAATGTGCATAAACGGCTATTAAAAAATTGTCATCATTATCAACTTTATGATAAATAAATAATATAAAAAATGATAAATAAATAAGTAAAAAAACCAAGTTATATATATATCAATATAATATAATATAATATAATATAATATAATATAATATAATATAATATAATATAATATAATATAATATAATATAATATAATATAATATAATATAATATAATATAATATAATATAATATAATATAATATAATATAATATAATATAATATAATATAATATAATATAATATAATATAATATAATATAATATAATATAATATAATATAATATAATATAATATAATATAATATAATATAATATAATATAATATAATATAATATAATATAATATAATATAATATAATATAATATAATATAATATAATATAATATAATATAATATAATATAATATAATATAATATAATATAATATAATATAATATAATATAATATAATATAATATAATATAATATAATATAATATAATATAATATAATATAATATAATATAATATAATATAATATAATATAATATAATATAATATAATATAATATAATATAATATAATATAATATAATATAATATAATATAATATAATATAATATAATATAATATAATATAATATAATATAATATAATATAATATAATATAATATAATATAATATAATATAATATAATATAATATAATATAATATAATATAATATAATATAATATAATATAATATAATATAATATAATATAATATAATATAATATAATATAATATAATATAATATAATATAATATAATATAATATAATATAATATAATATAATATAATATAATATAATATAATATAATATAATATAATATAATATAATATAATATAATATAATATAATATAATATAATATAATATAATATAATATAATATAATATAATATAATATAATATAATATAATATAATATAATATAATATAATATAATATAATATAATATAATATAATATAATATAATATAATATAATATAATATAATATAATATAATATAATATAATATAATATAATATAATATAATATAATATAATATAATATAATATAATATAATATAATATAATATAATATAATATAATATAATATAATATAATATAATATAATATAATATAATATAATATAATATAATATAATATAATATAATATAATATAATATAATATAATATAATATAATATAATATAATATAATATAATATAATATAATATAATATAATATAATATAATATAATATAATATAATATAATATAATATAATATAATATAATATAATATAATATAATATAATATAATATAATATAATATAATATAATATAATATAATATAATATAATATAATATAATATAATATAATATAATATAATATAATATAATATAATATAATATAATATAATATAATATAATATAATATAATATAATATAATATAATATAATATAATATAATATAATATAATATAATATAATATAATATAATATAATATAATATAATATAATATAATATAATATAATATAATATAATATAATATAATATAATATAATATAATATAATATAATATAATATAATATAATATAATATAATATAATATAATATAATATAATATAATATAATATAATATAATATAATATAATATAATATAATATAATATAATATAATATAATATAATATAATATAATATAATATAATATAATATAATATAATATAATATAATATAATATAATATAATATAATATAATATAATATAATATAATATAATATAATATAATATAATATAATATAATATAATATAATATAATATAATATAATATAATATAATATAATATAATATAATATAATATAATATAATATAATATAATATAATATAATATAATATAATATAATATAATATAATATAATATAATATAATATAATATAATATAATATAATATAATATAATATAATATAATATAATATAATATAATATAATATAATATAATATAATATAATATAATATAATATAATATAATATAATATAATATAATATAATATAATATAATATAATATAATATAATATAATATAATATAATATAATATAATATAATATAATATAATAATATAATATAATATAATATAATATAATATAATATAATATAATATAATATAATATAATATAATATAATATAATATAATATAATATAATATAATATAATATAATATAATATAATATAATATAATATAATATAATATAATATAATATAATATAATATAATATAATATAATATAATATAATATAATATAATATAATATAATATAATATAATATAATATAATATAATATAATATAATATAATATAATATAATATAATATAATATAATATAATATAATATAATATAATATAATATAATATAATATAATATAATATAATATAATATAATATAATATAATATAATATAATATAATATAATATAATATAATATAATATAATCTATACTAATAATATAATAAAGAGGTAATGTGTGTTTGTTTGTTTGTTTGTTTGTTTGTTTGTTTGTTTGTTTGTTTGTAGGGGGTAATCTCCGTAACTAGCCATCTGATCTTCCTGAAATTTTCACAAAGTCTTACTGCGGATATGGGAAGTGCTATAGGCTATAATTTTTTTAATATTTTTAGTGGGCGTGGCACCTCCCACACAAAGTAAATTTTTAATATCATATACATATATTGAGTACCATGACAGGGAGAGCTTTGCAAATTTGTGTGAGGTCACCTATTGTTAATATTAGTAGCCGCGCCGGAAATGGGCCGGATCGGAGAAGTGGGCGTGGTACCTCCCATACAAGTAATAATTCAATGTTATATATCTCGAGTACTATGATAGAGAGAGCTTTTAAAATTTGTCTGATGGCACCTATTATTAATGTGAGCAGTCGGACAAAAAATGGGCGCTATTGGACCAATAGGCGTGGCACCTGCCATACAAATAAAATATAGAATGCCATATATCTGGAGTACTGTTATAGTGAGAGTCTTGGGACTTTGTGTGAACCCATAAGTTATTCATATGATTAGTTAGACAAAAAATGGGCGTGATCGGAGCAGTGGGCGTGGCACCGCCCGTACAAAGTAAATATATGATATCATATAACTGGTGTACTAAAAGAGGGAAGCTTTGGCACTTTGCACGACACCATCAGATCTTAGTATGAGTAGTCAGACAAAAAATTGGCGGGTTCACACCAATGGGCGTGGAGCTCCCCATGCAAAGTAACTATTAAATGTCAAATATTTGGAGTACTGTAAAAGAGAGAGCTTTGTGGCTTTGCGTGACCCCATAGGTTCTTTGTGTGATTAGTCGAACAAAAAAATGGGCATGATAGAAGCAGTGGGCGTAGCACCGCCCATGCAAAGTAGATATCTAATATCATATAACTGGGAAAGGCTCGACATTTTGCACGAGTCCCTCAGATATTAATATGAGTAGTCCAATAAAAATTGGGCGGGATGGGATAAGTGGGCGTGGCACCTCCTATATCAAAAATATGATGTACTACGAAAGCTACAGTCTTTTGACAAGTACATTAGTTATCAATGTGATTTGTCGTGGAAAATATATTGTCAAAATCAAAAATCGCGAAAACAAAAAACATATTCAAAAAAAAAAAGAATTAAAGAGGTAATGTGTTTGTTTGTTTGTAGGAGGTAATCTCCGTAACGACTTATCTGATCTTCCTGAAATTTTCACTGATTCTTACTGCGGATATCGGAAGTGCTACAGGCTGTATTTTTTTTAATATTTTTAGTGGGCGTGGCACCTCCCATTCAAAGTAAATTTTTAATATCATATATATAAAGTACTATGATAGAGAGAGCTTTGAAAATTTATCTTAGGTCATCTATTATTAACGTGAGTAGTCAGACAAAAAAATGGGCGGGATTGGACAAATGCGCATGGTACCCCTATACAAACTTAATATTAAATGTGATATATCTGAATTACTGTGTTAGTGAGAGCCTTGGGACTTGCGTGAGCCTTTTCGTAACAATTCGGAAGGGGGGGGGAGGGGGAGGGTGTAGCGAAGCGCACCGGGTTACATCTAGTATAATATAATATAATATAATATAATATAATATAATATAATATAATATAATATAATATAATATAATATAATATAATATAATATAATATAATATAATATAATATAATATAATATAATATAATATAATATAATATAATATAATATAATATAATATAATATAATATAATATAATATAATATAATATAATATAATATAATATAATATAATATAATATAATATAATATAATATAATATAATATAATATAATATAATATAATATAATATAATATAATATAATATAATATAATATAATATAATATAATATAATATAATATAATATAATATAATATAATATAATATAATATAATATAATATAATATAATATAATATAATATAATATAATATAATATAATATAATATAATATAATATAATATAATATAATATAATATAATATAATATAATATAATATAATATAATATAATATAATATAATATAATATAATATAATATAATATAATATAATATAATATAATATAATATAATATAATATAATATAATATAATATAATATAATATAATATAATATAATATAATATAATATAATATAATATAATATAATATAATATAATATAATATAATATAATATAATATAATATAATATAATATAATATAATATAATATAATATAATATAATATAATATAATATAATATAATATAATATAATATAATATAATATAATATAATATAATATAATATAATATAATATAATATAATATAATATAATATAATATAATATAATATAATATAATATAATATAATATAATATAATATAATATAATATAATATAATATAATATAATATAATATAATATAATATAATATAATATAATATAATATAATATAATATAATATAATATAATATAATATAATATAATATAATATAATATAATATAATATAATATAATATAATATAATATAATATAATATAATATAATATAATATAATATAATATAATATAATATAATATAATATAATATAATATAATATAATATAATATAATATAATATAATATAATATAATATAATATAATATAATATAATATAATATAATATAATATAATATAATATAATATAATATAATATAATATAATATAATATAATATAATATAATATAATATAATATAATATAATATAATATAATATAATATAATATAATATAATATAATATAATATAATATAATATAATATAATATAATATAATATAATATAATATAATATAATATAATATAATATAATATAATATAATATAATATAATATAATATAATATAATATAATATAATATAATATAATATAATATAATATAATATAATATAATATAATATAATATAATATAATATAATATAATATAATATAATATAATATAATATAATATAATATAATATAATATAATATAATATAATATAATATAATATAATATAATATAATATAATATAATATAATATAATATAATATAATATAATATAATATAATATAATATAATATAATATAATATAATATAATATAATATAATATAATATAATATAATATAATATAATATAATATAATATAATATAATATAATATAATATAATATAATATAATATAATATAATATAATATAATATAATATAATATAATATAATATAATATAATATAATATAATATAATATAATATAATATAATATAATATAATATAATATAATATAATATAATATAATATAATATAATATAATATAATATAATATAATATAATATAATATAATATAATATAATATAATATAATATAATATAATATAATATAATATAATATAATATAATATAATATAATATAATATAATATAATATAATATAATATAATATAATATAATATAATATAATATAATATAATATAATATAATATAATATAATATAATATAATATAATATAATATAATATAATATAATATAATATAATATAATATAATATAATATAATATAATATAATATAATATAATATAATATAATATAATATAATATAATATAATATAATATAATATAATATAATATAATATAATATAATATAATATAATATAATATAATATAATATAATATAATATAATATAATATAATATAATATAATATAATATAATATAATATAATATAATATAATATAATATAATATAATATAATATAATATAATATAATATAATATAATATAATATAATATAATATAATATAATATAATATAATATAATATAATATAATATAATATAATATAATATAATATAATATAATATAATATAATATAATATAATATAATATAATATAATATAATATAATATAATATAATATAATATAATATAATATAATATAATATAATATAATATAATATAATATAATATAATATAATATAATATAATATAATATAATATAATATAATATAATATAATATAATATAATATAATATAATATAATATAATATAATATAATATAATATAATATAATATAATATAATATAATATAATATAATATAATATAATATAATATAATATAATATAATATAATATAATATAATATAATATAATATAATATAATATAATATAATATAATATAATATAATATAATATAATATAATATAATATAATATAATATAATATAATATAATATAATATAATATAATATAATATAATATAATATAATATAATATAATATAATATAATATAATATAATATAATATAATATAATATAATATAATATAATATAATATAATATAATATAATATAATATAATATAATATAATATAATATAATATAATATAATATAATATAATATAATATAATATAATATAATATAATATAATATAATATAATATAATATAATATAATATAATATAATATAATATAATATAATATAATATAATATAATATAATATAATATAATATAATATAATATAATATAATATAATATAATATAATATAATATAATATAATATAATATAATATAATATAATATAATATAATATAATATAATATAATATAATATAATATAATATAATATAATATAATATAATATAATATAATATAATATAATATAATATAATATAATATAATATAATATAATATAATATAATATAATATAATATAATATAATATAATATAATATAATATAATATAATATAATATAATATAATATAATATAATATAATATAATATAATATAATATAATATAATATAATATAATATAATATAATATAATATAATATAATATAATAT